>CM061121.1:14169698-14267655 GCA_030770115.1 Daphnia galeata
GTGTATATGCGCAAGTTATTAACATATGATGATGGAATGAATAGTGCCCGGCCAACAGATAATTAACCTCGTTCATTCAAGAAAAAGAAGACGAACATTCAACAATGAATGAAAGAGAAAGTGAATCACTTGTCTTTTAAATATGTGTGTGTATACTATACATAACTTTTTATTATATGTTTACTATATATACACGAAATGAAGCGGATGATTGGCCCAGAGAGTATGTGCAACAACAACACACCTTGTTTTGTTTTTTTTACTTTTCTTTTTTCCAACGTTCTTTGCTGATAAAGTGTTTGCCGAAATGATGATGTCTTTGTTATATGTATCTCAACAACAACAACAACAACAACGTACTCGCTGTGATAAATAGTTGCTGTTGTAAATATATAAACAGTTTATTTAAATGTTTTGTGTTGGCTGTTGGCATTTTAACCTCCAAGTTGAGGGGGTATCATACAGAGGTGAATTCTCTTGTCTATTCGCGTTTTCACTTTCTCTATAGACATGTCAGACGTGCTGCTGCTGCGGTTGTGCTCTATTATGTAACATGGACTGCCAAGCCCATCCAAGTTATGATTACATAGACAACTGCAGCATATGCCATGGCGAATTGTTGGAACAATTGTTTCGCATATAAAGACGACGATGACGCCGACAGTGAAAGGTTAGATTAGATTTTCATCCGTTGTTGTCGACGACTAGAGCCCGGCACGAAATAATAAGCCGCCGTCGACGGCCATTGTTCAATTGTCTATACTGCGTGCTGGTCGGTTTCGGTAAGTATATTTCCCATCAAATGTACTATACTACAACGGGTGTGTGCTGCATGTGTATTAGTATAAACGGATTTAGCAGTTCGTTTAAAATATTAGGAAGAGAAATTTAATTTTTCCGACTTTTTTCTTTGGTAGTGCCAACTAAACAGCACCGACGGTTAGCTGAAATGATGAATGCGACGTTTTATAATAGTACACAGCACGTACTATATAGAGTTGATTATTTATCGAGATTGTGGAATTACCTGTCGGTGGGTTGCGCAACACTTTTTGTTTGTTCTTTTTATTTTATTTTTTTTTAAACCAACAATATTTTATTATTATTATTATTATTATTTAAAATAAAATACGTGGGAATTTTTTCTTTGGTGGGGGGGAAAATTGAACGACGTGCAAATTTAAACTAGCGGCCCCTGTCAATGATGTCACACGAACAGTGAAAACGAATATTTTCCTTATTCTTTTGATGTTGATTTAAAAAAAATAAATAACTTGGGCGCGCGCTAGAAAGTGTTCTAGTCGGAAGTGCTGGCCCATCAATAGGTTGGTTAAGAAGAAAGAAGAGCCACAACTTTCACCGACTCTAAATAGCGCCGTGTGGACTTGTATCTTTCATCCTATCCGACAAACGGAAAAATATGCCCCCCAACATTCACGAGCGCAGCCAAAAAGACCGTGCCAGGACAGGACAACATCAGTTGTTGTTATTTTTACGACGACAGAGAGAGAGGAGAACTGATTCGTCTTCAAATAACGACTGCTGGCCAGCACGTCTATATATTATATAATATAGCGGAGACAAGATTGACGATTGAGCTATAGACGGCGGCGAAAAATATCGACGTGAGTGGGAGGACCATTTCACGCTGGCCGAGGAAAATCGACGTTCAAACGGAAAAAACGAAAGATAAACTGATTAAATAAAACATACACAAGGAAAAAAAAGGGAAAGCTGCCAGCAACAGTTCGGCTTTTAAAAAACTCGTTCACAAAAAATTTTTTAAAATTAACGAAAATAAACCGTTCTGACAAACGCGCATTATTCCTTTACTTTATTACTATAGAATGGTATTTATTTACAACTCCAAAAACAGGTAGGTATGTAACGTGTTGTTATTTTCAGGTGAACGGTGGCAGGGAAATTTAAACGGTCAAAACTGTACAGCAGTAGAATTTTATTTGTTCCCCACCGGCGCAGTCAAACATGTTTGGTTCACGGGTTACACGTTTCGACGGGTACGAACATCGAACAGTTACGAATTGAACACAAAAGAAAGGGTCAGCCCTCAAAAGCAACACATACGTAGGTATATGTTATTTAACACGAGGAAATATAGAAATGGAATTCAACCCCGTGGCGAATCGAAGCTCGATTCCACAGTCTGTCTGGTGTGTTAAATTATTGTTTCGCCTTGATGACGCTATATAGGCCCGTGTCTGTGTGTTTCAAATAGAGAGTTGATTTCTATAGTTTAATCGTCTGTGTTTGGCTCATTAACGTGAGTCATGCCGGACAATCTATGAAATAAATACAGCGGAGGAAGCGATTGTATACATAATTCGTCACGGGACCACAATCTCCTGTACAACTGTGCAGTTAGCAGCGCTAGTAGTAGGTCTATATACTTTGTATAGTAGAGGCCTCCACCCATTTTCTATTATTTATAGAAATGAAATAAATTTTCAAGGGAAAACTTCGATTCGTTACAACAGCAAAAAAAAATAAATAAAATAAATAAATAGCCCCACAGCAGGCTAGACTATAGCCAACGAAAAAGGAAAATTCAAATGGACCGGGACACTTTAATAAGTTTGATAATGACTCTCTCTCCTCTCTATCTCTGTGCTGCTAAGTCGAGATAGGAGAGAGGGAAAAACAAGGCAATCAACATCGTACGAGTTATATAGCGCCATATATAGAAAGTGATTGTCATCGCATCAGCAGCAGCCAAAAGAAAGAAAAAAAAACGACTTTCGCTTTATCTTTTGCGGGTTCATTTTTTTTTTCACTTCATGTTGTTTCTGCGTGATGGTCGTTGATGGTCTTGTTTTTTTGAGGGAGGGGGTCTTTTGCTGACGTGACTATTGGACACGCGTGCCCGTGTTGCTCAGCAGAAAAAAAAAAAGATAAGACCAACAAGTCCATTGTGTTTCTTAGTTTCACTTTCTCGAAAAAGGGGACGTCGGATCGAGTCTCCTATTTTTTTAAAATTCAATTATAGGGACACGGTTTTTTAAGGGACAGTGTTACTGCTGGGTGCAACGAATGTAAACGTTTGTCGATGTTGGTTGATGACCGGGAGAAAAATGTAGGCGGACATCCTATATGGAAGAAATTGGTTTTCACTTTTTACCAGTTCCCATAATCGACACATATCCGCAATTGTGTGTGTGGGGGGGGGATGGTACGACGAGTGAATGAAAACAAAAACTGCCGTGTAATTAAATTTATTTTCTAGACGCGCTCGATTCAACCAGTCATAACACGGTAGAAGAGAAATCCGCGTCTGAAATTATTATTAAAATATTTAAAAAATACACGAACAATTTCGAAGATGATGATTTGTTTCGGTTTATGGGATCAGGAGTTTGAATTTTTATTTTTTTATTTGGCGTGAGCTTTCGTTTTTTTTTTTTTTTTTTTTTTTGAAAAAAAAGGTCAACTCTTTCGCGAGAATCATCCGAGATAAACCGTTTTAAAACAGATTCTCTGCGATTATATAACTATACTGGAGGAATTACAATATAAAATAACAGAAATTTGGTTGAATTGAAAATGTTTGCTAGTTTTTTCGAATGTAACCTACATAATTAGCGTGTCGAACGTTTTAAGCGAGCGAAAAAGAAAGACACACAAAAAATGAGAATGAAACTAGGAGAATTAAAATTATCGACAACGTAATTGGGTTGTTTGGTGTTGGCTTTCGTTATAGGCGGGACTTTTGAGTTTGTTGCAAACTAATGTAACCCCGTCCGAGCTATTTTTAACTGTTTTTTTTTTTCTCTCTTTTTAAACAAAAACAAAAAACAAGTTGATGTCTAGCGTGGAATAAATATACATACAACGAGAACTTTAAGAGCGTCGTATCGTTGTTCTGAAAAAGAAAAAAGAATAATAATAATAAAAAGAAAAATATTCCAATTACGTCTCCCGATCTTTTATGGACGCGAGTCGTCGGTCTGAACGTCGTCGCCTATATGGACGACCCTAACGGCAGTTTTAGTTTTCATCGTTAAATGTTTTTTTTTTTTTTTTACAAAAAGAATTCTCTTATGTTACTGAAAATAAGGAGAGAGAGAGAGAGTGAATAGGTAAGGGTCGAAAGCGTCGAACGTTCGTGCGATGATGTTCTGAAAATAACAAAAAAAAAAGCTACTGACTAGGACAAGGTGAAAAGAAGCGAACAAAAGGAGCTAAAAGGGCACCAAATATTAGACGTGTGTGCTGTGGCTCTATGCTACAGTGCAGCGCACATCAGAGAAAGCCGAAAGAGACGGTGTGTGACCTGCGTATTCACTCACAGACGCTAAAATCATTTTTTATAATAAATAACAAACGACGACGATGATGTCAGACTATGTGTTAATGTTGCCGCGTCGATTATTATTGGGTAGCGCGTTTAATAATAATACTAATAGCCTATTATACATTGTCGTGGAATGTTCCGAGTGAAAGTGATCGAGCGTATCAGGGTGAAAAACGAATCCATATTGATAAATAGTTGAAATGCTGTCGCTTCTATGAGATGCTCCATTGATTGAACGACGTTTTCGTTTCATCTTTTCCTAGACGTTACATATATTCACATGTCTACTAATGAGCTAAACCCCGCCCTAAATTGAACAGAAATCAAGACGAATAGAGGAGCTACTATAAGCTAAAGGTGAGGGAGAAAGAAAAAAAGAAAACCATTTTCACCAAGGTGGTGTAATATGCAAATGTAAACTACATGTTTTCTTTTCATATTTTCTTCATGATGTTGGTGCGCTTTTTCACGTATTTCCGCGCGCTATAAAATCGCTCAAAAATATGTTCTTATAATTTTTATAAGAAATTTGTGGAGTTTCTCTCTTTCTCTTCATATTTGGTCTTAAAAAAGAAGTGTGACATCAATCGATTTGATTCCCGTTTGTCTACGTGAGAGAGAGAGAGAGAGACAGAATGAGAGCAACCTCTTCTCGCCAATATACACAGGTTATCTTCTCTCTCTCTCTCTCTCTGATGTAGCGGCTGCCGAGGCATTTCTCCATTCATTCTCGTTAGTTCTAGACAGGGCAGCAGCAGTACATTTTATAATTTAGATCTTTTGTTTTCTGATTCTCTATTCGGAAATTCGGACACCGTCTTTCTCTTTCCTGCTGTATACATTTCTGTGGGGTTGCTCTTGGCCTGGGCAACGCCTGGTTTTTTTCTAAAAGGGGAAAAAAAGGTCCATCATCATCGTCGTCGCTAACTTTTGCTCGCTCGATTCTTCTAGTTCTGTATTTTTTTATTTTATTTCCTTTTTCTGCTTGTATGTTGATGTGTTTCTCTGCTGTCCGACTAGCTGTGCATGTGTGGACCATTTTCACGGTGGTGAATGCCGAGCTCGTTCAACGAATATGAAACGCTGCTGCACAGCTCATTAGGTATTCAGGCAGCAGTGTCAGCTGCTCGCTTCTCCGTCCTGCTGCTGCTGTGGATAACACATGAATAAACTACGTCTTAACTATATGGGATATATAACGCCGGCCGGCCGCGTCTCTTTCACGTCAAATAAGGACACTTGGTACCGAACATTATATGAGTCCACTATGCTTGAGATATAAACTACTCGTTCTCTAATATTTTGGAGATACTAAAACCTGTGACTAAAACGCCTGAGGGACTACAGAAGAGAAATATGAAACGTTGAAGTCAAAGAAACACGGCCCAAAAAACTGTTGAATAATACACAAAGCGATTTTCAATTCATTATTCAACAACATCGTTACATCACCAACAGCAGTAGCTTTTTACACTATACACTCTCTCTCACTTTCATTCGATGCTTTACTGTACAGATGATAAAGAAGAAGAAGATCCTTTTGTCTTGCCAATTCTTGTGCCACTCTAGTTCTCCCGGAAAGCCCCCAAGATGATGGCCCCTTCACGTCGTCTAGAGAAACTTATAAAATATAATCTGTTCTGGTTTTTGGCTAGATCACTTTCAAGTTTCTTTTGTTTGCTTTTTTTCCAAAAAGAAAAAAATACAAAATTACATTTCAACTGTTTTCCCAGTCAAATGAGCTGCTGTTCGTTGAAAGTCTCGGTTTTACTTGTAAAGCCTGCATCTGTGTGAATGTCAAATTAGTTATGCGGGCCAAACTGGCCATTTAAAAAACCAATGTGAAGTAGGTACCACAAACTATATTGGCGAACAAATTGTCTGGAACTTCTTTAAACGATATACGGGAGAGAGAAAAAGAGAGGGACTTAAATAATAATCACTCATCAGCAAGTATATATTATATGATGTAGGTTTATTTTTCTTCTTTTTTTTAACATCGGTCCGTTGGTTTAGTAAATAGATGTGTTACAATAATGGAAAGCAATTAGAAAGAGATAAGGAATTGTGTGGTGGTAGCCAAAACAAAAGAAGAAAGATAAGAAACAAAAAATAAAATAACCACCCAAATTGCGTATATAGGGGCTGTCACTTTTGCCTTTTGTGTGTGTAGCCTTTCGGGTAAAAAAAAAAAAAAAAAAAATTAATTTTAACTTTTTCTAGCCGCTGATTTCACTACATATATAGTAGGATGTATTAAATAACGCACAGCGAAAGCTCTTTTGCGGTTTTTTTCCATTCATATTGATGGTTTCCCTTTTTTTTCTTTCCTTTTCGGTGAAATTGTATTTCGGCAAGAGAGATGATGAACGAGGCGTGGCTGCCGCAAAATGGAAAACAACCAAATTCCTCAACAGCAAATTTTATAATATACAAAAGACAATAGAAATATTTCTTGAAAGAAGAAGAAGAAGAAGAAGAATTGAGCCTGAGGTAATGCTCAACAAAAGCATTTATACAACTGGTAATCATTTCAGCGACACAAGACAGTCTCAGGACTCTGATGAAAATGAAAGAAAAGGGAAAAGATGATGATGATGATGATGGAGACTCTTTTGAATTGTAATCAACAGTTTGTCAACCGCCAGGCAGCAACACCGAGCTCAAGGACAGAACGGAATCAAATTGCCCCAACAAAAACTCTTGAAAAAAAATTTTTATTTTTTTTCTTTTTAAAAAAATAACGCGGCCATGAATGCCAGACGACGGACGATGACATTTTCCCATCGTATTTTCCCAAATTTCTTCTTCTTCTTCTTGTTTCTCTTTTTCTTTCTTTCTTCGTGATCTATGTCATCACTTGCGGTTTTCATTTCATTTTCGGGATTGCACCTGAATAACGCGCGACGAAATGTGTGTACGTCTCCAGTGAAGAAAAACGCCCGAGGCAGGAATCTGATTTATCTATTTATTTATTTCTTATGACAAGTAGAGAGAGAGAGAAGAAAAAGAGACCGACCCTGTGTTACACAGAGGTCCGTTCTCTGTGTGTGTTTTCTGCCCGCGTATTTCAAAAAAGGAAAACAAAAAAAAAGTTGCGGAGCAATTTTGGACACACGCACAGTCGGAGGTGCCGGACACGTCCGCTAAAAACAAAAAAAAGAAGAAGAAGAAGAAAAATGGGAAAATGGAAAACAAAACGGCGCAATGGAAGAGTTGTGTGGGTACTCGGCCTTGGGGCCCAAAGAAACTTTCCATCAGCAACTCAGCAGCAGCAGCAGCAACGATCGCGGACTTCCCAACAAAATTGTAACAAGAAAAAACCGCCATCAGCACCGTCATATAATATTCTATAGCCTACTGTTAAACTCTCTTACCTATATTATAATATATTTCGACATTTGGATAGAAGACCGCGACCGAACTATTTAATCCAATGATTTTTTCGGGTTATTCGATAATATTTGCCGCAAAATTTGTCGGTCGGGATTTTCTGATTGTCTTTGTGTTGGATTCACTTGCCGACCAATCGACAATTGAGGAGGTAGGGGGAACGAACGTTGCGGCGGCACCAAAATCACCAAGGACATTTAACCCGCAGGTCGTAATACACACACGTACTACACAATTTCAATGATTTCAAAGTTGTTGTCATTTTGACGTGATGACGTAACATTTTTCCCTGGGGTGGTCGGTCAACATTTTTTAAAAAGTTCTCCCTGATGATGAGCGTATTTTTTTTCACGAGTCACGAATTCAACCCTATACCGGCAAACAACACAATGAAACGGAAACACAATCAACCGTTTGTAGTACCGTAATACGTACGGTGATGTTATCTAGTATTGCGTGATGTTGAATTATTTTGATATATGTTATATAGAAGAAGGGTTGTACATCTTGTTTGCAGATGATGATGATGAGCATCGGGAAATCATTGGATCGCATTTCCATGTCAACGTTTCTCCCCGTTCCACAGTTGCTGTCAACGACGACAAATTCACTTTCAAATCAATTTCCCTCCATTTCTCCCTCGGCTTATTCGATGTCTTTATTATACAACTGTGTGTCATATATAGAAAAGAGACACAACAAAAAAGGGGCTAGGCTATATAGTATCTTTTGTTTATTTCCCGACATTATTCACTCTTAATGATGGGAAAAGGGGGGAGATAAGAGAGGAAGGAAGGGAAGGAATCCGGCGGGATTTATTTTGTATTTTTTCTATTTCTATTACAACGGGAATCTATAAACCCCCCAACGGCGGTTGCGTTCAGAGCTATATATGGGATAATAGAGGATCCTCCCTTTGTGCATTTGTTCAAATGTGTATACGTCTATGTAACTGATGAGGGAAGTTTCCCGTCATCATCATCTGTGAACGCGTGCACACAGTCAAGTGTATTTTAGGAGGGTATTAAAAGAGTTAAGTCCAGTCATCACGAAATTATACCCCTCCCATAGGGGAGAGAGAGAGGGGGGGGGGGGGGAAACGTCCTCGTTCCGGATATGTATGACCGGACTGTTGCTGTCCATCCATCCGGTTCTACTGTGTCACGCGGATTTGAAAACGAAACGACGCAGAAAGAGTAGAAAAACAACAACAACAACAACAAAGGGGGATAACGAATTACTACCGTCGCTGTAAAAGGTGGAACACCCTCCCGGGAAATCGAAAACAAAATAAATAAGAAAAAAAGAAACACACAAAAGATCTCAGCACAAATGTAAATGTGCGGAAGAATATCAACAAATACAAGAGCAGCAGCAGCAGCGGCAGCGGCAGCTTTTCTATGTTATAAAGACATTTCCAGCATATAGGACGTCCTGTACAACATCGTGCAAACGTCGAGGTATTGATCCAGTCTTTTCTCTCTCTCTCTCCTTCTCCTCCCGTTCGCGCGCCTACCACCTCCGCTTTATTCCAGCCATCCTTTAACGTATATATACAACCCGTTTCCTGCTGCTGCTGCTCGATCCCCCAAATTGGAGGGGAACGAGGGGATCCACGACGAACGATGTCTTATTTCCTTTCTTCTTCTTCGTTCGTTCCATCATTGGCACATACAGTGAACGGATGCCTCTCTCGTATAGTCTCCTCCTATCCAACAACCGCCTAAACTTAAGAAATAGTTTCCTATATAGATCGGTAGACTAGGTTGAATCAAGCGGATGAGCGCGGATGGGTGGAGAGAATGAAGGGGCGACGATTCCAGCGCACGTTGCGGCTTACTAACGCGTTCGTCGTCTGACTCTCGAAGAACGAGAGAGAGAGAGAGAGAGAGAGTTTGATTAAGAAGTCAAAAACTCGAGTTCACCTCGACTTCTTTGTGCTGTGCTCCGAGGACGAAGAACGCTGACGAGTTGGAAGCCATTTGCTTGAAATTGAAGGAAAAGGAACAAAGTTTCGATTGGATATAGGAGGAGGATCGCAATCACTTTTGAGATATTTCCCATTTTCGCCATCATTGCGATTCTCTTTCTTTCTTGATTTGTTAGACTATCCGGACCTATTTTGAGGGAGGAGTCCTTGAAATTCTATTGCAATTGAATGGCGGACGCGATCGATGACATTGCGAGACAACGGAAAAGATAAAATGAAATTCAATCGTCAGTGAGGACCGTTTTCTTCTCATCTGTGACTTTCGAGGACGATGGATAGGAGTCTGACTACTCGTATTTCATCGATCCAAGTCTCTCTTAATATTATTCTGAGAAAAAAACAGAAAGTATTACGTATTTTTAAAAGATGTTGGCCGGCGACCGCGGAAAATCTCCAGGGGACTAAATACGACACAGCAGCTAAGACAAATCCTTCTCGTCGGGACGACGTTGGTAATAATAATAATAACAAAAACCAAAATCCAAAAAAACAAAAGAATAAATATCAGAGTCTAGAGAGAGAGAATCGGCTTTCTTCTTTGACTGTGTGTTGTTTGATTCCGCTGCTGAGCAGACGATACGTCTTTTTTTTACCAACCAATCTGCTCTGTTTTCTTGCTGGCAAAGTTTTTTTATTTCTTTGCCGGTTGACTTGCTTTACTTGCCATACTGTATACAGGAGGAAGGCGAAGCGTATGCTGCTCACATTCTATCAAAGATTTTCTTTTACATGTAAGGCAGCGGCAGACATCAACGTCACGCCCTATACGAAAATCTCTCGGGAGCGAGGACAAAAAAAAAAGGATCTTTTATTTTTTTAAAAATAGTTTTCATTCATCTTTCAACAGAAGAGAAGAAGAAGGACGATGATACCGGCCGGTCATTAAGTTGGACATTTGATGCGCAGGATCGATAAATACTGTAGAGAAAACGAACCTGATGATGATGGTGATGGTGGTGGTGATGATAATGATTGCGATGACGAGTGTCGGGAATGGCTGCCACCAGCCGTGATGGGCAGGTGACCGCACAGAACAGATGTGGCTGAAGGTGAAAGCATCCACAAATCTGATGGATCGCAACCCGAGTCCTTTTTCTTGCTGATCCTCACCGCCGGATGTCGGACCGTCTCCACCCGTCAAAGACGAAATTGACGGATCCCGACGGCTTCCACCCGTCGATCCTGTCACCACGATAATTGCCATTTCTTTTTTCTTTTTTATCGTTTCACTTTGGAGGGGGAAACTTTTAGTGTTGGAGTTTCATTCGAGACACCTGAATTCAGATTTTCTAATCGAGTTTTTTTGTATTTGTATTTTTCCTGCGGACCGGCGTAACCGGAAAGGAGATGGTCCAGTTTCTCTCTCTAGGAAGCAGAGAGTCTAGCAAGTTTTTGTTTGTTTCTTCAAAATTGGGGTTGAAATTGAAATTCGTTTTTTGATAAGAAAAATGAGGACGCGCTATTAAGTGAAAACGGATTTTGTTTTTGTTTTCGTGTTCCTTTTCAACGACAAGAAACACGCACGCGAACAACACTCGCACACTTTGGAAGAAAACAAAAACAAAAAACAAAAAACAAATGCACTCCACCCTCGAGAATGAAAGAGAAGGGGATTAAATATTAAGATTGACGCTGTTGTTGTTGGTGAACCGAAACAAGATTTTCACGACTTGTCGATTGGCAGAGAGAGAGGAGTTTGTTTCTTTGTTTCCACCATTCGAAAAAAAAACCAAAAAAACAAAAAAGAGTTTCAACTGATATAGGGAAGATGAGCGATTTATCCGCGATGCTGGAAGAACTCGACTCTCAACGGATGGACAGCAAAGTTGTTGAGATGAATCCGAATAACGTTTCACAACTATTTGACGGATCTCTACCTCGTGGCGTCGAGTGTATATCGAACAAAAAAACGGGCAGGAAGGCGCATCCTCGTCCGGCGCGGATGAAAAGAGAATCAGGAGCCAACTCGCTACTACACACACACATATCGCTGTATATAAAAGATCCTAATATGCCACCGCCTGCGCATGCGTTTCATATCATCTAGTCTACAGAGGAGGAGCAGATCCCCGATCCCCCCCATATATAGAGATGGGAAAAGAGACGCAATATATACTTTATTGTAGTATTACTCTATAAGCAGCAGTTCAGCAGCAATAGCGGCGTATATATATATAACTATTCTAGTCTTTTACTTCTTCTTCTTCTTCTTTTTATCAGTGGCCGGCTCGTGCGTGAGTGGCAACTTGAGAACTGTTCTTCTAACCCTTGGCAATCCCTATCCACTTTACACTATATACATACACCCCCGTTGGTCCAATTTCCAAAGGGCTTTTCCAAGGCGAATAAAAAAAAAAGAAAGAAATAAGAAGGAGCAGCTCCTATACGCTTGGATATCTTTGATAGATTCTCAAGTGGTTTTTTTTCTTTTCTTTCTATTATATATATCCAGAGAGAGAGAGTGCATGCTCCATTATAGCCATCATCATCGTGTATGTATACTGGACGAGGCTGTAAGCTGGTGAATATCATCATCATCATCATCCCTTATGTATTATTACATTATATAAGTGTCTTTCATTCTTTCTCATGTCTCTGATGTGAGATATCCATCTATAGAGGAGTGGGAGCTGTATACACTTGATATCAATAATCCACTGTACTGCTGCCACTTGGATATTATTATGATGGAATGAGCAATCGTCTCTCCTTTTTTTTATATATTTTTATGTTTAGTGTCATATTTCAAAGGCTCAGAGATCGCCATCACCAACACCGGGGAAACTATTCATTTTTTTATTGTTCGGTGACGGAGCTCACAGACACACAAAAACATAATATTAGGCCATCAAAGTTTCCCTGGATGTGCAAACTGCTGCCTTTGCTCGGTTGGATACATTTTTGGGGTATATTTATTTCGTTCATATTATTAAGGGACAATGTAGCCATTGTCGTATTACTCTATATATGTTACATCAACCGTGTACTACGCGTATTGAGATAATCAAGTAAACGATCGTTGGCATCATCAATTGTGAGAATGTGTTAGGTATTACGGTTCCATCATGTATATTCACGCGTTCAGTTTGAAATGGCGGCACGAGCGCGCCAATGTCCGTTATTTTTTTCAACCCCAACCGAAATTGGATCAAATATTGAACAGAAGCAAACACATAAGCGCCAAAGGAATGGAGAGAGAAAGAGGCCAACAACCAAACAAAACCATTTGTTGTGTTGGTTGTTGCTGTATATATCGCGCGTCTCGCACTGCCGCACACAAACACCCCACACATATAGAAGAGACTCTTTACAGTGTGCACGCTCGAGTTGCTCCGGTACACACCCGACACCAGTTGACAGTTTGACGGGACGTAAATGTTATTATAAAAGACAACAAACTATAGAGGGTCTGCGCATAGAAAGAAGAAGTTTAAAGGCGATTTTCTATATTTTCCTTAACCCGTTGTAAAACAACATTTTGTGAAGACACCTATATACTCTTTACTAGTATAACAGGCCTCAAATGAGAAGAAAAACGGTGGCTCAAAACACAAAGAAACCAAAAAGAGCGTTTCATCAGGTGTTAGATTTATAAATATAAGATAAGCTCATCGTCGTATGTAGCGGCGTCCCACTTATTTGCTTGGTGTGAATCAGCAGCCACTCTAAAAAAGGATGTTGATGATATGGCACAGTAGCTAAGGCACTTGAAACGGAAAGTGTGTATGTGTGTGTGGTTGTGAACTAAATAGAATCTAACAAACGGGGCCACCGCTAGACGCGACCGACGACTTTTCGCGTTGGCTCTAAGATAAAGAAGCACAGCCACATGCAGCCCGTGGTTCGACGACCCATTGAATTGAGGTTCAACAGGAGACCTGCTGATCGTCTTAACGTGATAAGGAAAACGCATGTGCTACACAGTGCAGCTTAGTACACCTTGTTAGGAAAAATAAGACCCAATCAAATGATTTGTTTTCCAAGAAGTTGCTGTATAGCTCCAACGTGAATATAAAAAAGAGGACGGCGAATAGAAAACAGAGTCACGGACGTTGTAGCTGCATACATTCCATTCACTCTATCTCTGCAAAATGTTAATACCACGTACTACATGTGTGTATAGTACGTGGGGACTATAGTAGATGCGCCCGATTGAATTGGTACTATAATAGTAGCTGTAATTATTTTTGGCTCGGCTCCCTGTTGCTCTAATTAAATTGAACGAGTCAAAATGTAAAGATGAAATGGAACAGTTTTTTTTTCTTTCACTTTTTGGATCAAAAGATTCGTTATTTATGTAGAAGAGCTAATTTCATATAAATTTGAATTTTTCAGTTTCTTCTTCTTTCTTCTTATCAAATTTTTTGGCTTCAGATGGATGGATGGATGGATGAACTAAGGGAAAATGGTACGGTGACTGGTTATATAGACTCGGAACCGTGACATAGTGGGAAAGTTTTCTTTAGCCAACCTTTGACACCTTTACGTGCCTTCGTCAAGGGAAAGCCAAAAAAAAAAATCACTGCGAGATGCTTCCGCTCTTGATGCCATTAATACCATCACTCAAACTAAAATAAAATAAAAACTGCAAAAGATGGTAGAAAATCACGAACGTAAATGAACGAAAATCTCTTCAAAAATTGTTTTGCCGATGAAAGAAGATGAGAACACGATCAAGTTCTTAAAATATATCGAAATTTTATTTCTAAAATCGCATGTCACAACAGGGAAATAGATAAGAAGAAGCCCTTCATCAGTAGAGAGAACAAGAACAATCCGCGGCACTTCCATAAATAGACAAGAAGGAAAGAAAGAATACACGTGACAGTCGTGACACGCTCGAAAATTAGGAACGACCTGCCAGCTTTTGGGGGGTGATGGTGGTCGTGGGCGTTCCTCTATTATTTGCTCGTCTTTTCTCTTTTTTTCTTCTTTTTTCTTCTTCTTCTTCGTTTACGCCTTGTTATTTTCTCCTCGATTTTTTTCTTTGCTGCGCTTTAAAAAGACAGCGGGATCACGTCAATGACGATGTCGATGTGTACAACGCGCAAAAAAGGGGATGTTGTTTTTCTTCATTGATTTCTAGCCATTTTTTATGGATGACGTTTTCTTTATTTCGTTTCTTTCTCAGCTTGGATGGATGATTCGACGCATTCGTGTGCGGTTGCGTGAGTGAGTCTCTCAAGCCAAATGATCATGCCGCCCCATCCATATGTACACGCCTTCCGCACGATATGACCCCACAGCGTTAAAAGTATAACAACAACAACAACAACAACATCAAAACTGCTGCGGGAAAAGAAGAAAAAGAATATTAACCCGTTCTTCCGTGAATCTGTGTGATTCTCTCTATTGAAAATGGTGACGGGGAGGAAGGGAAACTACAAGGTGAGGCAGAGGATTATCCCAAGTTCCGCGTCACACGTGTTAGACAATGGCAGGAAGACTGCGGAAGATATAGTCGCCGGGGTTGGCAATATATCGATTGTTTCGAGTCAACCAAAGAGGGGGTCCCGCTCTCCAAATACAAAATATGAACGACAATTACGTCATCAACAGCAGTCGCTAAAGCAGCTCTTGTTCTCCTTTTTATTTATTATTGAATTATTGAATTGATTTTATTTATTTTTTCTATTTGACATAAAATTCATTTTCCAACACGACAGGAAAGAAAACGTCGCTTTTGATTTATATTTTGTATTTGCAGCGTATGGGAAAAGGTTAACGTTAGTTCTAAATATTGATCCGATGAAAACGCGTCACGTTTATAAATTTGACGAGAGAAAAGCGCAGTGTAACCATCAATTCAAATTCTGTGCGGATAAAACAAACGGGAGAGAGAGTTTCACCAGCATCGGGCGTGGAAGAATACATAAGAGGATCTTCCTCAAAATCAAAGGGTTTGTCTATTATACACAACACGACAAAAGATTAGGGCCCATTTGGTGCCAGTTTGATTCTGTGGATGGCATTTATTTCAAACTCGACTCATATTTTGGTTTTTTCTAGGTGAACGAGATTCTAGTTGGCGGGGCCAAATCGTCACGACTTTCACGATGCCTAAAAAAGGGAAATGCAACCACCGTCAACGACGATCTAGTTTAAATTTTCGGTTTCTTTAATAAACTCTTCAATCAGATTGAATTGTAGTTTCTTCTTCTTTCGTTTGAGATGGCCAGCAGAGCACCGGTAAAGAAATATATAACAACCGGTTAGACGTTTCTTTTTCATTCTTATCTTATCCGTCAATCAAAATAGAACAAAAGAAGATGGGCAGCACAAATGGCTCGTTGTCGTCGTTCGACTTTCACCAATGAAAAATATATTTTTTTTTTCTTTTCTGAATTGCTACTATACGCCTGTCCATCTTCCCGACACATTTCTATCGACAAACGGGTCCGCAACAAATTCACGTTCGCCCAACCGGAGACGAAACTTTAAGCAACAACAACAAAAAAAAAAGGAACGGGATTGTGGAATTCACGTGACGAGCCAAGTGAAAATGTACGTACAAGAAAAAGAAAGAAAAAACTACTCACATGGTTTGCTGTCGTTGACGTCTATGATCATTGAGTCCGCTTTTTTTTTATGATGATGAAACGCTCGTTTGCTCTCCTTTTTCGTCCAGCCGCAAACAAAATACTCTTCTAGATTGCAATAAGAACCAAACCACGACGAGTTGACGGGCGTCGAAACGTTTGGCGAGCGAAACCAATTTGATGAACGACCTCTCGTTTTTTTTTTTTCGTCTTTCTTTCTTTTTTTTTTTTTTTTTTAAATGATTTCGGCTGACCGTTTCAACTGAAATTGCTGCGGCAAACGATCAACCCTTTTCGTTTTCACCGGGTATATATATAATATAAATAGAACTTGGTTTGTGTGATCACCACGCCCCAGAACTATCCTCTCATAAATCGCGTAGGCAACTACCTCACTACGCCAGAAACCACACACACACATACCCCCTGAAAAGAAAAAAAAAAAATAATAATAATATAAAAAATATATCACAAAGAGACTCTACTGGGCTTGTATGATTGGATTAAGTTTTCTCTTGTTTGCTGCTGCGCCGCATCGTCGCATACCACATACCAAGTATAGTCGCATAACTACACACATAGGCTTTCTTTCTTTCGTTCTTTCCTTTTTAAAATAGAAAAAAAAATGGAACTTTTTTTAACAGGTATTACTGAATGCAGACGAGTGCTTCATCGTTACTTTCAAACAAACGACAGTGAACTCGCATGTTCAGTTCCTGCCCAGTGTAATATATACGACGACGATCGAACATCGAGAAGCCTCCTACGCAAATACATCAAGCAAACAGAATTGTAACACAGCAAAAAGGAAAAACGCGATAGTCAGTCTAACACATACATCCTCGTCACGTGAAGAAGAAGACCTCAAAGTTGACCGTACAGTACGTGTCGTTGAAATAGAGAAAAAAAAAAAGAGTTGCCATTTGATATTCGTAATCTATTCCTGTTACTATCCAAAGTAGAAAGCATGTCGCTAGATATCGTCATGGATTCAAATGCTTTTGCCCCCATATACCCAGAGATCAAAGTACTTAAATTAGCAGATGACTATCACTCTAGAAATTTGAAATTCAAATTTTATTTGCATAGCTGAAAATGTGTAAGTCAGCTTCGAAGTAAGAGTTGAACTTAAACGTACTTTTGTGAGTTTATTGTCAGTACACAAATTTACGTGACAATCGACATCATGTGGGTGGATAAATGGAGAGTGAAAAATTGATTATACCTATTAGATGTTAGAGCACAGTAGTGTTTTTAAAAAGCCAGAAAGACAGAGAAAGAGAAAAAAAAAACAATGAAGCACCGAATATTGAATTCTCAATTCAGAACTTGGTTTCTCATTCTAACTTGTAAGGTAATTTTTAAATATTATAATGTCGCTCAGTTATTCCCCCAGCGACAGACATCGAAAATCACAAATGTAAATGATTAGCTGATACTTCCGAGTGTACATGACACGATGTTGTTGATGACGGGGTGTATCATCGTTTCTTCTCCCCCTTTTTGAGTGCGTTTCTTCTCTTTCTCCTTACGGTCGAGTGCGAGCTGCTTCTGCTTCTCGCGATCTTCCTTATCCTTCTCCTTCTTCTTTGCTGATTCCTGACGTAGGGATTCCTTTTTAGATTTTTCTAGCTTCATGACATCCTCAGCATTGGTGTTGCGAGAAAGAAGTCTATCCTCCACATCATCATCATAGCCATCATCTTCATCTAGCCCTCCTTCACCATCAGAGACCTATGTTACAAGTTTGTGATTAGTGCCACTATGAAATCTCTTGAATTCTGCATTTGTGGATATTACCTCTGCATATTGCGACAAGATGTTTTGTTTCAGTTTTCTTTCTTCATCAGATGCCTTCTTCTGGGGGACAACGCAGAGAGCCTGCTGCTCCATAATTCTGGCAATTTGGATGTCCACAGCTGTTCTCACCGCCTCGTCAGATTTTCCTTCAGCGGCAGCCGCTCGACACAACTCCCATTGTTTCAGGATTTCTTGGCAGATCTCATTTTGAGTCATGCCGTCTGTCTGCATTGTGCATTTGATAATTTGTTAAACAAATCATAAGATAGCGGATGTGGAAGAAAGACAAAAGCCACTTTACTTTACCGGTGAGATTTCCACCAAGATTCCCTCGAGCGCCTCGATTTTTTCATCTTGAGATTCTTCACCTTCCAAAATGCCCTTGATGTAGTCTCCAAATATACTTTCATCTGTATTCAAAGATTTTAATTTGACCGAGAGCCATTTGTCAAAATCAAGGACTGTGGAGGCAGCCATCTTTGCCTAGACGTTGCCAACTGCCGACGAAATTAACTTCGCCAGCAGCCCAGCCTGCATATTTAATAATATCAAATATCATCATCGTCGCATTGCAGTTTTACAGAATAGAATGGTTGATTGTCAAACGAGGCTCAGAACGAGACGTTCACGCCTTCACACAGTCACAAGAGATCATTTATCATCACGTGAGAAAGCTCGCAATATCCGCGGCGACGGATATTGAAAGGACCACTTGATCCATTGCTATTTGAACGATTTCCCCCCTCCCAGATTTCGATAACCTTGTATTGATCAATTTTCAAACCATTTATTCCAAGTTTCCCTTTCAAAATAGAAAAACGGCCTCTTGCTTGTATTCCATTTGAATTATCACTTGAACCGTCACGCTCAAATTTTCTTTTTCCATCTTAAATAAATATGGCGTGGCAAATACAAAGGAGAAGAGGAGAGAGAAAAACACAGCCTGTGCCGAAGCTAACAGCCAAAAGTGCGGTTCCATATCGCTGCCGTGATCTTTCTCGTACTCCCCTTTCAGACTTCGCGTGAAAATTGGAAACAATGAAGCGGCTTCACATCGGCGAGCAGGGCATTCGGAATTGTTTATCTTGCTTTCACTGATCTGATTTATTTTGCTTTTTTTTTGCTGTGATCCTCTTGTGTCTCGTCTAATATCACCTTGAGTCAGAAAACATCGTTCAGATCAAGGAGAGCTATATAATTTCGGACCAAAAATCTCCACCTGGAATGGATTAGCACCCAAGTTTCGTGCCAGATCTCTGGCAATAATCGACCCAAACGACTCGCCGAGCAGCCACGAGAGAGCCACAGTGATTTGTGTTATTAGACAATTTCGAGCATAACCGATTGCAACTGCACATTACGAGCTCCAGCATCACACGAACAAATTCTCGATCAAATTCACGCTCCTTTACAATAGATAGTTTCCCTTAATTTATGCAAACTGAATCCCGTGGAATAAATTTCAACTGAAAATAGCTTTTGCTGATTTCTTTCTCTTCATCCACTTATTGTGAATGGAATACGCAAGCAGCGTTCGTTGTTCCCACATGTTGGAATATTAGGCAATACATTTCCCTTTTTAAAGCGACTTACTTTTCTTTCGTTGAACTCGCAATCGGCATCAGATGCTTTACTTATTCATGCAACACGTAAGAAAGTATCAGCAAAAGACAAACGAGAAACGTTAATAAAGTATCAGAGGAACGTACTAAACATTTAACAGAAACATATTAGTCGATCCCATTAAATTGAAACGCGATCTATGATTTAGTGCTAACTAAAGGTGACTCCACCCTTTGCTTGCTTGGCTTTTTTAACACGAATTTAAATATTAATTGCATTTTGAAATGAATAGTTTAAAAGTTCGGCCCATCTGGTAAAGTTTTGAAAACATTGTAAAACATAAAAAAAAATCATGCTGGTTGCACAGTAATTGAGAAGCTCACTTTTCAAGAAATAACTGTCGAAAGCCATATTAACTGGAACGGCCCCCCTTGAGGGAATACGACTATTAGTCTGCATTTAGTCTTGGCAGTCTCTTTATGGCAAATCTGGGAAAGTGCGCCTATAAAACGTACATATAAACCTCGACCCCTCATTCCTTGGAAATAGAAGATCAAACGAAACGTATGCGTGTCTAGTTCAAAAGAATGTTGAAACTTGCTCGATAAAAGTCTCGATTAGAAAACTGTATTGTAGATACCGACTGCTGAACGATCTTAAAACTTGTCTAAGAGCTGAAGGATGTGTTGTTTCTCTTCTTCTTTCGCTTCGCTTTCACTGCCATCACCAAGATTCCCTGCGTACTCTGCGTGAAGGACCAAATAGAGATTATTAGTTTAACTGTAAAAAGGCTTCAAGAGTGGACAAAAACAAAGAAAAACATAATATTTACCTCTCATTATTTCACGAATTGTCTTGACTGTGCCTCCTCTCAAATTGAGCGTATGCAAAACGCGCTGCTTAATGGTTGCGGCTCCTGAGGCGCAAACTTCCATCATGATGTAGTCCACCAGTTGGAGCGTGAACAGGCCACCTTCCAACCGTTTGAGGTAGATTTCGTCCTCGTCCTCTTCTTCGTCGTTCCGCTGGAGTTGAGCGTCAATCACGCGTAACTTGTCAAAGTATTTGAAATGCAACTCCATCAGTCGGTCGGTTTTTTTCGTGATCGTTTTCTGTAAACTTTGACAGTAATCTGGTACGCTGTGATCCTCGGCACGACTTTAACATACTTGCAATCACCGAGACGATGTGTTCTAAGAAAAACCAACACATTAGATCAGATTGCGATACGTATTTTGCTATTGATAAGTATTTGCACATTTTGATAAATATTTTAAATACCTTCGTACTCTTCTGCTGACATTCCTTTCCTTTTGAGTTTATGTGGCGTTTTCATAAATAGCGGAAAAATAGTCCTTAAGCCGAGAATATCCACAAATTTGGCGCAATTATCTTTACCCGCCTCACCACTAAGTGCGTGATTTAAAACTTTTAATGCTCCATTTCTGGACATTTTTTTCTCTCTGTAAAGAAAGTGAAATGAAAAAAAAAAACGGGTCAGGACTCAAGATCAGCAACTGCAACGGTAGCAAGCCGGTTCGTGGGAATTTTAACAATACCGCAACATGAGGTTCATAAGTTGCAAGCCCTCTCCCTTAAGAAATCTGTCGCGGTTAGGAACGTGAATCAGGCTGGAACAAACACAATCGAACAGATTTCTCCATCATTTCTTGTTCTTCTCCTGTTTTGGGATCTTGCCGCTTGAAAATCTACGATGGATAAATGTAAAAATTACTTGCACTTTTACACAAATGAATGAGCGAAGAAAATTTTTACGGCTAATTGTTGAAGTAAAATATCAATTCCATCAATTTCACCAAGAAGTTGTCGATTTTCTGGTGTGCCTTGCAGTAAAATGGACAAAATTTCACTGCAATAGAGTTTGTTAGCGTCGAATGGTGATTTAGCTCTTAATCGCTTCATAATCCAACTGAGCAATCCTTGTTGAGCTGCTTGTTGACACACGTCAGGCCTAATTTCCGTTAAGTTTTCCACAATGGCTGAAAGAAAAAAATTTCTCATGAAAAAACAACTGGTACTTGTGATCAATTCTAGACACACGAATGAGCATCGATACTTGCTTACCTAGCGTATTGTGAACTCCGTCAGATTCTTCTGTTTGAGCTTCGTTCAGGCGTTCCAAGTTGTGGGACAAGGAGAGCACAGATTTGCTGGTCTAGGAGTGCATCAATTAGAATTGCAGATTCATCTTGGCTTTCATTGAGAGTATCAATGTCAGTCAATTCCTGAAGCAAATTCACCACAGCAACGGAAATGTCTGTATTGTCATGTGAAAGTAGACCTAGCAATGTTGGTATGAGCTTTTGTTCCACAGCTACAGTATATAGCTCAGGAACGGTTGCAAGAGCATGCATAAGTTGAACTGCTTCATGCAATTCCAGTTCTGACTCCATAAATCTAAATGATGAAATAAAACAGAACTATAAAGAAAAATGATGATGAAAATCTTGGATAGAAATCATACTTCTCTGGAGAGTCTGGAAATTTTACACGTAGTTCTTGGTTCTTTAGAACACGTTTTTCAAAATTTAGAATCATTCGTTTAAGGGAGGCTTCATCAAGACTTTCAGCACCTTCATCCTGCTCAAACCAATTTGAGCAATTCTTCATTTTCTGAAGTTTCAACAACTGGAGGTGCTATATATGTAGTTGATGATCGTGGACTTGGTCTTACACTACTGGTTGGAAACTGTTTAGGTTTCTTCCCAGGTCGTTCAAGTTCCAGCTCCCTATAATCATCTGCAACTTCTCGTTTTGGGTTTGGTTTTGGCTGCATAAAAAAAAAACAGTAATTGATGATAATAAAGAAATATAAATGTTCAAAGTCCTATACTAATAAATATTCCATAAATGTGATTAGACTTTGTCTGTGCTGATTGAAAATATCCAATCAGCAGCTTCTGTTTTATCCAATGAACTTGCAGTTAAAAGAAACTTTAATACCAACAAATTAACATACCTTGAAAGATAAAAGTTCCCCGACATCCATTGCGGAAATTCGATCAAATTAAATAATAAACCAGAGTAAACTAATTTACAGAGATCTTTTGAAGACTTCAACTTTTTAAAAACACGATGTGTCAAACAGTGTGTAAGAGTCCTCTATCGCTAAAAATTTCAAGTGAAAACGCTATCTAGTGGTGAGTATAAGTCTCCTTGGAGAGGTTCCCGAAGGCTTTTTTTTTTTTATGTAAAATATTGTTATGGTTTACGGAGTGTTATCGGAGTTTTGTTTTGTGTCATACGTCGTTTAGAATATGTGGACGTGCGTGTGATAAATGGTTTTGTGTTTTTTCCGGTAATGAAATAAACGCTCATGTCTTAGTTATTTGAAATTGCACTTAAACTTTTCATAGTAGTTATGCAAGTAGATTTCATAATTGCGATAAAAGAAAAGATTGGAACGAACATTAATTCATTTATTTGGTTTTAAACCGTAACTTTCTGAAATCACGACAAATCTTTTTTTGAATTCTTTGTTTGCTTCTGGATTCACACAAATTAAATACAAAAAAAAACATTTTTTCATCATAAAAAAAAAGAAAAGATATCTAATCAATTATTATTGCGACGTTTTTTTCCCGCCACTGAACCAACGAATTAACTGTTCGGCTTCATGAGTTTTGGGATCAACCTAATGAAGAACACATTCAGGATTTGAAATGCGTGTAAAAAAGGAAACACGATTTTAAATTTAAATTTAAAAAAACCTCAATATCTGTGACTGCAGTTGCTTTCAGGGCGAAACGGCCCTCGCGGCTGATCACAACAGCACCTTTTAATTGGATTGCGGAGCCACAAGAATAACGACGAATGTCCTTAGCAGCTGGACCCCAGAAAAGTTACTGGAACCTAAAGGGAATACAAAAGGAAAATTATTACCGCTATTAAAAACTGTAACACACACACAAAATACTTACTTCAATCTCTTTTAAAGTCGAATCCACCAGTTGTACTTCCAGAAAATTGGTGTCTCGTACCGTGCCGTCGTCTCTTTTCATTCCCAAGTTCTGCATCGAACCAACAGTCGACATTACACCAAGAACATCTATATATTAAAATAATTTAACCCGCAATTACTTTTATTATCTTATGAAATCAAATGTAACTTACTTATGGAAGAATCAATTTCGAATTTCCCAGAATCGACTTCAGAAAGAGAATGGAAGTTTTCAACCGGAGGGACGTAATCGTCTTCATTTTCCAATAGCTCAAACTATAATTTAAAAAAAAGACACATGAAAAACACAGTTTACAAACACAGATTTAACTAAATAGCACCTGACTGTGGTTGTAAAACACAAGCTCGCAAGAGTGATAACCTGCCTTAGTTTTCCCATATCCCCTCTGAACTTTAGCTTTGGTAATGGCATAAACTTTCCCCACTGCCACTTGATGGTCTAAGGCGTCGATGGCGTCATTGAAAGCGATCCCTTTATTTTGAGGCCACTCGATTCCTGGAAATCGAAACTCATCATGTGTCCTGGCTTGCCTGTCTGAGGTTCGTAGGGCGTCATTTTAGATTTCCGGGTACACCGACCACGAATTGTCCAACTAAATACAATAAGACAGGAAAAAAAAAAAAAGGAAATAAAAACACCACACAACATGTAAAATGAACACAGAATAAATACTTACTTAACAGCCCCAATTTTTAACGAGGGGTTCGCAACTCAAAAGAATCTCGTACACTTGCCCGAGAATCGATTCTGGAATCCCAAATCAGAATCAAGAATCATTGAAAATGGACGCCAGAATTACACGCTAAATCGGATTGGGCATACTTATTGACACTTATAAGTGTTGATTTGCAGATCGACACTTATAAGTGTCGATTTAATACTTACTTAGTTCCTTATGTACTTATATACTAAGTGTCATCGGGTACTTTCTTAGGTATGCGGGGTACTTGGCTTACAAGTACGAAAAAAAAATATGTCTCCACCAGGAATCGAACCCGGGTGTTCTTCACTGCTAATCGAGTGCTCTACCACTGAGCCATTCTAGTTATATTATACTATCGAAATAATCTTATAATAATCTGTTTCTATAGTATTAGGACTTAGAAATTTTAAGTTCGCCTACATAGGGTAATAAATGCAAAATATTATTTTGTTTAAAATTGGGAATGATCAACCCTTACGGAAAAATCTTAAAGTAACGAAATAAATCTTATAATAATCTGTTTCTATATAGTATTAGGACTTAGAAATTTTAAGCTCGCCTATACATAGGGTAATAAATGCAAAATATTATTTTGTTTAAAATAGGGAATGATCAACCCTTACGGCAAAATCAAGCAAAAAAGTTACCTAAAAAAATTTCTAAATTTCCAATAACTTTTTAATGCTAAGTACGTATTTTGAGTACTTATAAGTTAAAACTGAATACTTATGCGTAAGTACTCATTCGATGTACTTAAAGTACATCACGTACTTAATTAGTTACTCTATATACTTAAGTAAGTACGGGAAAAACAACACTTACGATGTACTTAACTTTCAAATACTTAATTAGTGTCGTTAAGTACACCCAGTCCGATTTAGCGTGTAAAAAATGATTCAAGAATCAGAATCTTTCAAGTCAAAATAATTATTTTCCAAATGTCGATAATACAGATAAAGTTCATGAAATTTTCTCTTCATTATTTAATGAACTTTTTAAAAGTTAGAAAAAAAAAGTTAAATTGACGCCAGAATCTTTGATATTGACGCCAGAATCTTCAAAATTGACGCCAGAATCAGAATTTGATTCTGGCGTCTCGTACACCTGGCGGCCGAGTTGCGAACCCCTCGATTTTTAAAGAGGAAATGGGATCGTAAATCACATTTTCTGTTGTCTTTTCCAAGTTTAGCAATGCGGTAGCTTCAACATCTTGGCCGTTTGCGGCATTCTCCTCATCAACAGACTCTCACAGTGGCGTTTTTCTACTGAAAAAAAAATACTTGTTTGTGCATTTCTACTTAATTACCAAATTTGGTACTAAATTTAAGTAGACTTATACGACTTATACTTAATCACAGCCTTTTTAGTCTCAAAGTACTTAAGAAAAGTCCAAGACATCCTAGTCCAGTCAAGACGTCCAAAGTCCAGTCCTAACACAGATTCGAACCTACTGTCATAATATTAGAAAAGGATTCACTATTCGTTGCTCTACCGACTGAGCCATGAGTTCATATTTTATTTATTATTATATAAAAGGAAATATACTGTAGGGCCTAATAAGAAACTTAGGACTTAGTGAAATTTCGACTAAACATGCAGTTGATGATTTTCTGCTAGGATATATAGAAACTAAAGTTTGGGTTTGCAATAAACTCGATTTTCAAACCAATTCAGGCGATTTATACTTATTTCATTTATTGATTTTATAGTATTATTTCAATTTATTATCAATTTAAGGTTAAAAATTATTTTTCGGTTAATATTAATTAATTATTTTACACTTAAAAAAATCAGTGTTTGACACGTTTTTAAGTGGATTTGCACAAACCAGTGGCGTGGGCCACTGAACTACTATCTCTTGGGCCACTGTGCTTTATTTCCAGATGTTGATTCACCTTCCAATTTGCTCATGGCTAGATGTTGCTTGTTCAAAGGAGCCAAATGAAATGAACGCCATACCGCGCAAACAACTAATATATACAGCGCTAGAAGTAAACGTTGATCCGAAATACGCTTATTAATATTCCCAAGAAACCAAAGTCACTTCCCAACCTAATTCAACCATTATTAACAAAATAAACACACATGTTTTAGTTATTGGGAGCAATTTTTCATACTATCTAATTATAATTGAAAATCCATATGATCAAAATCTTAATATACAAACAGAACTATACAATAAAAGGGAAAATTACCTTTCAACAGAAGAGTTGGCCAAAGAATTGTGTTGATCAACAAAAGGAATTCCACTCGTAAGAAGAGGGACTGATGATTTCAAGGTTGCAATAGAATTCAAATTTATTTGTTGATTCGGTACGTTTGGTAAATCTAAAGGAGTTTCTTCTGGCTCGCTTTCCATTCTACAAAAATACATTAAAAAATAAATGAATTAAATCTCATTTTTTTTTTCAAATTCGGCTCTGTACTCTCTTTTACCTTTGATCACCAAACAAATCAGTAATAGAAATGCCAGCACATTGTTTCTTAGCTTTGTAATTGTTATCACTCAGCCTTCTTTTCCGACTCTCATCCTCAAAACCATAACTGGACACTGCTACATATTCAATAGATTCATTGACAGGAACTCGAACAGATTTATTGGATGAAGTAGGTGTAGGAGTTTCACTTTGATTGTTCTTATGAACAATACGAGAGCTACCTAAAGAGCTACACAAAGACAGAAATATTGTTAAATCAGCCTATGTTATACGGAATTCATAAGATATTCCATGAATACCTTTTAACAGACTGCACACTGTCAATAACTGGTATCAGTTTATCTATTGAATTGTTTATCAGCATTGAACATGATGGGGTGTCGGTCATTCAGGCCCTTACACTTCAGGCCTTTACCTTTCAGGCCCTTTTTGGGCAGGCCTGAAGTGTATGTTACCTTTCAGGCCCTAAGGCCTGAAGTGTTTTTTTTTAAATTGCTATACGACGGCCAGGGGTGTGGAAGAGATGGTTGCCCAACTTGTATCCTTTTTCTCCATAAGCCTCTGAAGATTTTTATAACATGAGGGCAGCGCCATCTGTTGAGTGTAGATGAGAATAATTTCAAACTTTTAGGCGGTAAACTCCAACTTCTGTTACTTATAAGTTTTAATCCAGGAATAAATTGAAGTTTTAAATAAGTAATACGTTTTATTTTTTAATCCGATTAGATTCAGTTTTGCATTACAAAATTAAATAAATGAAAAAAAGTAAAAAAAAAAGTAGTGAAATGCATTAGCACCTACAAAGTATCGAACCATAGTACTTCAGGTTCTCAATCCATCGCACTTCCAACTGAGCTACCGATCGCTGCTATTCATAAGAAAAATCTCGAAAGACTATGAACAAATCCTTAAGGATAACAAGATTTTAGGGTCTATTTTAACTCATAGATGTCAATGCCCTCATGTTATAAAAAAAGGGGAGGATTTAGAGGCGGAGCTACACATATCCACAAGAGAAAAATGTCTTCAGGGCCCCATGTTAAAAAAAGATACAAGTTGGGCAACCATCTCTTCCACACCCCTGCGACGGCAATGAATGTTTTCCCACATCCGTGTAGTGAGTGTGTTTGTGTAAAAAAATTGTTATAGCCTCCAAGGGATAAATTTTATTTGAAGATCTGCAGTAGATTGTAAGTCAAGAAATTTGTACGTCTCTATAACATAAAAAATAATTATTTTATATAATTTTAGCCTCGCATTGCATAACGCTAAGATATTGGATTTTTAAAGATTATGGACCCTTGATCGTAAGTCAAGACATTTGTCAATTTCTTTAAATTAAAAATAATTATTTTTCCTACTTTATTGCAGATGCCTATGGGAAGAACGGAGTTTACTTGGTCATCTTTGATCTAAACCAGTGGTACCCTGATGCCTACTTGTTGGATGCTTGACGAAATGTCTCGAATGTGTCTTTAAAAATCGTGCGAAGCTTATGCTCAACACAAACTTCATCCGTGAACGGACTATAGGCCGATCTCGTTGTCGTCTAGAACGGATCGTCAAGCGGGGAAAAACGGATTATAGTCCGTTCTCGGCCGATCTCGCCTTTCAACGCCTTTCAGTGTTTTGCCACGGAATACAACCTTCTTTTGTTTTCGGGTAGAGACTTTTACAGTGCAGTTTCGTCGTCTGATTTGACGCATCCATTGCTAAATTTTCAAAACAAACCTAGCTAGCTGTCAGTTTTTTAAATCTGTGTAAATAGCCGTATATTTGTGTTAACCCTATCTATTTTATTATAAATAATGTCAGGAAATTTAACAAATCTTTGGCTAGTCATTGAGCCACAACTAAAGCAGAAAAAAGGAAAAGAGATGCCCAAGAAGAGGGATGTGAAACAGGAAACTTTTTCTGTGATTTAGAAGGCAGAGGAAGAGGGAAAAAATCATGCCCAGCATGATAATAATGAGCCACGTTTCAATCAACATGGTTTTAGTGGAATAAATTCTTTGGACGGTAGGTTTTATTTGACCAGCATCATGCCCTTTCTCATTTTACGATAACTTTGTTTACACCACACTTTTCTGTTTACAGATACCATTGGTGTTGAGAATATTATTTATTCTATTGATATGGAATTGGAACAAGATCCGATTAAAGAAAATAAGAATGAATTTAAGAAGAAGAAACCTAGGCATCCAATCAAGAAAGTGAATCGAACAGTTTGCATGAATAAAGCTCTCTAAAAAATGGGGTATGCTAAAGGTATACAATTGTATAGATTTCTCTGTACACCCCTGTATAGCCCTGAGCTCCGATACATTTTGTATAGGAAAAAAACTATACATTCCACTGTACTGGGAAAAAGTTATACTTGGTCAAAAAAAAAGCTTAAGAGAAAAAGAAGCTTAAAAAAAATTATCTCTTACAAAACAAGGCCACCCGCAACCCCCTAGGATATATAAAGAAACTTAAGTTTGGGTTTGTAATCAACTCGATCATCAAACCAATCTAGGTTATATATATAGACTTATTTCATTTATTGCTTTTGTAGTTTTTTTTTTAAATTATTACCAATTTTAGGTTCGAAATTATTCTTAGTGCAAAACCCCTAACAGCCTAATCACAGCAAGGTGATGGTGAAGGGGGGATTTGTTTCACCCACTATAGGAATGTGGGTGGTGATGGAAAAGGAAAAAAAGGGCATAGGGGGTTAAGAATACCAAAAAGAAGATTATCTTTTTCCATTTCTCTTTCCATAACCCCTTTTCTCCTATCTCCTCTCTTCGTTCTTCGTTTAATCCCCTTTCTCGCTTCATTTCCACAATTCTTTCCTTGCCCTTTTTTACACTACCGTTGTTAATGAGGCGGGAAGGCCGGCGGCATTTTATCATTTTATCTATGTACACGATGTATGACATTTTCTGCATGCAATGTACAGAAAATTAACTATACAAACTAGTGTATATCTTTTACTATACCCCATTTTTTAGAGAGAGACAAAGAAGATGCTTGGGGCCACAAGATGTTTTTAAACATTTCATCAGCTCCTATTCTGACACTTTGTGTCAATGTGGTGCTTGCTATGAGATTTTTCATATTTCCCTGTTCACTGCCTCACAAGCAAGACTTGTGCTGTAAGTCTAACCTGATAACTAAATGCAAGCTGGTACTAACAAAAATTTTGTGGATGGAGAAGATGTTTATTGGTTCTTGAAACAATGAAGTGAATGTTTATCAGAAGAAGGTACCATAATAGTTAAAGGTGAAGTGAGTAAATTAAGTGATCATTAGATTATTCATGTTGATTAATTATTCTAAATCACCTTGTAGTAGTCTCAGTACATCTCTTTGTGCCTCCCAGCCCTTTCTGTCCAGAATGTCTAGGCACTAATACGTGCTGTACGACATAACCTGGTTGACGTAGCCGTAATCACAGCTACAGTGAACTTCACATACGTGTTCACAAAAGATTTTATTTCATTTATTTATAAATTGTATGTGTATTCCAGGTCGTTTTGATATGAAGTCAACTATTGTGGAGTGCACGCTACTTGCCGTTATTGGTTCGAAGCAAAACCGGAGTCCTGTTTTTTTCTTCTTCCGGTTTTCAACCATCTTCCGCTGTTGGTGAGACTTCATTAATCTCATCTGTACAGAGCTTCTCGAATGGTGAAAACACATTTGTGGGGACTCCCTTATTCTAAATTTGCAATAATTTTATGCTATTTGTTCTTCAAAATCCCATAGTAAGATCACAAAGTTTGGAAAACGTTGAACCAAAATTTCAAGGATCTTATGATGGATCTTGATGATCTTCGAGTTGATGCTACTCATAAAATCTATGGTATTTGTTTTTAATTTTTACAAAAACACATTTTTGGGGACTCCCTTATTCTAAATTTGCAATAATTTTATGCTATTTGTTCTTCAAAATCCCATAGTAAGATCACAAAGTTTGGAAAACGTTGAACCAAAATTTCAAGGAGCTTATGATGGATCTTGATGATCTTCGAGGTGATGCTACTCATAAAATCTATGGTATTTGTTTTTAATTTTTACAAAAATATATTTGTGGGGACTCCCTTATTCTAAATTTGCAATAATTTTATGCTATTTGTTCTTCAAAATCCCATAGTAAGATCACACAGTTTGGAAAACGTTGAACCAAAATTTCAAGGATCTTATGATGAATCTTGATGATCTTCGAGTTGATGCTACTCATAAAATCTATGGTATTTGTTTTTAATTTTTACAAAAATATATTTGTGGGGACTCCCTTATTCTAAATTTGCAATAATTTTATGCTATTTGTTCTTCAAAATCCCATAGTAAGATCACAAAGTTTGGAAAACGTTGAACCAAAATTTCAAGGATCTTATGATGAATCTTGATGATCTTCGAGTTGATGCTACTCATAAAATCTATGGTATTTGTTTTTAATTTTTACAAAAACACATTTGTGGGGACTCCCTTATTCTAAATTTGCAATAATTTCATGCTATTTGTTCTTCAAAATCCAAAAGTAAGGTCACAAAGTTTGGAAAAAGTTGAACCAAAATTTCAAGGAGCTTATGATGGATCTTGATGATCTTCGAGGTAATGCTACTCATATAATCTATGGTATTTGTTTTAAATTTTTACAAAAACACTTTTGTGGGGACTCCCTTATTTTAAATGTGCAATAATTTTATGTTATTTGTTCTTCAAAATCCAATAGTAAGGTCACAAAGTTTGGAAAAAGTTGAACCAGGAAGAAGCTTATGATGGATCTTGATGATCTTCGAGGTGATGCTACTCATAAAATCTATGGTATTTGTTTTTAATTTTTACAAAAACACATCTGTGGGGACTCCCTTATTCTAAATTTGCAATAATTTTATGCTATTTGTTCTTCAAAATCCCATAGTAAGGTCACAAAGTTTGGATAAAGTTGAACCAAAATTTCAAGGAACTTATGATGGATCTTGATGATCTTCGAGGTGATGCTACTCATAAAATCTATGGTATTTGTTTTTTATTTTTACAAAAACACATTTGTGGGGACCCCCTTATTCTAAATTTGCAATAATTATATGCTATTTGTTCTTCAAAATCCCATAGTAAGGTCACAAAGTTTGGAAAAAGTTGAACCAAAATTTCAAGGAACTTATGATGGATCTTGATGATCTTCGAGGTGATGCTACTAATAAAATCTATGGTATTTGTTTTTAATTTTTACAAAAACACATTTTTGGGGGACTCCCATATTCTAAATTTGCAATAATTTATGCTTTTTGTTCTTCAAAATCCCATATTAAGGTCACAAAGTTTGAAAAAAGTTGAACCAAAATTTCAAGGATCTTATGATGGATCTTGATGATCTTATAAGTCGAGTTACTGGAAACAAAAATTTTTGACAAATTCTACGAGTTGATGATCTTCGGGGTGATGTAACTCTGGAAATCTATTTTCCCAGATAGGAATTCTCGTCCCAATCGAGCCCCAAAGACGTACCAATGGGACGTCTGGGACAGGCTCAAATATAAAACATCTAAAAGCAGTCCCTTTTAAAACAAAAAAAAGCACCGAAGCGCGGCAATTTTCACAGTCCAATGTGAACGTACCTTATCCGTACCATTGATTACATTTTGGCTCCAACAAAACACTTAGAAAATTTTATAACTATCGTGTTTTTACGCGGGAACAACGACTCATCTTTAATAAACAGGGATGTTAATGTATCTCAGTTAGCTCAGGGGGTAGCTGGCCAGAATTTGGCATAAATTGTCTATGGTTCGAGTCCAGTAGATTCCATTTTATTCTTCATTGATGTTCTTCACTGAATAAAATATTTCATGAGTCATCGTTATCTTGCCAAGAAAATTGAAATCCGATTCATAATTGGTGATATCAGAGTCATCCTTATGATGACTTTGGATGACTCTGGTGATATTACACAAATTGTATTATACAATATAATAGTATATATAAGAAGCGAATAGCTCAGTGGTTAGAAGACTAGTTTGCAATGCCAAAGATCCATGGTTCGAGCGCACAGTCGGACACTTTAGGCATAGCTGAAGATTTTATTGTTAATAAATGGCTATATAAAGTACGTACTTAGCACGTTCTAGAGTCGTCCCATGGGCTGTGCTGGGAACAGCAATGGGATGATGACAAGGCGGACATTGCCACATCCAAAACCAGTCCCAAAGACGAGAACCCGAAAATATGGGGAGTCCTTGGGACGTTGCAACCGTCCCAACACGACATCTAAGGGACGTCATTGGCTCAGGTGTGTGTTATCTGGGTTGCTTGTTGGATTTTTTTGAATGGGTGTACGCTGATGAACCCCTGAAGCTATTTCAAGAAGAATTTCATTGTGCTTGTTCCTCAAAAGCTCGTGGTAAAGCCGCAAAGTTGAGTTAATGGAAACAAAAAATTTTTGACAAATTCTACGAGTTGATAATCTTCGGGGTGATGTAACTCTGGAAATCTATTTTGCTTGTTGGATTTTTTAGCTTGGGTGTATGCTGACGAACCCCTGAAGCTATTTCAAGAAGAATTTTATTGTGCTTGTTCCTCAAAAGCTCGTGGTAAAGCCGCAAAGTCGAGTTAATGGAAACAAAAAAATTTTTGAAAAAATTCTACAAGTTGATGATCTTCGGGGTGATGTAACTCTGGAAATCTATTTTGCTTGTTGGATTTTTTAGCTTGGGTTTATGCTGACGAACCCCTGAAGCTATTTCAAGAAGAATTTTATGGTGCTTGTTCCTCAAAAGCTCGTGGTAAAGCCGCAAAGTCGAGGTAATGGAAACCAAAAGTTGTTTAACGTCTACGAGTTGATGATCTTCGGGGTGATGTAACTCTGGAAATCTATTTTGCTTGTTGGATTTTTTAGCTTGGGTGTATGCTGATGAACCCCTGAAGCTTTTTCAAGAAGAAGTTCATTGTGCTTGTTCCTCAAAAGCTCGTGGTAAAGCAGCAAATTCGAGTTAATGGAAACAAACAAATTTTTGACAAATTCTACGAGTTGATGATCTTCGGGGTGATGTAACTCTGGAAATCTATTTTGCTTGTTGGATTTTTTAGCTTGGGTGTATGCTGACGAACCCCTGAAGCTATTTCAAGAAGCATTTCATTGTGCTTGTTCCTCAAAAGCTCGTGGTAAAGCCGCAAAGTCAAGTTAATGGAAACAAAAAATTTTTTTACAAATTCTACGTGTTGATGATCTTCGGGGTGATGCAACTCTGGAAATCTATTTTGCTTGTTGGATTTTTTAGCTTGGGTGTATGCTTACGAGCCTCTGAAGCTATTTCAAGAAGAATTTTATGGTGCTTGTTCCTCAAAAGCTCGTGGTAAAGCCGCAAAGTCGAGGTAATGGTAACCAAAAGTTGTTTAACGTCTACGAGTTGATGATCTTCGGGGTGATGTAACTCTGGAAATCTATTTTGCTTGTTGGATTTTTTAGCTTGGGTGTATGCTGATGAACCCCTGAAGCTTTTTCAAGAAGAAGTTCATTGTGCTTGTTCCTCAAAAGCTCGTGGTAAAGCAGCAAATTCGAGTTAATGGAAACAAACAAATTTTTGACAAATTCTACGAGTTGATGATCTTCGGGGTGATGTAACTCTGGAAATCTATTTTGCTTGTTGGATTTTTTAGCTTGGGTGTATGCTGACGAACCCCTGAAGCTATTTCAAGAAGCATTTCATTGTGCTTGTTCCTCAAAAGCTCGTGGTAAAGCCGCAAAGTCAAGTTAATGGAAACAAAAAATTTTTTTACAAATTCTACGTGTTGATGATCTTCGGGGTGATGCAACTCTGGAAATCTATTTTGCTTGTTGGATTTTTTTAGCTTGGGTGTATGCTTACGAGCCTCTGAAGCTATTTCAAGAAGAATTTTATGGTGCTTGTTCCTCAAAAGCTCGTGGTAAAGCCGCAAAGTCGAGGTAATGGTAACCAAAAGTTGTTTAACGTCTACGAGTTGATGATCTTCGGGGTGATGTAACTCTGGAAATCTATTTTGCTTGTTGGATTTTTTAGCTTGGGTGTATGCTGATGAACCCCTGAAGCTTTTTCAAGAAGAAGTTCATTGTGCTTGTTCCTCAAAAGCTCGTGGTAAAGCAGCAAATTCGAGTTAATGGAAACAAACAAATTTTTGACAAATTCTACGAGTTGATGATCTTCGGGGTGATGTAACTCTGGAAATCTATTTTGCTTGTTGGATTTTTTAGCTTGGGTGTATGCTGACGAACCCCTGAAGCTATTTCAAGAAGCATTTCATTGTGCTTGTTCCGCAAAAGCTCGTGGTAAAGCCGCAAAGTCAAGTTAATGGAAACAAAAAATTTTTTTACAAATTCTACGTGTTGATGATCTTCGGGGTGATGCAACTCTGGAAATCTATTTTGCTTGTTGGATTTTTTAGCTTGGGTGTATGCTTACGAGCCTCTGAAGCTATTTCAAGAAGAATTTCATTGTGCTTGTTCCTCAAAAGCTCGTGGTAAAGCCGCAAAATTGAGTTTATGGAAACAAAAAAATTTTTGACAAATTCTACGAGTTGATGATCTTCGGGGTGATGTAACTCTGGAAATCTATTTTGCTTTTTGGATTTTTTAGCTTAAGTGTATGCTGACGAACCCTTGAAGCTTTTTCAAGAAGAATTTTTTGGTGCTTGTTCTTCAAAAGCTCGTGGTAAAGCCGCAAAATCGAGTTAATGGAAACAAAAAAATTTTTGACAAATTCTACAAGTTGATGATCTTTGGGGTGATATAACTCTGGAAATCTATTTTGCTTGTTGGATTTTTTAGCTTGGGTGTATGCTGACGAACCCCTGAAGCTATTTCAAGAAGAATTTTATGGTGCTTGTTCCTTAAAAGCTCGTGGTAAAGCCAGAAAGTCGAGGCAATGGAAACCAAAAGTTTTTTAACGTTTACGAGTTCATGATCTTCGGGGTGATGTTACTCTGGAAATCTATTTTGCTTGTTGGATTTTTTAGCTTGGGTGTATGCTGATGAACCCCTGAAGCTTTTTCAAGAAGAATTTCATTGTGCTTGTTCCTCAAAAGCTCGTGGTAAAGCAGCAAAGTCGAGTTAATGGAAAAAACAAATTTTTGACAAATTCTACGAGTTGATGATCTTCTGGGTGATGTAACTCTGGAAATCTATTTTGCTTGTTGGATTTTTTAGCTTGGGGGTATGCTGACGAACCCCTGAAGCTATTTCAAGAAGAATTTCATTGTGCTTGTTCCTCAAAAGCTCGTGGTAAAGCCGCAAAGTCGAGTTAATGGAAACCAAAATTTTTTTGACAAATTCTATGAGTTGATGATCTTCGGGGTGATGTAACTCTGGAAATCTATTTTGCTTGTTGGATTTTTTAGCTTGGGTGTATGCTGACGAACCCCTGAACCTATTTCAAGAAGAATTTTATGGTGCTTGTTCCTCAAAAGCTCGTGGTAAAGCCGCAAAGTCGAGTTAATGGAAACAAAAAAAATTTTGACAAATTCTACGAGTTGATGATCTTCGGGGTGATGTAACTCTGGAAATCTATTTTGCTTGTTGGATTTTTAGCTTGGGTGTATGCTCAATAACCCCTGAAGCTATTTCAAGAAGAATTTTATGGTGCTTGTTCCTCAAAAGCTCGTGGTAAAGCCGCAAAGTCGAGTTAATGGAAACCAAAAATTTTTTATTTTCTACGAGTTGATGATCTTCGGGGTGATGTAACTCTGGAAATCTATTTTGCTTGTTGGATTTCTTAGCTTGGGTGCATGCTGACGAACCCCTGAAGCTATTTCAAGAAGAATTTCATTGTGCTTGTTCCTCAAAAGCTCGTGGTAAAGCAGCAAAGTCGAGTTAATGGAAAAAAACAAATTTTTGACAAATTCTACGAGTTGATGATCTTCGGGGTGATGTAACTCTGGAAATCTATTTTGCTTGTTGGATTTTTTAGCTTGGATGTATGCTGACGAACCCCTGAAGCTATTTCAAGAAGCATTTCATTGTGCTTGTTCCTCAAAAGCTCGTGGTAAAGCCGCAAAGTCAAGTTAATGGAAACAAAAATTTTTTTGACAAATTCTACGAGTTGATGATCTTCTGGGTGATGTAACTCTGGAAATCTATTTTGCTTGTTGGATTTTTTAGCTTGGGTGTATGCTGACGAACCCCTGAAGCTATTTCAAGAAGAATTTCATTGTGCTTGTTCCTCAAAAGCTCGTGGTAAAGCCGCAAAGTCGAGTTAATGGAAACCAAAATTTTTTTGACAAATTCTATGAGTTGATGATCTTCGGGGTGATGTAACTCTGGAAATCTATTTTGCTTGTTGGATTTTTTAGCTTGGGTGTATGCTGACGAACCCCTGAAGCTATTTCAAGAAGAATTTTATGGTGCTTGTTCCTCAAAAGCTCGTGGTAAAGCCGCAAAGTCGATTTAATGGAAACAAAAAAATTTTGACAAATTCTACGAGTTGATGATCTTCGGGGTGATGTAACTCTGGAAATCTATTTTGCTTGTTGGATTTTTTAGCTTGGGTGTATGCTCAATAACCCCCTGAAGCTATTTCAAGAAGAATTTAATTGTGATTGTTCCTCAAAAGCTCGTGGTAAAGCCGCAAAGTCGAGTTAATGGAAACAAAAATTTTTTTGACAAATTCTACGAGTTGATGATCTTCGGGGTGATGTATCTCTGGAAATCTATTTTGCTTGTTGGATTTTTTAGCTTGGGTGCATGCTGACGAACCCTTGAAGCTATTTCAAGAAGAATCTTATGGTGCTTGTTCCTCAAAAGCTCGTGGTAAAGCCGCAAAGTCGAGTTAATGGAAACACAAAATTTTTTGACAAATTCTACGAGTTGATGATCTTCGGGGTGATGTAACTCTGGAAATCTATTTTGCTTGTTGGATTTTTTAGCTTGGGTGTATGCTCAAGAACCCCTAAAGCTATTTCAAGAAGAATTTTATGGTGCTTGTTCCTCAAAAGCTTGTGGTAAAGCCGCAAAGTCGAGTTAATGGAAACCAAAAATTTTTTATTTTCTACGAGTTGATGATCTTCGGGGTGATGTAACTCTGGAAATCTATTTTGCTTGTTGGATTTCTTAGCTTGGGTGCATGCTGACGAAACCCTGAAGCTATTTCAAGAAGAATTTCATTGTGCTTGTTCCTCAAAGGTCGTGGTAAAGCAGCAAAGTCGAGTTAATGGAAAAAACAAATTTTTGACAAATTCTACGAGTTGATGATCTTCGGGGTGATGTAACTCTGGAAATCTATTTTGCTTGTTGGATTTTTTAGCTTGGATGTATGCTGACGAACCCCTGAAGCTATTTCAAGAAGCATTTCATTGTGCTTGTTCCTCAAAAGCTCGTGGTAAAGCCGCAAAGTCAAGTTAATGGAAACAAAATTTTTTTTTTGACAAATTCTACGAGTTGATGATCTTTTGGGTGATGTAACTCTGGAAATCTATTTTGCTTGTTGGATTTTTTAGCTTGGGTGTATGCTGACGAACCCCTGAAGCTATTTCAAGAAGAATTTCATTGTGCTTGTTCCTCAAAAGCTCGTGGTAAAGCCGCAAAGTCGAGTTAATGGAAACCAAAATTTTTTTGACAAATTCTATGAGTTGATGATCTTCGGGGTGATGTAACTCTGGAAATCTATTTTGCTTGTTGGATTTTTTAGCTTGGGTGTATGCTGACGAACCCCTGAAGCTATTTCAAGAAGAATTTTATGGTGCTTGTTCCTCAAAAGCTCGTGGTAAAGCCGCAAAGTCGAGTTAATGGAAACAAACAAATTTTTGACAAATTCTACGAGTTGATGATCTTCGGGGTGATGTAACTCTGGAAATCTATTTTGCTTGTTGGATTTTTTAGCTTGGGTGTATGCTCAATAACCCCTGAAGCTATTTCAAGAAGAATTTTATGGTGCTTGTTCCTCAAAAGCTCGTGGTAAAGCCGCAAAGTCGAGTTAATGGAAACCAAAAATTTTTTATTTTCTACGAGTTGATGATCTTCGGGGTGATGTAACTCTGGAAATCTATATTGCTTGTTGGATTTTTTAGCTTGGGTGTATGCTGACGAATCCCTGAAGCTATTTCAAGAAGCATTTCATTGTGCTTGTTCCTCAAAAGCTCGTGGTAAAGCCGCAAAGTCAAGTTAATGGAAACAAAAATTTTTTTGACAAATTCTACGAGTTGATGATCTTCTGGGTGATGTAACTCTGGAAATCTATTTTGCTTGTTGGATTTTTTAGCTTGGGTGTATGCTGACGAACCCCTGAAGCTATTTCAAGAAGAATTTCATTGTGCTTGTTCCTCAAAAGCTCGTGGTAAAGCCGCAAAGTCGAGTTAATGGAAACCAAAATTTTTTTGACAAATTCTATGAGTTGATGATCTTCGGGGTGATGTAACTCTGGAAATCTATTTTGCTTGTTGGATTTCTTAGCTTGGGTGCATGCTGACGAACCCCTGAAGCTATTTCAAGAAGAATTTCATTGTGCTTGTTCCTCAAAAGCTCGTGGTAAAGCAGCAAAGTCGAGTTAATGGAAAAAACAAATTTTTGACAAATTCTACGAGTTGATGATCTTCGGGGTGATGTAACTCTGGAAATCTATTTTGCTTGTTGGATTTTTTTAGCTTGGGTGTATGCTGACGAACCCCTGAAGCTATTTTCAAGAAGCATTTCATTGTGCTTGTTCCTCAAAAGCTCGTGGTAAAGCCGCAAAGTCGAGTTAATGGAAACAAAAATTTTTTTGACAAATTCTACGAGTTGATGATCTTCTGGGTGATGTGACTCTGGAAATCTATTTTGCTTGTTGGATTTTTTAGCTGGGTGTATGCTGACGAACCCCTGAAGCTATTTCAAGAAGAATTTCATTGTGCTTGTTCCTCAAAAGCTCGTGGTAAAGCCGCAAAGTCCGAGTTAATGGAAACCAAAATTTTTTTGACAAATTCTATGAGTTGATGATCTTCGGGGTGATGTAACTCTGGATTATCTATTTTGGCTTGTTGGATTTTTTTAGCTTGGTGTATGCTGACGAACCCCTGAAGCTATTTTCAAGAAGAATTTTATGGTGCTTGTTCCTCAAAAGCTCGTGGTAAAGCCGCCAAAGTCGAGTTAATGGAAACAAAAAAATTTTTGACAAATTCTACGAGTTGATGATCTTCGGGGTGATGTAACTCTGGAAATCTATTTTGCTTGTTGGATTTTTTAGCTTGGGTGTATGCTGACGAACCCCTGAAGCTATTTCAAGAAGAATTTTATGGTGCTTGTTCCTCAAAAGCTCGTGGTAAAGCCGCAAAGTCGAGTTAATGGAAACCAAAAAAATTGTTTATTTTCTACGAGTTGATGATCTTCGGGGTGATGTAACTCTGGAAATCTATTTTGCTTGTTGGATTTTTTAGCTTGGGTGTATGCTGACGAACCCCTGAAGCTATTTCAAGAAGAATTCATTGTGCTTGTTCCTCAAAAGCTCGTGGTAAAGCCGCAAAGTCAAGTAAATGGAAACAAAAATTTTTTTGACAATTCTACGAGTTGATGATCTTCTGGTGATGTAACTCTGGAAATCTATTTTGCTGTTGGATTTTTTAGCTTGGGTGTATGCTGACGAACCCCTGAAGCTATTTCAAGAAGAATTTCATTGTGTGCTTGTTCCTCAAAAGCTCCGTGGTAAAGCCGCAAAGTCGAGTTAATGGAAACCAAAATTTTTTTGACAAATTCTATGAGTTGATGATCTTCGGGGTGATGTAACTCTGGAAATCTATTTTGCTTGTTGGATTTTTTAGCCTGGGTGTATGCTGACGAACCCCTGAAGCTATTTCAAGAAGAATTTTATGGTGCTTGTTCCTCAAAAGCTCGTGGTAAAGCCGCAAAGTCGAGTTAATGGAAACAAAAAAATTTTGACAAATTCTACGAGTTGATGATCTTCGGGGTGATGTAACTCTGGAAATCTATTTTGCTTGTTGGATTTTTTAGCTTGGGTGTATGCTGACGAACCCCTGAAGCTATTTCAAGAAGCATTTCATTGTGCTTGTTCCGCAAAAGCTCGTGGTAAAGCCGCAAAGTCAAGTTAATGGAAACAAAAAATTTTTTTACAAATTCTACGTGTTGATGATTCTTCGGGGTGATGCAACTCTGGAAATCTATTTTGCTTGTTGGATTTTTTAGCTTGGGTGTATGCTTACGAGCCTCTGAAGCTATTTCAAGAAGAATTTCATTGTGCTTGTTCCTCAAAAGCTCGTGGTAAAGCCGCAAAATTGAGTTTATGGAAACAAAAAAATTTTTGACAAATTCTACGAGTGATGATCTTCGGGGTGATGTAACCTCTGGAAATCTATTTTGCTTTTTGGATTTTTTAGCTTAAGTGTATGCTGACGAACCCTTGAAGCTTTTTCAGAAGAATTTTTTGGTGCTTGTTCTTCAAAAGCTCGTGGTAAAGCCGCAAAATCGAGTTAATGGAAACAAAAACAATTTTTGGACAAATTCTACAAGTTGATGATTCTTTGGGGTGATTGTAACTCTGGAAATCTATTTTGCTTGTTGGATTTTTTAGCTTGGGTGTATGCTGACGAACCCCTGAAGCTATTTCAAGAAGAATTTTATTGTGCTTGTTCCTCAAAAGCTCGTGGTAAAGCCGCAAAGTCGAGTTAATGGAAACAAAAAATTTTTGACAAATTCTACGAGTTGATGATCTTCGGGGTGATGTAACTCTGGAAATCTATTTTGCTTGTTGGATTTTTTAGCTTGGGTGTATGCTGACGAACCCCTGAAGCTATTTCAAGAAGAATTTCATTGTGCTTGTTCCTCAAAAGCTCGTGGTAAAGCCGCAAAGTCGAGTTAATGGAAAAAAAAATTTTTGACAAATTCTACGAGTTGATGATCTTCGGGGTGATGTAACTCTGGAAATCTATTTTGCTTGTTGGATTTTTTAGCTTGGGTGTATGCTGACGAACCCCTGAAGCTATTTCAAGAAGAATTTCATTGTGCTTGTTCCTCAAAAGCTCGTGGTAAAGCCGCAAAGTCGAGTTAATGGAAACAAAAAAATTTTGACAAATTCTACGAGTTGATGATCTTCGGGGTGATGTAACTCTGGAAATCTATTTTGCTTGTTGGATTTTTTAGCTTGGGTGTATGCTGACGAACCCCTGAAGCTATTTCAAGAAGAATTTCATTGTGCTTGTTCCTCAAAAGCTCGTGGTAAAGCCGCAAAGTCGAGTTAATGGAAACAAAAATTTTTTGACAAATTCTACGAGTTGATGATCTTCGGGGTGATGTAACTCTGGAAATCTATTTTGCTTGTTGGATTTTTTAGCTTGGGTGTATGCTGACGAACCCCTGAAGCTATTTCAAGAAGAATTTCATTGTGCTTGTTCCTCAAAAGCTCGTGGTAAAGCCGCAAAGTCGAGTTAATGGAAAAAAAAATTTTTGACAAATTCTACGAGTTGATGATCTTCGGGGTGATGTAACTCTGGAAATCTATTTTGCTTGTTGGATTTTTTAGCTTGGGTGTATGCTGACGAACCCCTGAAGCTATTTCAAGAAGAATTTCATTGTGCTTGTTCCTCAAAAGCTCGTGGTAAAGCCGCAAAGTCGAGTTAATGGAAACAAAAATTTTTTTGACAAATTCTACGAGTTGATGATCTTCGGGGTGATGTAACTCTGGAAATCTATTTTGCTTGTTGGATTTTTTAGCTTGGGTGTATGCTGACGAACCCCTGAAGCTATTTCAAGAAGAATTTCATTGTGCTTGTTCCTCAAAAGCTCGTGGTAAAGCCGCAAAGTCGAGTTAATGGAAACCAAAAATTTTTTTGACAAATTCTACGAGTTGATGATCTTCGGGGTGATGTAACTCTGGAAATCTATTTTGCTTGTTGGATTTTTTAGCTTGGGTGTATGCTGACGAACCCCTGAAGCTATTTCAAGAAGAATTTCATTGTGCTTGTTCCTCAAAAGCTCGTGGTAAAGCCGCAAAGTCGAGTTAATGGAAACAAAAAATTTTTGACAAATTCTACGAGTTGATGATCTTCGGGGTGATGTAACTCTGGAAATCTATTTTGCTTGTTGGATTTTTTAGCTTGGGTGTATGCTGACGAACCCCTGAAGCTATTTCAAGAAGAATTTCATTGTGCTTGTTCCTCAAAAGCTCGTGGTAAAGCCGCAAAGTCGAGTTAATGGAAACAAAAATTTTTTACAAATTCTACGAGTTGATGATCTTCGGGGTGATGTAACTCTGGAAATCTATTTTGCTTGTTGGATTTTTTAGCTTGGGTGTATGCTGACGAACCCCTGAAGCTATTTCAAGAAGAATTTCATTGTGCTTGTTCCTCAAAAGCTCGTGGTAAAGCCGCAAAGTCGAGTTAATGGAAACAAAAATTTTTTTGACAAATTCTACGAGTTGATGATCTTCGGGGTGATGTAACTCTGGAAATCTATTTTGCTTGTTGGATTTTTTAGCTTGGGTGTATGCTGACGAACCCCTGAAGCTATTTCAAGAAGAATTTATTGTGCTTGTTCCTCAAAAGCTCGTGGTAAAGCCGCAAAGTCGAGTTAATGGAAACAAAAAATTTTTTGACAAATTCTACGAGTTGATGATCTTCGGGGTGATGTAACTCTGGAAATCTATTTTGCTTGTTGGATTTTTTAGCTTGGGTGTATGCTGACGAACCCCTGAAGCTATTTCAAGAAGAATTTTATGGTGCTTGTTCCTCAAAAGCTCGTGGTAAAGCCGCAAAGTCGAGTTAATGGAAACAAAAAATTTTTTGACAAATTCTACGAGTTGATGATCTTCGGGGTGATGTAACTCTGGAAATCTATTTTGCTTGTTGGATTTTTTAGCTTGGGTGTATGCTGACGAACCCCTGAAGCTATTTCAAGAAGAATTTCATTGTGCTTGTTCCTCAAAAGCTCGTGGTAAAGCCGCAAAGTCGAGTTAATGGAAACAAAAATTTTTTTGACAAATTCTACGAGTTGATGATCTTCGGGGTGATGTAACTCTGGAAATCTATTTTGCTTGTTGGATTTTTTAGCTTGGGTGTATGCTGACGAACCCCTGAAGCTATTTCAAGAAGAATTTCATTGTGCTTGTTCCTCAAAAGCTCGTGGTAAAGCCGCAAAGTCGAGTTAATGGAAACAAAAATTTTTTGACAAATTCTACGAGTTGATGATCTTCGGGGTGATGTAACTCTGGAAATCTATTTTGCTTGTTGGATTTTTTAGCTTGGGTGTATGCTGACGAACCCCTGAAGCTATTTCAAGAAGAATTTTATGGTGCTTGTTCCTCAAAAGCTCGTGGTAAAGCCGCAAAGTCGAGTTAATGGAAACAAAAAATTTTTTACAAATTCTACGAGTTGATGATCTTCGGGGTGATGTAACTCTGGAAATCTATTTTGCTTGTTGGATTTTTTAGCTTGGGTGTATGCTGACGAACCCCTGAAGCTATTTCAAGAAGAATTTCATTGTGCTTGTTCCTCAAAAGCTCGTGGTAAAGCCGCAAAGTCGAGTTAATGGAAACAAAAAATTTTTGACAAATTCTACGAGTTGATGATCTTCGGGGTGATGTAACTCTGGAAATCTATTTTGCTTGTTGGATTTTTTAGCTTGGGTGTATGCTGACGAACCCCTGAAGCTATTTCAAGAAGAATTTCATTGTGCTTGTTCCTCAAAAGCTCGTGGTAAAGCCGCAAAGTCGAGTTAATGGAAACAAAAATTTTTTTGACAAATTCTACGAGTTGATGATCTTCGGGGTGATGTAACTCTGGAAATCTATTTTGCTTGTTGGATTTTTTAGCTTGGGTGTATGCTGACGAACCCCTGAAGCTATTTCAAGAAGAATTTCATTGTGCTTGTTCCTCAAAAGCTCGTGGTAAAGCCGCAAAGTCGAGTTAATGGAAACAAAAATTTTTTTGACAAATTCTACGAGTTGATGATCTTCGGGGTGATGTAACTCTGGAAATCTATTTTGCTTGTTGGATTTTTTAGCTTGGGTGTATGCTGACGAACCCCTGAAGCTATTTCAAGAAGAATTTCATTGTGCTTGTTCCTCAAAAGCTCGTGGTAAAGCCGCAAAGTCGAGTTAATGGAAACAAAAAATTTTTTGACAAATTCTACGAGTTGATGATCTTCGGGGTGATGTAACTCTGGAAATCTATTTTGCTTGTTGGATTTTTTAGCTTGGGTGTATGCTGACGAACCCCTGAAGCTATTTCAAGAAGAATTTCATTGTGCTTGTTCCTCAAAAGCTCGTGGTAAAGCCGCAAAGTCGAGTTAATGGAAACAAAAAATTTTTTGACAAATTCTACGAGTTGATGATCTTCGGGGTGATGTAACTCTGGAAATCTATTTTGCTTGTTGGATTTTTTAGCTTGGGTGTATGCTGACGAACCCCTGAAGCTATTTCAAGAAGAATTTCATTGTGCTTGTTCCTCAAAAGCTCGTGGTAAAGCCGCAAAGTCGAGTTAATGGAAACAAAAATTTTTTTGACAAATTCTACGAGTTGATGATCTTCGGGGTGATGTAACTCTGGAAATCTATTTTGCTTGTTGGATTTTTTAGCTTGGGTGTATGCTGACGAACCCCTGAAGCTATTTCAAGAAGAATTTCATTGTGCTTGTTCCTCAAAAGCTCGTGGTAAAGCCGCAAAGTCGAGTTAATGGAAACAAAAAATTTTTTGACAAATTCTACGAGTTGATGATCTTCGGGGTGATGTAACTCTGGAAATCTATTTTGCTTGTTGGATTTTTTAGCTTGGGTGTATGCTGACGAACCCCTGAAGCTATTTCAAGAAGAATTTCATTGTGCTTGTTCCTCAAAAGCTCGTGGTAAAGCCGCAAAGTCGAGTTAATGGAAACAAAAAATTTTTTGACAAATTCTACGAGTTGATGATCTTCGGGGTGATGTAACTCTGGAAATCTATTTTGCTTGTTGGATTTTTTAGCTTGGGTGTATGCTGACGAACCCCTGAAGCTATTTCAAGAAGAATTTCATTGTGCTTGTTCCTCAAAAGCTCGTGGTAAAGCCGCAAAGTCGAGTTAATGGAAACAAAAAATTTTTTGACAAATTCTACGAGTTGATGATCTTCGGGGTGATGTAACTCTGGAAATCTATTTTGCTTGTTGGATTTTTTAGCTTGGGTGTATGCTGACGAACCCCTGAAGCTATTTCAAGAAGAATTTCATTGTGCTTGTTCCTCAAAAGCTCGTGGTAAAGCCGCAAAGTCGAGTTAATGGAAACAAAAATTTTTTTGACAAATTCTACGAGTTGATGATCTTCGGGGTGATGTAACTCTGGAAATCTATTTTGCTTGTTGGATTTTTTAGCTTGGGTGTATGCTGACGAACCCCTGAAGCTATTTCAAGAAGAATTTCATTGTGCTTGTTCCTCAAAAGCTCGTGGTAAAGCCGCAAAGTCGAGTTAATGGAAAAAAAAATTTTTTGACAAATTCTACGAGTTGATGATCTTCGGGGTGATGTAACTCTGGAAATCTATTTTGCTTGTTGGATTTTTTAGCTTGGGTGTATGCTGACGAACCCCTGAAGCTATTTCAAGAAGAATTTCATTGTGCTTGTTCCTCAAAAGCTCGTGGTAAAGCCGCAAAGTCGAGTTAATGGAAACAAAAAAATTTTTGACAAATTCTACGAGTTGATGATCTTCGGGGTGATGTAACTCTGGAAATCTATTTTGCTTGTTGGATTTTTTAGCTTGGGTGTATGCTGACGAACCCCTGAAGCTATTTCAAGAAGAATTTCATTGTGCTTGTTCCTCAAAAGCTCGTGGTAAAGCCGCAAAGTCGAGTTAATGGAAACAAAAATTTTTTTGACAAATTCTACGAGTTGATGATCTTCGGGGTGATGTAACTCTGGAAATCTATTTTGCTTGTTGGATTTTTTAGCTTGGGTGTATGCTGACGAACCCCTGAAGCTATTTCAAGAAGAATTTCATTGTGCTTGTTCCTCAAAAGCTCGTGGTAAAGCCGCAAAGTCGAGTTAATGGAAACAAAAAATTTTTTGACAAATTCTACGAGTTGATGATCTTCGGGGTGATGTAACTCTGGAAATCTATTTTGCTTGTTGGATTTTTTAGCTTGGGTGTATGCTGACGAACCCCTGAAGCTATTTCAAGAAGAATTTCATTGTGCTTGTTCCTCAAAAGCTCGTGGTAAAGCCGCAAAGTCGAGTTAATGGAAACAAAAAATTTTTTACAAATTCTACGAGTTGATGATCTTCGGGGTGATGTAACTCTGGAAATCTATTTTGCTTGTTGGATTTTTTAGCTTGGGTGTATGCTGACGAACCCCTGAAGCTATTTCAAGAAGAATTTCATTGTGCTTGTTCCTCAAAAGCTCGTGGTAAAGCCGCAAAGTCGAGTTAATGGAAACAAAAAATTTTTTGACAAATTCTACGAGTTGATGATCTTCGGGGTGATGTAACTCTGGAAATCTATTTTGCTTGTTGGATTTTTTAGCTTGGGTGTATGCTGACGAACCCCTGAAGCTATTTCAAGAAGAATTTCATTGTGCTTGTTCCTCAAAAGCTCGTGGTAAAGCCGCAAAGTCGAGTTAATGGAAACAAAAAATTTTTGACAAATTCTACGAGTTGATGATCTTCGGGGTGATGTAACTCTGGAAATCTATTTTGCTTGTTGGATTTTTTAGCTTGGGTGTATGCTGACGAACCCCTGAAGCTATTTCAAGAAGAATTTCATTGTGCTTGTTCCTCAAAAGCTCGTGGTAAAGCCGCAAAGTCGAGTTAATGGAAACAAAAAATTTTTTGACAAATTCTACGAGTTGATGATCTTCGGGGTGATGTAACTCTGGAAATCTATTTTGCTTGTTGGATTTTTTAGCTTGGGTGTATGCTGACGAACCCCTGAAGCTATTTCAAGAAGAATTTCATTGTGCTTGTTCCTCAAAAGCTCGTGGTAAAGCCGCAAAGTCGAGTTAATGGAAACAAAAAATTTTTTGACAAATTCTACGAGTTGATGATCTTCGGGGTGATGTAACTCTGGAAATCTATTTTGCTTGTTGGATTTTTTAGCTTGGGTGTATGCTGACGAACCCCTGAAGCTATTTCAAGAAGAATTTCATTGTGCTTGTTCCTCAAAAGCTCGTGGTAAAGCCGCAAAGTCGAGTTAATGGAAACAAAAAATTTTTTGACAAATTCTACGAGTTGATGATCTTCGGGGTGATGTAACTCTGGAAATCTATTTTGCTTGTTGGATTTTTTAGCTTGGGTGTATGCTGACGAACCCCTGAAGCTATTTCAAGAAGAATTTCATTGTGCTTGTTCCTCAAAAGCTCGTGGTAAAGCCGCAAAGTCGAGTTAATGGAAACAAAAAATTTTTTGACAAATTCTACGAGTTGATGATCTTCGGGGTGATGTAACTCTGGAAATCTATTTTGCTTGTTGGATTTTTTAGCTTGGGTGTATGCTGACGAACCCCTGAAGCTATTTCAAGAAGAATTTCATTGTGCTTGTTCCTCAAAAGCTCGTGGTAAAGCCGCAAAGTCGAGTTAATGGAAAAAAAAAATTTTTTGACAAATTCTACGAGTTGATGATCTTCGGGGTGATGTAACTCTGGAAATCTATTTTGCTTGTTGGATTTTTTAGCTTGGGTGTATGCTGACGAACCCCTGAAGCTATTTCAAGAAGAATTTCATTGTGCTTGTTCCTCAAAAGCTCGTGGTAAAGCCGCAAAGTCGAGTTAATGGAAACAAAAATTTTTTTGACAAATTCTACGAGTTGATGATCTTCGGGGTGATGTAACTCTGGAAATCTATTTTGCTTGTTGGATTTTTTAGCTTGGGTGTATGCTGACGAACCCCTGAAGCTATTTCAAGAAGAATTTCATTGTGCTTGTTCCTCAAAAGCTCGTGGTAAAGCCGCAAAGTCGAGTTAATGGAAACAAAAAATTTTTTGACAAATTCTACGAGTTGATGATCTTCGGGGTGATGTAACTCTGGAAATCTATTTTGCTTGTTGGATTTTTTAGCTTGGGTGTATGCTGACGAACCCCTGAAGCTATTTCAAGAAGAATTTCATTGTGCTTGTTCCTCAAAAGCTCGTGGTAAAGCCGCAAAGTCGAGTTAATGGAAACAAAAAATTTTTTGACAAATTCTACGAGTTGATGATCTTCGGGGTGATGTAACTCTGGAAATCTATTTTGCTTGTTGGATTTTTTAGCTTGGGTGTATGCTGACGAACCCCTGAAGCTATTTCAAGAAGAATTTCATTGTGCTTGTTCCTCAAAAGCTCGTGGTAAAGCCGCAAAGTCGAGTTAATGGAAACAAAAAATTTTTGACAAATTCTACGAGTTGATGATCTTCGGGGTGATGTAACTCTGGAAATCTATTTTGCTTGTTGGATTTTTTAGCTTGGGTGTATGCTGACGAACCCCTGAAGCTATTTCAAGAAGAATTTCATTGTGCTTGTTCCTCAAAAGCTCGTGGTAAAGCCGCAAAGTCGAGTTAATGGAAACAAAAAATTTTTTGACAAATTCTACGAGTTGATGATCTTCGGGGTGATGTAACTCTGGAAATCTATTTTGCTTGTTGGATTTTTTAGCTTGGGTGTATGCTGACGAACCCCTGAAGCTATTTCAAGAAGAATTTCATTGTGCTTGTTCCTCAAAAGCTCGTGGTAAAGCCGCAAAGTCGAGTTAATGGAAACAAAAATTTTTTGACAAATTCTACGAGTTGATGATCTTCGGGGTGATGTAACTCTGGAAATCTATTTTGCTTGTTGGATTTTTTAGCTTGGGTGTATGCTGACGAACCCCTGAAGCTATTTCAAGAAGAATTTCATTGTGCTTGTTCCTCAAAAGCTCGTGGTAAAGCCGCAAAGTCGAGTTAATGGAAACAAAAAATTTTTGACAAATTCTACGAGTTGATGATCTTCGGGGTGATGTAACTCTGGAAATCTATTTTGCTTGTTGGATTTTTTAGCTTGGGTGTATGCTGACGAACCCCTGAAGCTATTTCAAGAAGAATTTCATTGTGCTTGTTCCTCAAAAGCTCGTGGTAAAGCCGCAAAGTCGAGTTAATGGAAACAAAAATTTTTTGACAAATTCTACGAGTTGATGATCTTCGGGGTGATGTAACTCTGGAAATCTATTTTGCTTGTTGGATTTTTTAGCTTGGGTGTATGCTGACGAACCCCTGAAGCTATTTCAAGAAGAATTTCATTGTGCTTGTTCCTCAAAAGCTCGTGGTAAAGCCGCAAAGTCGAGTTAATGGAAACAAAAAATTTTTTGACAAATTCTACGAGTTGATGATCTTCGGGGTGATGTAACTCTGGAAATCTATTTTGCTTGTTGGATTTTTTAGCTTGGGTGTATGCTGACGAACCCCTGAAGCTATTTCAAGAAGAATTTCATTGTGCTTGTTCCTCAAAAGCTCGTGGTAAAGCCGCAAAGTCGAGTTAATGGAAACAAAAAATTTTTTGACAAATTCTACGAGTTGATGATCTTCGGGGTGATGTAACTCTGGAAATCTATTTTGCTTGTTGGATTTTTTAGCTTGGGTGTATGCTGACGAACCCCTGAAGCTATTTCAAGAAGAATTTCATTGTGCTTGTTCCTCAAAAGCTCGTGGTAAAGCCGCAAAGTCGAGTTAATGGAAACAAAAAATTTTTTGACAAATTCTACGAGTTGATGATCTTCGGGGTGATGTAACTCTGGAAATCTATTTTGCTTGTTGGATTTTTTAGCTTGGGTGTATGCTGACGAACCCCTGAAGCTATTTCAAGAAGAATTTCATTGTGCTTGTTCCTCAAAAGCTCGTGGTAAAGCCGCAAAGTCGAGTTAATGGAAACAAAAATTTTTTGACAAATTCTACGAGTTGATGATCTTCGGGGTGATGTAACTCTGGAAATCTATTTTGCTTGTTGGATTTTTTAGCTTGGGTGTATGCTGACGAACCCCTGAAGCTATTTCAAGAAGAATTTCATTGTGCTTGTTCCTCAAAAGCTCGTGGTAAAGCCGCAAAGTCGAGTTAATGGAAACAAAAAATTTTTGACAAATTCTACGAGTTGATGATCTTCGGGGTGATGTAACTCTGGAAATCTATTTTGCTTGTTGGATTTTTTAGCTTGGGTGTATGCTGACGAACCCCTGAAGCTATTTCAAGAAGAATTTCATTGTGCTTGTTCCTCAAAAGCTCGTGGTAAAGCCGCAAAGTCGAGTTAATGGAAACAAAAAATTTTTTGACAAATTCTACGAGTTGATGATCTTCGGGGTGATGTAACTCTGGAAATCTATTTTGCTTGTTGGATTTTTTAGCTTGGGTGTATGCTGACGAACCCCTGAAGCTATTTCAAGAAGAATTTCATTGTGCTTGTTCCTCAAAAGCTCGTGGTAAAGCCGCAAAGTCGAGTTAATGGAAACAAAAAATTTTTGACAAATTCTACGAGTTGATGATCTTCGGGGTGATGTAACTCTGGAAATCTATTTTGCTTGTTGGATTTTTTAGCTTGGGTGTATGCTGACGAACCCCTGAAGCTATTTCAAGAAGAATTTCATTGTGCTTGTTCCTCAAAAGCTCGTGGTAAAGCCGCAAAGTCGAGTTAATGGAAACAAAAAATTTTTTGACAAATTCTACGAGTTGATGATCTTCGGGGTGATGTAACTCTGGAAATCTATTTTGCTTGTTGGATTTTTTAGCTTGGGTGTATGCTGACGAACCCCTGAAGCTATTTCAAGAAGAATTTCATTGTGCTTGTTCCTCAAAAGCTCGTGGTAAAGCCGCAAAGTCGAGTTAATGGAAACAAAAAATTTTTTGACAAATTCTACGAGTTGATGATCTTCGGGGTGATGTAACTCTGGAAATCTATTTTGCTTGTTGGATTTTTTAGCTTGGGTGTATGCTGACGAACCCCTGAAGCTATTTCAAGAAGAATTTCATTGTGCTTGTTCCTCAAAAGCTCGTGGTAAAGCCGCAAAGTCGAGTTAATGGAAACAAAAAATTTTTTTGACAAATTCTACGAGTTGATGATCTTCGGGGTGATGTAACTCTGGAAATCTATTTTGCTTGTTGGATTTTTTAGCTTGGGTGTATGCTGACGAACCCCTGAAGCTATTTCAAGAAGAATTTCATTGTGCTTGTTCCTCAAAAGCTCGTGGTAAAGCCGCAAAGTCGAGTTAATGGAAACAAAAAATTTTTTGACAAATTCTACGAGTTGATGATCTTCGGGGTGATGTAACTCTGGAAATCTATTTTGCTTGTTGGATTTTTTAGCTTGGGTGTATGCTGACGAACCCCTGAAGCTATTTCAAGAAGAATTTCATTGTGCTTGTTCCTCAAAAGCTCGTGGTAAAGCCGCAAAGTCGAGTTAATGGAAACAAAAAATTTTTGACAAATTCTACGAGTTGATGATCTTCGGGGTGATGTAACTCTGGAAATCTATTTTGCTTGTTGGATTTTTTAGCTTGGGTGTATGCTGACGAACCCCTGAAGCTATTTCAAGAAGAATTTCATTGTGCTTGTTCCTCAAAAGCTCGTGGTAAAGCCGCAAAGTCGAGTTAATGGAAACAAAAAATTTTTTGACAAATTCTACGAGTTGATGATCTTCGGGGTGATGTAACTCTGGAAATCTATTTTGCTTGTTGGATTTTTTAGCTTGGGTGTATGCTGACGAACCCCTGAAGCTATTTCAAGAAGAATTTCATTGTGCTTGTTCCTCAAAAGCTCGTGGTAAAGCCGCAAAGTCGAGTTAATGGAAACAAAAATTTTTTTGACAAATTCTACGAGTTGATGATCTTCGGGGTGATGTAACTCTGGAAATCTATTTTGCTTGTTGGATTTTTTAGCTTGGGTGTATGCTGACGAACCCCTGAAGCTATTTCAAGAAGAATTTCATTGTGCTTGTTCCTCAAAAGCTCGTGGTAAAGCCGCAAAGTCGAGTTAATGGAAACAAAAATTTTTTTGACAAATTCTACGAGTTGATGATCTTCGGGGTGATGTAACTCTGGAAATCTATTTTGCTTGTTGGATTTTTTAGCTTGGGTGTATGCTGACGAACCCCTGAAGCTATTTCAAGAAGAATTTCATTGTGCTTGTTCCTCAAAAGCTCGTGGTAAAGCCGCAAAGTCGAGTTAATGGAAACAAAAAATTTTTTGACAAATTCTACGAGTTGATGATCTTCGGGGTGATGTAACTCTGGAAATCTATTTTGCTTGTTGGATTTTTTAGCTTGGGTGTATGCTGACGAACCCCTGAAGCTATTTCAAGAAGAATTTCATTGTGCTTGTTCCTCAAAAGCTCGTGGTAAAGCCGCAAAGTCGAGTTAATGGAAACAAAAAATTTTTTGACAAATTCTACGAGTTGATGATCTTCGGGGTGATGTAACTCTGGAAATCTATTTTGCTTGTTGGATTTTTTAGCTTGGGTGTATGCTGACGAACCCCTGAAGCTATTTCAAGAAGAATTTCATTGTGCTTGTTCCTCAAAAGCTCGTGGTAAAGCCGCAAAGTCGAGTTAATGGAAACAAAAAATTTTTTGACAAATTCTACGAGTTGATGATCTTCGGGGTGATGTAACTCTGGAAATCTATTTTGCTTGTTGGATTTTTTAGCTTGGGTGTATGCTGACGAACCCCTGAAGCTATTTCAAGAAGAATTTCATTGTGCTTGTTCCTCAAAAGCTCGTGGTAAAGCCGCAAAGTCGAGTTAATGGAAACAAAAATTTTTTTGACAAATTCTACGAGTTGATGATCTTCGGGGTGATGTAACTCTGGAAATCTATTTTGCTTGTTGGATTTTTTAGCTTGGGTGTATGCTGACGAACCCCTGAAGCTATTTCAAGAAGAATTTCATTGTGCTTGTTCCTCAAAAGCTCGTGGTAAAGCCGCAAAGTCGAGTTAATGGAAACAAAAAATTTTTGACAAATTCTACGAGTTGATGATCTTCGGGGTGATGTAACTCTGGAAATCTATTTTGCTTGTTGGATTTTTTAGCTTGGGTGTATGCTGACGAACCCCTGAAGCTATTTCAAGAAGAATTTCATTGTGCTTGTTCCTCAAAAGCTCGTGGTAAAGCCGCAAAGTCGAGTTAATGGAAAAAAAAATTTTTTGACAAATTCTACGAGTTGATGATCTTCGGGGTGATGTAACTCTGGAAATCTATTTTGCTTGTTGGATTTTTTAGCTTGGGTGTATGCTGACGAACCCCTGAAGCTATTTCAAGAAGAATTTCATTGTGCTTGTTCCTCAAAAGCTCGTGGTAAAGCCGCAAAGTCGAGTTAATGGAAACAAAAATTTTTTGACAAATTCTACGAGTTGATGATCTTCGGGGTGATGTAACTCTGGAAATCTATTTTGCTTGTTGGATTTTTTAGCTTGGGTGTATGCTGACGAACCCCTGAAGCTATTTCAAGAAGAATTTCATTGTGCTTGTTCCTCAAAAGCTCGTGGTAAAGCCGCAAAGTCGAGTTAATGGAAACAAAAAATTTTTTGACAAATTCTACGAGTTGATGATCTTCGGGGTGATGTAACTCTGGAAATCTATTTTGCTTGTTGGATTTTTTAGCTTGGGTGTATGCTGACGAACCCCTGAAGCTATTTCAAGAAGAATTTCATTGTGCTTGTTCCTCAAAAGCTCGTGGTAAAGCCGCAAAGTCGAGTTAATGGAAACAAAAAATTTTTTGACAAATTCTACGAGTTGATGATCTTCGGGGTGATGTAACTCTGGAAATCTATTTTGCTTGTTGGATTTTTTAGCTTGGGTGTATGCTGACGAACCCCTGAAGCTATTTCAAGAAGAATTTCATTGTGCTTGTTCCTCAAAAGCTCGTGGTAAAGCCGCAAAGTCGAGTTAATGGAAACAAAAAATTTTTTGACAAATTCTACGAGTTGATGATCTTCGGGGTGATGTAACTCTGGAAATCTATTTTGCTTGTTGGATTTTTTAGCTTGGGTGTATGCTGACGAACCCCTGAAGCTATTTCAAGAAGAATTTCATTGTGCTTGTTCCTCAAAAGCTCGTGGTAAAGCCGCAAAGTCGAGTTAATGGAAACAAAAAATTTTTTGACAAATTCTACGAGTTGATGATCTTCGGGGTGATGTAACTCTGGAAATCTATTTTGCTTGTTGGATTTTTTAGCTTGGGTGTATGCTGACGAACCCCTGAAGCTATTTCAAGAAGAATTTCATTGTGCTTGTTCCTCAAAAGCTCGTGGTAAAGCCGCAAAGTCGAGTTAATGGAAACAAAAATTTTTTTGACAAATTCTACGAGTTGATGATCTTCGGGGTGATGTAACTCTGGAAATCTATTTTGCTTGTTGGATTTTTTAGCTTGGGTGTATGCTGACGAACCCCTGAAGCTATTTCAAGAAGAATTTCATTGTGCTTGTTCCTCAAAAGCTCGTGGTAAAGCCGCAAAGTCGAGTTAATGGAAACAAAAAATTTTTTGACAAATTCTACGAGTTGATGATCTTCGGGGTGATGTAACTCTGGAAATCTATTTTGCTTGTTGGATTTTTTAGCTTGGGTGTATGCTGACGAACCCCTGAAGCTATTTCAAGAAGAATTTCATTGTGCTTGTTCCTCAAAAGCTCGTGGTAAAGCCGCAAAGTCGAGTTAATGGAAACAAAAAATTTTTTGACAAATTCTACGAGTTGATGATCTTCGGGGTGATGTAACTCTGGAAATCTATTTTGCTTGTTGGATTTTTTAGCTTGGGTGTATGCTGACGAACCCCTGAAGCTATTTCAAGAAGAATTTCATTGTGCTTGTTCCTCAAAAGCTCGTGGTAAAGCCGCAAAGTCGAGTTAATGGAAACAAAAAATTTTTTGACAAATTCTACGAGTTGATGATCTTCGGGGTGATGTAACTCTGGAAATCTATTTTGCTTGTTGGATTTTTTAGCTTGGGTGTATGCTGACGAACCCCTGAAGCTATTTCAAGAAGAATTTCATTGTGCTTGTTCCTCAAAAGCTCGTGGTAAAGCCGCAAAGTCGAGTTAATGGAAACAAAAAATTTTTGACAAATTCTACGAGTTGATGATCTTCGGGGTGATGTAACTCTGGAAATCTATTTTGCTTGTTGGATTTTTTAGCTTGGGTGTATGCTGACGAACCCCTGAAGCTATTTCAAGAAGAATTTCATTGTGCTTGTTCCTCAAAAGCTCGTGGTAAAGCCGCAAAGTCGAGTTAATGGAAACAAAAAATTTTTTGACAAATTCTACGAGTTGATGATCTTCGGGGTGATGTAACTCTGGAAATCTATTTTGCTTGTTGGATTTTTTAGCTTGGGTGTATGCTGACGAACCCCTGAAGCTATTTCAAGAAGAATTTCATTGTGCTTGTTCCTCAAAAGCTCGTGGTAAAGCCGCAAAGTCGAGTTAATGGAAACAAAAAATTTTTTGACAAATTCTACGAGTTGATGATCTTCGGGGTGATGTAACTCTGGAAATCTATTTTGCTTGTTGGATTTTTTAGCTTGGGTGTATGCTGACGAACCCCTGAAGCTATTTCAAGAAGAATTTCATTGTGCTTGTTCCTCAAAAGCTCGTGGTAAAGCCGCAAAGTCGAGTTAATGGAAACAAAAAATTTTTTGACAAATTCTACGAGTTGATGATCTTCGGGGTGATGTAACTCTGGAAATCTATTTTGCTTGTTGGATTTTTTAGCTTGGGTGTATGCTGACGAACCCCTGAAGCTATTTCAAGAAGAATTTCATTGTGCTTGTTCCTCAAAAGCTCGTGGTAAAGCCGCAAAGTCGAGTTAATGGAAACAAAAAATTTTTTGACAAATTCTACGAGTTGATGATCTTCGGGGTGATGTAACTCTGGAAATCTATTTTGCTTGTTGGATTTTTTAGCTTGGGTGTATGCTGACGAACCCCTGAAGCTATTTCAAGAAGAATTTCATTGTGCTTGTTCCTCAAAAGCTCGTGGTAAAGCCGCAAAGTCGAGTTAATGGAAACAAAAAATTTTTTGACAAATTCTACGAGTTGATGATCTTCGGGGTGATGTAACTCTGGAAATCTATTTTGCTTGTTGGATTTTTTAGCTTGGGTGTATGCTGACGAACCCCTGAAGCTATTTCAAGAAGAATTTCATTGTGCTTGTTCCTCAAAAGCTCGTGGTAAAGCCGCAAAGTCGAGTTAATGGAAACAAAAAATTTTTTGACAAATTCTACGAGTTGATGATCTTCGGGGTGATGTAACTCTGGAAATCTATTTTGCTTGTTGGATTTTTTAGCTTGGGTGTATGCTGACGAACCCCTGAAGCTATTTCAAGAAGAATTTCATTGTGCTTGTTCCTCAAAAGCTCGTGGTAAAGCCGCAAAGTCGAGTTAATGGAAACAAAAAATTTTTTGACAAATTCTACGAGTTGATGATCTTCGGGGTGATGTAACTCTGGAAATCTATTTTGCTTGTTGGATTTTTTAGCTTGGGTGTATGCTGACGAACCCCTGAAGCTATTTCAAGAAGAATTTCATTGTGCTTGTTCCTCAAAAGCTCGTGGTAAAGCCGCAAAGTCGAGTTAATGGAAACAAAAAATTTTTGACAAATTCTACGAGTTGATGATCTTCGGGGTGATGTAACTCTGGAAATCTATTTTGCTTGTTGGATTTTTTAGCTTGGGTGTATGCTGACGAACCCCTGAAGCTATTTCAAGAAGAATTTCATTGTGCTTGTTCCTCAAAAGCTCGTGGTAAAGCCGCAAAGTCGAGTTAATGGAAACAAAAAATTTTTTGACAAATTCTACGAGTTGATGATCTTCGGGGTGATGTAACTCTGGAAATCTATTTTGCTTGTTGGATTTTTTAGCTTGGGTGTATGCTGACGAACCCCTGAAGCTATTTCAAGAAGAATTTCATTGTGCTTGTTCCTCAAAAGCTCGTGGTAAAGCCGCAAAGTCGAGTTAATGGAAACAAAAAATTTTTGACAAATTCTACGAGTTGATGATCTTCGGGGTGATGTAACTCTGGAAATCTATTTTGCTTGTTGGATTTTTTAGCTTGGGTGTATGCTGACGAACCCCTGAAGCTATTTCAAGAAGAATTTCATTGTGCTTGTTCCTCAAAAGCTCGTGGTAAAGCCGCAAAGTCGAGTTAATGGAAACAAAAAATTTTTTGACAAATTCTACGAGTTGATGATCTTCGGGGTGATGTAACTCTGGAAATCTATTTTGCTTGTTGGATTTTTTAGCTTGGGTGTATGCTGACGAACCCCTGAAGCTATTTCAAGAAGAATTTCATTGTGCTTGTTCCTCAAAAGCTCGTGGTAAAGCCGCAAAGTCGAGTTAATGGAAACAAAAATTTTTTGACAAATTCTACGAGTTGATGATCTTCGGGGTGATGTAACTCTGGAAATCTATTTTGCTTGTTGGATTTTTTAGCTTGGGTGTATGCTGACGAACCCCTGAAGCTATTTCAAGAAGAATTTCATTGTGCTTGTTCCTCAAAAGCTCGTGGTAAAGCCGCAAAGTCGAGTTAATGGAAACAAAAAATTTTTTGACAAATTCTACGAGTTGATGATCTTCGGGGTGATGTAACTCTGGAAATCTATTTTGCTTGTTGGATTTTTTAGCTTGGGTGTATGCTGACGAACCCCTGAAGCTATTTCAAGAAGAATTTCATTGTGCTTGTTCCTCAAAAGCTCGTGGTAAAGCCGCAAAGTCGAGTTAATGGAAACAAAAAATTTTTTGACAAATTCTACGAGTTGATGATCTTCGGGGTGATGTAACTCTGGAAATCTATTTTGCTTGTTGGATTTTTTAGCTTGGGTGTATGCTGACGAACCCCTGAAGCTATTTCAAGAAGAATTTCATTGTGCTTGTTCCTCAAAAGCTCGTGGTAAAGCCGCAAAGTCGAGTTAATGGAAACAAAAATTTTTTTGACAAATTCTACGAGTTGATGATCTTCGGGGTGATGTAACTCTGGAAATCTATTTTGCTTGTTGGATTTTTTAGCTTGGGTGTATGCTGACGAACCCCTGAAGCTATTTCAAGAAGAATTTCATTGTGCTTGTTCCTCAAAAGCTCGTGGTAAAGCCGCAAAGTCGAGTTAATGGAAACAAAAAATTTTTTGACAAATTCTACGAGTTGATGATCTTCGGGGTGATGTAACTCTGGAAATCTATTTTGCTTGTTGGATTTTTTAGCTTGGGTGTATGCTGACGAACCCCTGAAGCTATTTCAAGAAGAATTTCATTGTGCTTGTTCCTCAAAAGCTCGTGGTAAAGCCGCAAAGTCGAGTTAATGGAAACAAAAAATTTTTGACAAATTCTACGAGTTGATGATCTTCGGGGTGATGTAACTCTGGAAATCTATTTTGCTTGTTGGATTTTTTAGCTTGGGTGTATGCTGACGAACCCCTGAAGCTATTTCAAGAAGAATTTCATTGTGCTTGTTCCTCAAAAGCTCGTGGTAAAGCCGCAAAGTCGAGTTAATGGAAACAAAAAAATTTTTTGACAAATTCTACGAGTTGATGATCTTCGGGGTGATGTAACTCTGGAAATCTATTTTGCTTGTTGGATTTTTTAGCTTGGGTGTATGCTGACGAACCCCTGAAGCTATTTCAAGAAGAATTTCATTGTGCTTGTTCCTCAAAAGCTCGTGGTAAAGCCGCAAAGTCGAGTTAATGGAAACAAAAAATTTTTTGACAAATTCTACGAGTTGATGATCTTCGGGGTGATGTAACTCTGGAAATCTATTTTGCTTGTTGGATTTTTTAGCTTGGGTGTATGCTGACGAACCCCTGAAGCTATTTCAAGAAGAATTTCATTGTGCTTGTTCCTCAAAAGCTCGTGGTAAAGCCGCAAAGTCGAGTTAATGGAAACAAAAAATTTTTGACAAATTCTACGAGTTGATGATCTTCGGGGTGATGTAACTCTGGAAATCTATTTTGCTTGTTGGATTTTTTAGCTTGGGTGTATGCTGACGAACCCCTGAAGCTATTTCAAGAAGAATTTCATTGTGCTTGTTCCTCAAAAGCTCGTGGTAAAGCCGCAAAGTCGAGTTAATGGAAACAAAAAAATTTTTGACAAATTCTACGAGTTGATGATCTTCGGGGTGATGTAACTCTGGAAATCTATTTTGCTTGTTGGATTTTTTAGCTTGGGTGTATGCTGACGAACCCCTGAAGCTATTTCAAGAAGAATTTCATTGTGCTTGTTCCTCAAAAGCTCGTGGTAAAGCCGCAAAGTCGAGTTAATGGAAACAAAAAATTTTTGACAAATTCTACGAGTTGATGATCTTCGGGGTGATGTAACTCTGGAAATCTATTTTGCTTGTTGGATTTTTTAGCTTGGGTGTATGCTGACGAACCCCTGAAGCTATTTCAAGAAGAATTTCATTGTGCTTGTTCCTCAAAAGCTCGTGGTAAAGCCGCAAAGTCGAGTTAATGGAAACAAAAAAATTTTGACAAATTCTACGAGTTGATGATCTTCGGGGTGATGTAACTCTGGAAATCTATTTTGCTTGTTGGATTTTTTAGCTTGGGTGTATGCTGACGAACCCCTGAAGCTATTTCAAGAAGAATTTCATTGTGCTTGTTCCTCAAAAGCTCGTGGTAAAGCCGCAAAGTCGAGTTAATGGAAACAAAAATTTTTTTGACAAATTCTACGAGTTGATGATCTTCGGGGTGATGTAACTCTGGAAATCTATTTTGCTTGTTGGATTTTTTAGCTTGGGTGTATGCTGACGAACCCCTGAAGCTATTTCAAGAAGAATTTCATTGTGCTTGTTCCTCAAAAGCTCGTGGTAAAGCCGCAAAGTCGAGTTAATGGAAACAAAAATTTTTTTGACAAATTCTACGAGTTGATGATCTTCGGGGTGATGTAACTCTGGAAATCTATTTTGCTTGTTGGATTTTTTAGCTTGGGTGTATGCTGACGAACCCCTGAAGCTATTTCAAGAAGAATTTCATTGTGCTTGTTCCTCAAAAGCTCGTGGTAAAGCCGCAAAGTCGAGTTAATGGAAACAAAAAAATTTTTGACAAATTCTACGAGTTGATGATCTTCGGGGTGATGTAACTCTGGAAATCTATTTTGCTTGTTGGATTTTTTAGCTTGGGTGTATGCTGACGAACCCCTGAAGCTATTTCAAGAAGAATTTCATTGTGCTTGTTCCTCAAAAGCTCGTGGTAAAGCCGCAAAGTCGAGTTAATGGAAACAAAAAATTTTTTGACAAATTCTACGAGTTGATGATCTTCGGGGTGATGTAACTCTGGAAATCTATTTTGCTTGTTGGATTTTTTAGCTTGGGTGTATGCTGACGAACCCCTGAAGCTATTTCAAGAAGAATTTCATTGTGCTTGTTCCTCAAAAGCTCGTGGTAAAGCCGCAAAGTCGAGTTAATGGAAACAAAAAATTTTTGACAAATTCTACGAGTTGATGATCTTCGGGGTGATGTAACTCTGGAAATCTATTTTGCTTGTTGGATTTTTTAGCTTGGGTGTATGCTGACGAACCCCTGAAGCTATTTCAAGAAGAATTTCATTGTGCTTGTTCCTCAAAAGCTCGTGGTAAAGCCGCAAAGTCGAGTTAATGGAAACAAAAAATTTTTTGACAAATTCTACGAGTTGATGATCTTCGGGGTGATGTAACTCTGGAAATCTATTTTGCTTGTTGGATTTTTTAGCTTGGGTGTATGCTGACGAACCCCTGAAGCTATTTCAAGAAGAATTTCATTGTGCTTGTTCCTCAAAAGCTCGTGGTAAAGCCGCAAAGTCGAGTTAATGGAAACAAAAAATTTTTGACAAATTCTACGAGTTGATGATCTTCGGGGTGATGTAACTCTGGAAATCTATTTTGCTTGTTGGATTTTTTAGCTTGGGTGTATGCTGACGAACCCCTGAAGCTATTTCAAGAAGAATTTCATTGTGCTTGTTCCTCAAAAGCTCGTGGTAAAGCCGCAAAGTCGAGTTAATGGAAACAAAAAATTTTTTGACAAATTCTACGAGTTGATGATCTTCGGGGTGATGTAACTCTGGAAATCTATTTTGCTTGTTGGATTTTTTAGCTTGGGTGTATGCTGACGAACCCCTGAAGCTATTTCAAGAAGAATTTCATTGTGCTTGTTCCTCAAAAGCTCGTGGTAAAGCCGCAAAGTCGAGTTAATGGAAACAAAAAATTTTTTGACAAATTCTACGAGTTGATGATCTTCGGGGTGATGTAACTCTGGAAATCTATTTTGCTTGTTGGATTTTTTAGCTTGGGTGTATGCTGACGAACCCCTGAAGCTATTTCAAGAAGAATTTCATTGTGCTTGTTCCTCAAAAGCTCGTGGTAAAGCCGCAAAGTCGAGTTAATGGAAACAAAAAATTTTTGACAAATTCTACGAGTTGATGATCTTCGGGGTGATGTAACTCTGGAAATCTATTTTGCTTGTTGGATTTTTTAGCTTGGGTGTATGCTGACGAACCCCTGAAGCTATTTCAAGAAGAATTTCATTGTGCTTGTTCCTCAAAAGCTCGTGGTAAAGCCGCAAAGTCGAGTTAATGGAAACAAAAATTTTTTGACAAATTCTACGAGTTGATGATCTTCGGGGTGATGTAACTCTGGAAATCTATTTTGCTTGTTGGATTTTTTAGCTTGGGTGTATGCTGACGAACCCCTGAAGCTATTTCAAGAAGAATTTCATTGTGCTTGTTCCTCAAAAGCTCGTGGTAAAGCCGCAAAGTCGAGTTAATGGAAACAAAAAATTTTTTGACAAATTCTACGAGTTGATGATCTTCGGGGTGATGTAACTCTGGAAATCTATTTTGCTTGTTGGATTTTTTAGCTTGGGTGTATGCTGACGAACCCCTGAAGCTATTTCAAGAAGAATTTCATTGTGCTTGTTCCTCAAAAGCTCGTGGTAAAGCCGCAAAGTCGAGTTAATGGAAACAAAAAATTTTTTGACAAATTCTACGAGTTGATGATCTTCGGGGTGATGTAACTCTGGAAATCTATTTTGCTTGTTGGATTTTTTAGCTTGGGTGTATGCTGACGAACCCCTGAAGCTATTTCAAGAAGAATTTCATTGTGCTTGTTCCTCAAAAGCTCGTGGTAAAGCCGCAAAGTCGAGTTAATGGAAACAAAAAATTTTTTGACAAATTCTACGAGTTGATGATCTTCGGGGTGATGTAACTCTGGAAATCTATTTTGCTTGTTGGATTTTTTAGCTTGGGTGTATGCTGACGAACCCCTGAAGCTATTTCAAGAAGAATTTCATTGTGCTTGTTCCTCAAAAGCTCGTGGTAAAGCCGCAAAGTCGAGTTAATGGAAACAAAAATTTTTTGACAAATTCTACGAGTTGATGATCTTCGGGGTGATGTAACTCTGGAAATCTATTTTGCTTGTTGGATTTTTTAGCTTGGGTGTATGCTGACGAACCCCTGAAGCTATTTCAAGAAGAATTTCATTGTGCTTGTTCCTCAAAAGCTCGTGGTAAAGCCGCAAAGTCGAGTTAATGGAAACAAAAAATTTTTTGACAAATTCTACGAGTTGATGATCTTCGGGGTGATGTAACTCTGGAAATCTATTTTGCTTGTTGGATTTTTTAGCTTGGGTGTATGCTGACGAACCCCTGAAGCTATTTCAAGAAGAATTTCATTGTGCTTGTTCCTCAAAAGCTCGTGGTAAAGCCGCAAAGTCGAGTTAATGGAAACAAAAAATTTTTGACAAATTCTACGAGTTGATGATCTTCGGGGTGATGTAACTCTGGAAATCTATTTTGCTTGTTGGATTTTTTAGCTTGGGTGTATGCTGACGAACCCCTGAAGCTATTTCAAGAAGAATTTCATTGTGCTTGTTCCTCAAAAGCTCGTGGTAAAGCCGCAAAGTCGAGTTAATGGAAACAAAAAATTTTTGACAAATTCTACGAGTTGATGATCTTCGGGGTGATGTAACTCTGGAAATCTATTTTGCTTGTTGGATTTTTTAGCTTGGGTGTATGCTGACGAACCCCTGAAGCTATTTCAAGAAGAATTTCATTGTGCTTGTTCCTCAAAAGCTCGTGGTAAAGCCGCAAAGTCGAGTTAATGGAAACAAAAAATTTTTTGACAAATTCTACGAGTTGATGATCTTCGGGGTGATGTAACTCTGGAAATCTATTTTGCTTGTTGGATTTTTTAGCTTGGGTGTATGCTGACGAACCCCTGAAGCTATTTCAAGAAGAATTTCATTGTGCTTGTTCCTCAAAAGCTCGTGGTAAAGCCGCAAAGTCGAGTTAATGGAAACAAAAATTTTTTGACAAATTCTACGAGTTGATGATCTTCGGGGTGATGTAACTCTGGAAATCTATTTTGCTTGTTGGATTTTTTAGCTTGGGTGTATGCTGACGAACCCCTGAAGCTATTTCAAGAAGAATTTCATTGTGCTTGTTCCTCAAAAGCTCGTGGTAAAGCCGCAAAGTCGAGTTAATGGAAACAAAAATTTTTTTGACAAATTCTACGAGTTGATGATCTTCGGGGTGATGTAACTCTGGAAATCTATTTTGCTTGTTGGATTTTTTAGCTTGGGTGTATGCTGACGAACCCCTGAAGCTATTTCAAGAAGAATTTCATTGTGCTTGTTCCTCAAAAGCTCGTGGTAAAGCCGCAAAGTCGAGTTAATGGAAACAAAAAAATTTTTGACAAATTCTACGAGTTGATGATCTTCGGGGTGATGTAACTCTGGAAATCTATTTTGCTTGTTGGATTTTTTAGCTTGGGTGTATGCTGACGAACCCCTGAAGCTATTTCAAGAAGAATTTCATTGTGCTTGTTCCTCAAAAGCTCGTGGTAAAGCCGCAAAGTCGAGTTAATGGAAACAAAAAATTTTTTGACAAATTCTACGAGTTGATGATCTTCGGGGTGATGTAACTCTGGAAATCTATTTTGCTTGTTGGATTTTTTAGCTTGGGTGTATGCTGACGAACCCCTGAAGCTATTTCAAGAAGAATTTCATTGTGCTTGTTCCTCAAAAGCTCGTGGTAAAGCCGCAAAGTCGAGTTAATGGAAACAAAAAATTTTTTGACAAATTCTACGAGTTGATGATCTTCGGGGTGATGTAACTCTGGAAATCTATTTTGCTTGTTGGATTTTTTAGCTTGGGTGTATGCTGACGAACCCCTGAAGCTATTTCAAGAAGAATTTCATTGTGCTTGTTCCTCAAAAGCTCGTGGTAAAGCCGCAAAGTCGAGTTAATGGAAACAAAAATTTTTTGACAAATTCTACGAGTTGATGATCTTCGGGGTGATGTAACTCTGGAAATCTATTTTGCTTGTTGGATTTTTTAGCTTGGGTGTATGCTGACGAACCCCTGAAGCTATTTCAAGAAGAATTTCATTGTGCTTGTTCCTCAAAAGCTCGTGGTAAAGCCGCAAAGTCGAGTTAATGGAAACAAAAAATTTTTGACAAATTCTACGAGTTGATGATCTTCGGGGTGATGTAACTCTGGAAATCTATTTTGCTTGTTGGATTTTTTAGCTTGGGTGTATGCTGACGAACCCCTGAAGCTATTTCAAGAAGAATTTCATTGTGCTTGTTCCTCAAAAGCTCGTGGTAAAGCCGCAAAGTCGAGTTAATGGAAACAAAAAATTTTTTGACAAATTCTACGAGTTGATGATCTTCGGGGTGATGTAACTCTGGAAATCTATTTTGCTTGTTGGATTTTTTAGCTTGGGTGTATGCTGACGAACCCCTGAAGCTATTTCAAGAAGAATTTCATTGTGCTTGTTCCTCAAAAGCTCGTGGTAAAGCCGCAAAGTCGAGTTAATGGAAACAAAAATTTTTTGACAAATTCTACGAGTTGATGATCTTCGGGGTGATGTAACTCTGGAAATCTATTTTGCTTGTTGGATTTTTTAGCTTGGGTGTATGCTGACGAACCCCTGAAGCTATTTCAAGAAGAATTTCATTGTGCTTGTTCCTCAAAAGCTCGTGGTAAAGCCGCAAAGTCGAGTTAATGGAAACAAAAAATTTTTGACAAATTCTACGAGTTGATGATCTTCGGGGTGATGTAACTCTGGAAATCTATTTTGCTTGTTGGATTTTTTAGCTTGGGTGTATGCTGACGAACCCCTGAAGCTATTTCAAGAAGAATTTCATTGTGCTTGTTCCTCAAAAGCTCGTGGTAAAGCCGCAAAGTCGAGTTAATGGAAACAAAAAATTTTTGACAAATTCTACGAGTTGATGATCTTCGGGGTGATGTAACTCTGGAAATCTATTTTGCTTGTTGGATTTTTTAGCTTGGGTGTATGCTGACGAACCCCTGAAGCTATTTCAAGAAGAATTTCATTGTGCTTGTTCCTCAAAAGCTCGTGGTAAAGCCGCAAAGTCGAGTTAATGGAAACAAAAAATTTTTTGACAAATTCTACGAGTTGATGATCTTCGGGGTGATGTAACTCTGGAAATCTATTTTGCTTGTTGGATTTTTTAGCTTGGGTGTATGCTGACGAACCCCTGAAGCTATTTCAAGAAGAATTTCATTGTGCTTGTTCCTCAAAAGCTCGTGGTAAAGCCGCAAAGTCGAGTTAATGGAAACAAAAAATTTTTTGACAAATTCTACGAGTTGATGATCTTCGGGGTGATGTAACTCTGGAAATCTATTTTGCTTGTTGGATTTTTTAGCTTGGGTGTATGCTGACGAACCCCTGAAGCTATTTCAAGAAGAATTTCATTGTGCTTGTTCCTCAAAAGCTCGTGGTAAAGCCGCAAAGTCGAGTTAATGGAAACAAAAAATTTTTGACAAATTCTACGAGTTGATGATCTTCGGGGTGATGTAACTCTGGAAATCTATTTTGCTTGTTGGATTTTTTAGCTTGGGTGTATGCTGACGAACCCCTGAAGCTATTTCAAGAAGAATTTCATTGTGCTTGTTCCTCAAAAGCTCGTGGTAAAGCCGCAAAGTCGAGTTAATGGAAACAAAAATTTTTTTGACAAATTCTACGAGTTGATGATCTTCGGGGTGATGTAACTCTGGAAATCTATTTTGCTTGTTGGATTTTTTAGCTTGGGTGTATGCTGACGAACCCCTGAAGCTATTTCAAGAAGAATTTCATTGTGCTTGTTCCTCAAAAGCTCGTGGTAAAGCCGCAAAGTCGAGTTAATGGAAACAAAAATTTTTTTGACAAATTCTACGAGTTGATGATCTTCGGGGTGATGTAACTCTGGAAATCTATTTTGCTTGTTGGATTTTTTAGCTTGGGTGTATGCTGACGAACCCCTGAAGCTATTTCAAGAAGAATTTCATTGTGCTTGTTCCTCAAAAGCTCGTGGTAAAGCCGCAAAGTCGAGTTAATGGAAACAAAAAAATTTTTGACAAATTCTACGAGTTGATGATCTTCGGGGTGATGTAACTCTGGAAATCTATTTTGCTTGTTGGATTTTTTAGCTTGGGTGTATGCTGACGAACCCCTGAAGCTATTTCAAGAAGAATTTCATTGTGCTTGTTCCTCAAAAGCTCGTGGTAAAGCCGCAAAGTCGAGTTAATGGAAACAAAAAATTTTTTGACAAATTCTACGAGTTGATGATCTTCGGGGTGATGTAACTCTGGAAATCTATTTTGCTTGTTGGATTTTTTAGCTTGGGTGTATGCTGACGAACCCCTGAAGCTATTTCAAGAAGAATTTCATTGTGCTTGTTCCTCAAAAGCTCGTGGTAAAGCCGCAAAGTCGAGTTAATGGAAACAAAAAATTTTTTGACAAATTCTACGAGTTGATGATCTTCGGGGTGATGTAACTCTGGAAATCTATTTTGCTTGTTGGATTTTTTAGCTTGGGTGTATGCTGACGAACCCCTGAAGCTATTTCAAGAAGAATTTCATTGTGCTTGTTCCTCAAAAGCTCGTGGTAAAGCCGCAAAGTCGAGTTAATGGAAACAAAAAAATTTTTGACAAATTCTACGAGTTGATGATCTTCGGGGTGATGTAACTCTGGAAATCTATTTTGCTTGTTGGATTTTTTAGCTTGGGTGTATGCTGACGAACCCCTGAAGCTATTTCAAGAAGAATTTCATTGTGCTTGTTCCTCAAAAGCTCGTGGTAAAGCCGCAAAGTCGAGTTAATGGAAACAAAAAAATTTTTGACAAATTCTACGAGTTGATGATCTTCGGGGTGATGTAACTCTGGAAATCTATTTTGCTTGTTGGATTTTTTAGCTTGGGTGTATGCTGACGAACCCCTGAAGCTATTTCAAGAAGAATTTCATTGTGCTTGTTCCTCAAAAGCTCGTGGTAAAGCCGCAAAGTCGAGTTAATGGAAACAAAAAATTTTTGACAAATTCTACGAGTTGATGATCTTCGGGGTGATGTAACTCTGGAAATCTATTTTGCTTGTTGGATTTTTTAGCTTGGGTGTATGCTGACGAACCCCTGAAGCTATTTCAAGAAGAATTTCATTGTGCTTGTTCCTCAAAAGCTCGTGGTAAAGCCGCAAAGTCGAGTTAATGGAAACAAAAAATTTTTTGACAAATTCTACGAGTTGATGATCTTCGGGGTGATGTAACTCTGGAAATCTATTTTGCTTGTTGGATTTTTTAGCTTGGGTGTATGCTGACGAACCCCTGAAGCTATTTCAAGAAGAATTTCATTGTGCTTGTTCCTCAAAAGCTCGTGGTAAAGCCGCAAAGTCGAGTTAATGGAAACAAAAAATTTTTTGACAAATTCTACGAGTTGATGATCTTCGGGGTGATGTAACTCTGGAAATCTATTTTGCTTGTTGGATTTTTTAGCTTGGGTGTATGCTGACGAACCCCTGAAGCTATTTCAAGAAGAATTTCATTGTGCTTGTTCCTCAAAAGCTCGTGGTAAAGCCGCAAAGTCGAGTTAATGGAAACAAAAAAATTTTTGACAAATTCTACGAGTTGATGATCTTCGGGGTGATGTAACTCTGGAAATCTATTTTGCTTGTTGGATTTTTTAGCTTGGGTGTATGCTGACGAACCCCTGAAGCTATTTCAAGAAGAATTTCATTGTGCTTGTTCCTCAAAAGCTCGTGGTAAAGCCGCAAAGTCGAGTTAATGGAAACAAAAATTTTTTTGACAAATTCTACGAGTTGATGATCTTCGGGGTGATGTAACTCTGGAAATCTATTTTGCTTGTTGGATTTTTTAGCTTGGGTGTATGCTGACGAACCCCTGAAGCTATTTCAAGAAGAATTTCATTGTGCTTGTTCCTCAAAAGCTCGTGGTAAAGCCGCAAAGTCGAGTTAATGGAAACAAAAAATTTTTTGACAAATTCTACGAGTTGATGATCTTCGGGGTGATGTAACTCTGGAAATCTATTTTGCTTGTTGGATTTTTTAGCTTGGGTGTATGCTGACGAACCCCTGAAGCTATTTCAAGAAGAATTTCATTGTGCTTGTTCCTCAAAAGCTCGTGGTAAAGCCGCAAAGTCGAGTTAATGGAAACAAAAAAATTTTGACAAATTCTACGAGTTGATGATCTTCGGGGTGATGTAACTCTGGAAATCTATTTTGCTTGTTGGATTTTTTAGCTTGGGTGTATGCTGACGAACCCCTGAAGCTATTTCAAGAAGAATTTCATTGTGCTTGTTCCTCAAAAGCTCGTGGTAAAGCCGCAAAGTCGAGTTAATGGAAACAAAAAATTTTTTGACAAATTCTACGAGTTGATGATCTTCGGGGTGATGTAACTCTGGAAATCTATTTTGCTTGTTGGATTTTTTAGCTTGGGTGTATGCTGACGAACCCCTGAAGCTATTTCAAGAAGAATTTCATTGTGCTTGTTCCTCAAAAGCTCGTGGTAAAGCCGCAAAGTCGAGTTAATGGAAACAAAAAATTTTTTGACAAATTCTACGAGTTGATGATCTTCGGGGTGATGTAACTCTGGAAATCTATTTTGCTTGTTGGATTTTTTAGCTTGGGTGTATGCTGACGAACCCCTGAAGCTATTTCAAGAAGAATTTCATTGTGCTTGTTCCTCAAAAGCTCGTGGTAAAGCCGCAAAGTCGAGTTAATGGAAACAAAAAAATTTTTGACAAATTCTACGAGTTGATGATCTTCGGGGTGATGTAACTCTGGAAATCTATTTTGCTTGTTGGATTTTTTAGCTTGGGTGTATGCTGACGAACCCCTGAAGCTATTTCAAGAAGAATTTCATTGTGCTTGTTCCTCAAAAGCTCGTGGTAAAGCCGCAAAGTCGAGTTAATGGAAACAAAAAAATTTTTGACAAATTCTACGAGTTGATGATCTTCGGGGTGATGTAACTCTGGAAATCTATTTTGCTTGTTGGATTTTTTAGCTTGGGTGTATGCTGACGAACCCCTGAAGCTATTTCAAGAAGAATTTCATTGTGCTTGTTCCTCAAAAGCTCGTGGTAAAGCCGCAAAGTCGAGTTAATGGAAACAAAAATTTTTGACAAATTCTACGAGTTGATGATCTTCGGGGTGATGTAACTCTGGAAATCTATTTTGCTTGTTGGATTTTTTAGCTTGGGTGTATGCTGACGAACCCCTGAAGCTATTTCAAGAAGAATTTCATTGTGCTTGTTCCTCAAAAGCTCGTGGTAAAGCCGCAAAGTCGAGTTAATGGAAACAAAAAATTTTTTGACAAATTCTACGAGTTGATGATCTTCGGGGTGATGTAACTCTGGAAATCTATTTTGCTTGTTGGATTTTTTAGCTTGGGTGTATGCTGACGAACCCCTGAAGCTATTTCAAGAAGAATTTCATTGTGCTTGTTCCTCAAAAGCTCGTGGTAAAGCCGCAAAGTCGAGTTAATGGAAACAAAAAATTTTTTGACAAATTCTACGAGTTGATGATCTTCGGGGTGATGTAACTCTGGAAATCTATTTTGCTTGTTGGATTTTTTAGCTTGGGTGTATGCTGACGAACCCCTGAAGCTATTTCAAGAAGAATTTCATTGTGCTTGTTCCTCAAAAGCTCGTGGTAAAGCCGCAAAGTCGAGTTAATGGAAACAAAAAATTTTTTGACAAATTCTACGAGTTGATGATCTTCGGGGTGATGTAACTCTGGAAATCTATTTTGCTTGTTGGATTTTTTAGCTTGGGTGTATGCTGACGAACCCCTGAAGCTATTTCAAGAAGAATTTCATTGTGCTTGTTCCTCAAAAGCTCGTGGTAAAGCCGCAAAGTCGAGTTAATGGAAACAAAAAAATTTTTGACAAATTCTACGAGTTGATGATCTTCGGGGTGATGTAACTCTGGAAATCTATTTTGCTTGTTGGATTTTTTAGCTTGGGTGTATGCTGACGAACCCCTGAAGCTATTTCAAGAAGAATTTCATTGTGCTTGTTCCTCAAAAGCTCGTGGTAAAGCCGCAAAGTCGAGTTAATGGAAACAAAAATTTTTGACAAATTCTACGAGTTGATGATCTTCGGGGTGATGTAACTCTGGAAATCTATTTTGCTTGTTGGATTTTTTAGCTTGGGTGTATGCTGACGAACCCCTGAAGCTATTTCAAGAAGAATTTCATTGTGCTTGTTCCTCAAAAGCTCGTGGTAAAGCCGCAAAGTCGAGTTAATGGAAACAAAAAATTTTTTGACAAATTCTACGAGTTGATGATCTTCGGGGTGATGTAACTCTGGAAATCTATTTTGCTTGTTGGATTTTTTAGCTTGGGTGTATGCTGACGAACCCCTGAAGCTATTTCAAGAAGAATTTCATTGTGCTTGTTCCTCAAAAGCTCGTGGTAAAGCCGCAAAGTCGAGTTAATGGAAACAAAAAATTTTTTGACAAATTCTACGAGTTGATGATCTTCGGGGTGATGTAACTCTGGAAATCTATTTTGCTTGTTGGATTTTTTAGCTTGGGTGTATGCTGACGAACCCCTGAAGCTATTTCAAGAAGAATTTCATTGTGCTTGTTCCTCAAAAGCTCGTGGTAAAGCCGCAAAGTCGAGTTAATGGAAACAAAAAAATTTTTGACAAATTCTACGAGTTGATGATCTTCGGGGTGATGTAACTCTGGAAATCTATTTTGCTTGTTGGATTTTTTAGCTTGGGTGTATGCTGACGAACCCCTGAAGCTATTTCAAGAAGAATTTCATTGTGCTTGTTCCTCAAAAGCTCGTGGTAAAGCCGCAAAGTCGAGTTAATGGAAACAAAAATTTTTTTGACAAATTCTACGAGTTGATGATCTTCGGGGTGATGTAACTCTGGAAATCTATTTTGCTTGTTGGATTTTTTAGCTTGGGTGTATGCTGACGAACCCCTGAAGCTATTTCAAGAAGAATTTCATTGTGCTTGTTCCTCAAAAGCTCGTGGTAAAGCCGCAAAGTCGAGTTAATGGAAACAAAAAAATTTTGACAAATTCTACGAGTTGATGATCTTCGGGGTGATGTAACTCTGGAAATCTATTTTGCTTGTTGGATTTTTTAGCTTGGGTGTATGCTGACGAACCCCTGAAGCTATTTCAAGAAGAATTTCATTGTGCTTGTTCCTCAAAAGCTCGTGGTAAAGCCGCAAAGTCGAGTTAATGGAAACAAAAAATTTTTTGACAAATTCTACGAGTTGATGATCTTCGGGGTGATGTAACTCTGGAAATCTATTTTGCTTGTTGGATTTTTTAGCTTGGGTGTATGCTGACGAACCCCTGAAGCTATTTCAAGAAGAATTTCATTGTGCTTGTTCCTCAAAAGCTCGTGGTAAAGCCGCAAAGTCGAGTTAATGGAAACAAAAAATTTTTTGACAAATTCTACGAGTTGATGATCTTCGGGGTGATGTAACTCTGGAAATCTATTTTGCTTGTTGGATTTTTTAGCTTGGGTGTATGCTGACGAACCCCTGAAGCTATTTCAAGAAGAATTTCATTGTGCTTGTTCCTCAAAAGCTCGTGGTAAAGCCGCAAAGTCGAGTTAATGGAAACAAAAAATTTTTTGACAAATTCTACGAGTTGATGATCTTCGGGGTGATGTAACTCTGGAAATCTATTTTGCTTGTTGGATTTTTTAGCTTGGGTGTATGCTGACGAACCCCTGAAGCTATTTCAAGAAGAATTTCATTGTGCTTGTTCCTCAAAAGCTCGTGGTAAAGCCGCAAAGTCGAGTTAATGGAAACAAAAAAATTTTTGACAAATTCTACGAGTTGATGATCTTCGGGGTGATGTAACTCTGGAAATCTATTTTGCTTGTTGGATTTTTTAGCTTGGGTGTATGCTGACGAACCCCTGAAGCTATTTCAAGAAGAATTTCATTGTGCTTGTTCCTCAAAAGCTCGTGGTAAAGCCGCAAAGTCGAGTTAATGGAAACAAAAAATTTTGACAAATTCTACGAGTTGATGATCTTCGGGGTGATGTAACTCTGGAAATCTATTTTGCTTGTTGGATTTTTTAGCTTGGGTGTATGCTGACGAACCCCTGAAGCTATTTCAAGAAGAATTTCATTGTGCTTGTTCCTCAAAAGCTCGTGGTAAAGCCGCAAAGTCGAGTTAATGGAAACAAAAAATTTTTGACAAATTCTACGAGTTGATGATCTTCGGGGTGATGTAACTCTGGAAATCTATTTTGCTTGTTGGATTTTTTAGCTTGGGTGTATGCTGACGAACCCCTGAAGCTATTTCAAGAAGAATTTCATTGTGCTTGTTCCTCAAAAGCTCGTGGTAAAGCCGCAAAGTCGAGTTAATGGAAACAAAAAATTTTTTGACAAATTCTACGAGTTGATGATCTTCGGGGTGATGTAACTCTGGAAATCTATTTTGCTTGTTGGATTTTTTAGCTTGGGTGTATGCTGACGAACCCCTGAAGCTATTTCAAGAAGAATTTCATTGTGCTTGTTCCTCAAAAGCTCGTGGTAAAGCCGCAAAGTCGAGTTAATGGAAACAAAAAATTTTTGACAAATTCTACGAGTTGATGATCTTCGGGGTGATGTAACTCTGGAAATCTATTTTGCTTGTTGGATTTTTTAGCTTGGGTGTATGCTGACGAACCCCTGAAGCTATTTCAAGAAGAATTTCATTGTGCTTGTTCCTCAAAAGCTCGTGGTAAAGCCGCAAAGTCGAGTTAATGGAAACAAAAAATTTTTTGACAAATTCTACGAGTTGATGATCTTCGGGGTGATGTAACTCTGGAAATCTATTTTGCTTGTTGGATTTTTTAGCTTGGGTGTATGCTGACGAACCCCTGAAGCTATTTCAAGAAGAATTTCATTGTGCTTGTTCCTCAAAAGCTCGTGGTAAAGCCGCAAAGTCGAGTTAATGGAAACAAAAAAATTTTGACAAATTCTACGAGTTGATGATCTTCGGGGTGATGTAACTCTGGAAATCTATTTTGCTTGTTGGATTTTTTAGCTTGGGTGTATGCTGACGAACCCCTGAAGCTATTTCAAGAAGAATTTCATTGTGCTTGTTCCTCAAAAGCTCGTGGTAAAGCCGCAAAGTCGAGTTAATGGAAACAAAAAATTTTTGACAAATTCTACGAGTTGATGATCTTCGGGGTGATGTAACTCTGGAAATCTATTTTGCTTGTTGGATTTTTTAGCTTGGGTGTATGCTGACGAACCCCTGAAGCTATTTCAAGAAGAATTTCATTGTGCTTGTTCCTCAAAAGCTCGTGGTAAAGCCGCAAAGTCGAGTTAATGGAAACAAAAAATTTTTGACAAATTCTACGAGTTGATGATCTTCGGGGTGATGTAACTCTGGAAATCTATTTTGCTTGTTGGATTTTTTAGCTTGGGTGTATGCTGACGAACCCCTGAAGCTATTTCAAGAAGAATTTCATTGTGCTTGTTCCTCAAAAGCTCGTGGTAAAGCCGCAAAGTCGAGTTAATGGAAACAAAAAATTTTTGACAAATTCTACGAGTTGATGATCTTCGGGGTGATGTAACTCTGGAAATCTATTTTGCTTGTTGGATTTTTTAGCTTGGGTGTATGCTGACGAACCCCTGAAGCTATTTCAAGAAGAATTTCATTGTGCTTGTTCCTCAAAAGCTCGTGGTAAAGCCGCAAAGTCGAGTTAATGGAAACAAAAAATTTTTTGACAAATTCTACGAGTTGATGATCTTCGGGGTGATGTAACTCTGGAAATCTATTTTGCTTGTTGGATTTTTTAGCTTGGGTGTATGCTGACGAACCCCTGAAGCTATTTCAAGAAGAATTTCATTGTGCTTGTTCCTCAAAAGCTCGTGGTAAAGCCGCAAAGTCGAGTTAATGGAAACAAAAAATTTTTGACAAATTCTACGAGTTGATGATCTTCGGGGTGATGTAACTCTGGAAATCTATTTTGCTTGTTGGATTTTTTAGCTTGGGTGTATGCTGACGAACCCCTGAAGCTATTTCAAGAAGAATTTCATTGTGCTTGTTCCTCAAAAGCTCGTGGTAAAGCCGCAAAGTCGAGTTAATGGAAACAAAAATTTTTTGACAAATTCTACGAGTTGATGATCTTCGGGGTGATGTAACTCTGGAAATCTATTTTGCTTGTTGGATTTTTTAGCTTGGGTGTATGCTGACGAACCCCTGAAGCTATTTCAAGAAGAATTTCATTGTGCTTGTTCCTCAAAAGCTCGTGGTAAAGCCGCAAAGTCGAGTTAATGGAAACAAAAATTTTTTTGACAAATTCTACGAGTTGATGATCTTCGGGGTGATGTAACTCTGGAAATCTATTTTGCTTGTTGGATTTTTTAGCTTGGGTGTATGCTGACGAACCCCTGAAGCTATTTCAAGAAGAATTTCATTGTGCTTGTTCCTCAAAAGCTCGTGGTAAAGCCGCAAAGTCGAGTTAATGGAAACAAAAAAATTTTTGACAAATTCTACGAGTTGATGATCTTCGGGGTGATGTAACTCTGGAAATCTATTTTGCTTGTTGGATTTTTTAGCTTGGGTGTATGCTGACGAACCCCTGAAGCTATTTCAAGAAGAATTTCATTGTGCTTGTTCCTCAAAAGCTCGTGGTAAAGCCGCAAAGTCGAGTTAATGGAAACAAAAAATTTTTTGACAATTCTACGAGTTGATGATCTTCGGGGTGATGTAACTCTGGAAATCTATTTTGCTTGTTGGATTTTTTAGCTTGGGTGTATGCTGACGAACCCCTGAAGCTATTTCAAGAAGAATTTCATTGTGCTTGTTCCTCAAAAGCTCGTGGTAAAGCCGCAAAGTCGAGTTAATGGAAACAAAAAAATTTTTTGACAAATTCTACGAGTTGATGATCTTCGGGGTGATGTAACTCTGGAAATCTATTTTGCTTGTTGGATTTTTTAGCTTGGGTGTATGCTGACGAACCCCTGAAGCTATTTCAAGAAGAATTTCATTGTGCTTGTTCCTCAAAAGCTCGTGGTAAAGCCGCAAAGTCGAGTTAATGGAAACAAAAAATTTTGACAAATTCTACGAGTTGATGATCTTCGGGGTGATGTAACTCTGGAAATCTATTTTGCTTGTTGGATTTTTTAGCTTGGGTGTATGCTGACGAACCCCTGAAGCTATTTCAAGAAGAATTTCATTGTGCTTGTTCCTCAAAAGCTCGTGGTAAAGCCGCAAAGTCGAGTTAATGGAAACAAAAAATTTTTTGACAAATTCTACGAGTTGATGATCTTCGGGGTGATGTAACTCTGGAAATCTATTTTGCTTGTTGGATTTTTTAGCTTGGGTGTATGCTGACGAACCCCTGAAGCTATTTCAAGAAGAATTTCATTGTGCTTGTTCCTCAAAAGCTCGTGGTAAAGCCGCAAAGTCGAGTTAATGGAAACAAAAAAATTTTGACAAATTCTACGAGTTGATGATCTTCGGGGTGATGTAACTCTGGAAATCTATTTTGCTTGTTGGATTTTTTAGCTTGGGTGTATGCTGACGAACCCCTGAAGCTATTTCAAGAAGAATTTCATTGTGCTTGTTCCTCAAAAGCTCGTGGTAAAGCCGCAAAGTCGAGTTAATGGAAACAAAAATTTTTTTGACAAATTCTACGAGTTGATGATCTTCGGGGTGATGTAACTCTGGAAATCTATTTTGCTTGTTGGATTTTTTAGCTTGGGTGTATGCTGACGAACCCCTGAAGCTATTTCAAGAAGAATTTCATTGTGCTTGTTCCTCAAAAGCTCGTGGTAAAGCCGCAAAGTCGAGTTAATGGAAACAAAAAATTTTTTTACAAATTCTACGAGTTGATGATCTTCGGGGTGATGTAACTCTGGAAATCTATTTTGCTTGTTGGATTTTTTAGCTTGGGTGTATGCTGACGAACCCCTGAAGCTATTTCAAGAAGAATTTCATTGTGCTTGTTCCTCAAAAGCTCGTGGTAAAGCCGCAAAGTCGAGTTAATGGAAACAAAAAATTTTTGACAAATTCTACGAGTTGATGATCTTCGGGGTGATGTAACTCTGGAAATCTATTTTGCTTGTTGGATTTTTTAGCTTGGGTGTATGCTGACGAACCCCTGAAGCTATTTCAAGAAGAATTTCATTGTGCTTGTTCCTCAAAAGCTCGTGGTAAAGCCGCAAAGTCGAGTTAATGGAAACAAAAAATTTTTTGACAAATTCTACGAGTTGATGATCTTCGGGGTGATGTAACTCTGGAAATCTATTTTGCTTGTTGGATTTTTTAGCTTGGGTGTATGCTGACGAACCCCTGAAGCTATTTCAAGAAGAATTTCATTGTGCTTGTTCCTCAAAAGCTCGTGGTAAAGCCGCAAAGTCGAGTTAATGGAAACAAAAAATTTTTTGACAAATTCTACGAGTTGATGATCTTCGGGGTGATGTAACTCTGGAAATCTATTTTGCTTGTTGGATTTTTTAGCTTGGGTGTATGCTGACGAACCCCTGAAGCTATTTCAAGAAGAATTTCATTGTGCTTGTTCCTCAAAAGCTCGTGGTAAAGCCGCAAAGTCGAGTTAATGGAAACAAAAAAATTTTTGACAAATTCTACGAGTTGATGATCTTCGGGGTGATGTAACTCTGGAAATCTATTTTGCTTGTTGGATTTTTTAGCTTGGGTGTATGCTGACGAACCCCTGAAGCTATTTCAAGAAGAATTTCATTGTGCTTGTTCCTCAAAAGCTCGTGGTAAAGCCGCAAAGTCGAGTTAATGGAAACAAAAAATTTTTGACAAATTCTACGAGTTGATGATCTTCGGGGTGATGTAACTCTGGAAATCTATTTTGCTTGTTGGATTTTTTAGCTTGGGTGTATGCTGACGAACCCCTGAAGCTATTTCAAGAAGAATTTCATTGTGCTTGTTCCTCAAAAGCTCGTGGTAAAGCCGCAAAGTCGAGTTAATGGAAACAAAAATTTTTTTGACAAATTCTACGAGTTGATGATCTTCGGGGTGATGTAACTCTGGAAATCTATTTTGCTTGTTGGATTTTTTAGCTTGGGTGTATGCTGACGAACCCCTGAAGCTATTTCAAGAAGAATTTCATTGTGCTTGTTCCTCAAAAGCTCGTGGTAAAGCCGCAAAGTCGAGTTAATGGAAACAAAAAAATTTTTGACAAATTCTACGAGTTGATGATCTTCGGGGTGATGTAACTCTGGAAATCTATTTTGCTTGTTGGATTTTTTAGCTTGGGTGTATGCTGACGAACCCCTGAAGCTATTTCAAGAAGAATTTCATTGTGCTTGTTCCTCAAAAGCTCGTGGTAAAGCCGCAAAGTCGAGTTAATGGAAACAAAAATTTTTTGACAAATTCTACGAGTTGATGATCTTCGGGGTGATGTAACTCTGGAAATCTATTTTGCTTGTTGGATTTTTTAGCTTGGGTGTATGCTGACGAACCCCTGAAGCTATTTCAAGAAGAATTTCATTGTGCTTGTTCCTCAAAAGCTCGTGGTAAAGCCGCAAAGTCGAGTTAATGGAAACAAAAAATTTTTTTGACAAATTCTACGAGTTGATGATCTTCGGGGTGATGTAACTCTGGAAATCTATTTTGCTTGTTGGATTTTTTAGCTTGGGTGTATGCTGACGAACCCCTGAAGCTATTTCAAGAAGAATTTCATTGTGCTTGTTCCTCAAAAGCTCGTGGTAAAGCCGCAAAGTCGAGTTAATGGAAACAAAAAATTTTTGACAAATTCTACGAGTTGATGATCTTCGGGGTGATGTAACTCTGGAAATCTATTTTGCTTGTTGGATTTTTTAGCTTGGGTGTATGCTGACGAACCCCTGAAGCTATTTCAAGAAGAATTTCATTGTGCTTGTTCCTCAAAAGCTCGTGGTAAAGCCGCAAAGTCGAGTTAATGGAAACAAAAAATTTTTGACAAATTCTACGAGTTGATGATCTTCGGGGTGATGTAACTCTGGAAATCTATTTTGCTTGTTGGATTTTTTAGCTTGGGTGTATGCTGACGAACCCCTGAAGCTATTTCAAGAAGAATTTCATTGTGCTTGTTCCTCAAAAGCTCGTGGTAAAGCCGCAAAGTCGAGTTAATGGAAACAAAAAATTTTTTGACAAATTCTACGAGTTGATGATCTTCGGGGTGATGTAACTCTGGAAATCTATTTTGCTTGTTGGATTTTTTAGCTTGGGTGTATGCTGACGAACCCCTGAAGCTATTTCAAGAAGAATTTCATTGTGCTTGTTCCTCAAAAGCTCGTGGTAAAGCCGCAAAGTCGAGTTAATGGAAACAAAAAATTTTTGACAAATTCTACGAGTTGATGATCTTCGGGGTGATGTAACTCTGGAAATCTATTTTGCTTGTTGGATTTTTTAGCTTGGGTGTATGCTGACGAACCCCTGAAGCTATTTCAAGAAGAATTTCATTGTGCTTGTTCCTCAAAAGCTCGTGGTAAAGCCGCAAAGTCGAGTTAATGGAAACAAAAAATTTTGACAAATTCTACGAGTTGATGATCTTCGGGGTGATGTAACTCTGGAAATCTATTTTGCTTGTTGGATTTTTTAGCTTGGGTGTATGCTGACGAACCCCTGAAGCTATTTCAAGAAGAATTTCATTGTGCTTGTTCCTCAAAAGCTCGTGGTAAAGCCGCAAAGTCGAGTTAATGGAAACAAAAAAATTTTGACAAATTCTACGAGTTGATGATCTTCGGGGTGATGTAACTCTGGAAATCTATTTTGCTTGTTGGATTTTTTAGCTTGGGTGTATGCTGACGAACCCCTGAAGCTATTTCAAGAAGAATTTCATTGTGCTTGTTCCTCAAAAGCTCGTGGTAAAGCCGCAAAGTCGAGTTAATGGAAACAAAAATTTTTTTGACAAATTCTACGAGTTGATGATCTTCGGGGTGATGTAACTCTGGAAATCTATTTTGCTTGTTGGATTTTTTAGCTTGGGTGTATGCTGACGAACCCCTGAAGCTATTTCAAGAAGAATTTCATTGTGCTTGTTCCTCAAAAGCTCGTGGTAAAGCCGCAAAGTCGAGTTAATGGAAACAAAAAATTTTTTTACAAATTCTACGAGTTGATGATCTTCGGGGTGATGTAACTCTGGAAATCTATTTTGCTTGTTGGATTTTTTAGCTTGGGTGTATGCTGACGAACCCCTGAAGCTATTTCAAGAAGAATTTCATTGTGCTTGTTCCTCAAAAGCTCGTGGTAAAGCCGCAAAGTCGAGTTAATGGAAACAAAAAAATTTTTGACAAATTCTACGAGTTGATGATCTTCGGGGTGATGTAACTCTGGAAATCTATTTTGCTTGTTGGATTTTTTAGCTTGGGTGTATGCTGACGAACCCCTGAAGCTATTTCAAGAAGAATTTCATTGTGCTTGTTCCTCAAAAGCTCGTGGTAAAGCCGCAAAGTCGAGTTAATGGAAACAAAAATTTTTTTGACAAATTCTACGAGTTGATGATCTTCGGGGTGATGTAACTCTGGAAATCTATTTTGCTTGTTGGATTTTTTAGCTTGGGTGTATGCTGACGAACCCCTGAAGCTATTTCAAGAAGAATTTCATTGTGCTTGTTCCTCAAAAGCTCGTGGTAAAGCCGCAAAGTCGAGTTAATGGAAACAAAAAATTTTTTTACAAATTCTACGAGTTGATGATCTTCGGGGTGATGTAACTCTGGAAATCTATTTTGCTTGTTGGATTTTTTAGCTTGGGTGTATGCTGACGAACCCCTGAAGCTATTTCAAGAAGAATTTCATTGTGCTTGTTCCTCAAAAGCTCGTGGTAAAGCCGCAAAGTCGAGTTAATGGAAACAAAAAAATTTTTGACAAATTCTACGAGTTGATGATCTTCGGGGTGATGTAACTCTGGAAATCTATTTTGCTTGTTGGATTTTTTTGCTTGGGTGTATGCTGACGAACCCCTGAAGCTATTTCAAGAAGAATTTCATTGTGCTTGTTCCTCAAAAGCTCGTGGTAAAGCCGCAAAGTCGAGTTAATGGAAACAAAAAATTTTTGACAAATTCTACGAGTTGATGATCTTCGGGGTGATGTAACTCTGGAAATCTATTTTGCTTGTTGGATTTTTTAGCTTGGGTGTATGCTGACGAACCCCTGAAGCTATTTCAAGAAGAATTTCATTGTGCTTGTTCCTCAAAAGCTCGTGGTAAAGCCGCAAAGTCGAGTTAATGGAAACAAAAAATTTTTTTGACAAATTCTACGAGTTGATGATCTTCGGGGTGATGTAACTCTGGAAATCTATTTTGCTTGTTGGATTTTTTAGCTTGGGTGTATGCTGACGAACCCCTGAAGCTATTTCAAGAAGAATTTCATTGTGCTTGTTCCTCAAAAGCTCGTGGTAAAGCCGCAAAGTCGAGTTAATGGAAACAAAAAATTTTTTGACAAATTCTACGAGTTGATGATCTTCGGGGTGATGTAACTCTGGAAATCTATTTTGCTTGTTGGATTTTTTAGCTTGGGTGTATGCTGACGAACCCCTGAAGCTATTTCAAGAAGAATTTCATTGTGCTTGTTCCTCAAAAGCTCGTGGTAAAGCCGCAAAGTCGAGTTAATGGAAACAAAAATTTTTTTGACAAATTCTACGAGTTGATGATCTTCGGGGTGATGTAACTCTGGAAATCTATTTTGCTTGTTGGATTTTTTAGCTTGGGTGTATGCTGACGAACCCCTGAAGCTATTTCAAGAAGAATTTCATTGTGCTTGTTCCTCAAAAGCTCGTGGTAAAGCCGCAAAGTCGAGTTAATGGAAACAAAAAATTTTTTTACAAATTCTACGAGTTGATGATCTTCGGGGTGATGTAACTCTGGAAATCTATTTTGCTTGTTGGATTTTTTAGCTTGGGTGTATGCTGACGAACCCCTGAAGCTATTTCAAGAAGAATTTCATTGTGCTTGTTCCTCAAAAGCTCGTGGTAAAGCCGCAAAGTCGAGTTAATGGAAACAAAAAAATTTTTGACAAATTCTACGAGTTGATGATCTTCGGGGTGATGTAACTCTGGAAATCTATTTTGCTTGTTGGATTTTTTTCTTGGGTGTATGCTGACGAACCCCTGAAGCTATTTCAAGAAGAATTTCATTGTGCTTGTTCCTCAAAAGCTCGTGGTAAAGCCGCAAAGTCGAGTTAATGGAAACAAAAAAATTTTGACAAATTCTACGAGTTGATGATCTTCGGGGTGATGTAACTCTGGAAATCTATTTTGCTTGTTGGATTTTTTAGCTTGGGTGTATGCTGACGAACCCCTGAAGCTATTTCAAGAAGAATTTCATTGTGCTTGTTCCTCAAAAGCTCGTGGTAAAGCCGCAAAGTCGAGTTAATGGAAACAAAAAAATTTTTGACAAATTCTACGAGTTGATGATCTTCGGGGTGATGTAACTCTGGAAATCTATTTTGCTTGTTGGATTTTTTAGCTTGGGTGTATGCTGACGAACCCCTGAAGCTATTTCAAGAAGAATTTTATTGTGCTTGTTCCTCAAAAGCTCGTGGTAAAGCCGCAAAGTCGAGTTAATGGAAACAAAAAAATTTTGACAAATTCTACGAGTTGATGATCTTCGGGGTGATGTAACTCTGGAAATCTATTTTGCTTGTTGGATTTTTTAGCTTGGGTGTATGCTGACGAACCCCTGAAGCTATTTCAAGAAGAATTTCATTGTGCTTGTTCCTCAAAAGCTCGTGGTAAAGCCGCAAAGTCGAGTTAATGGAAACAAAAAAATTTTTGACAAATTCTACGAGTTGATGATCTTCGGGGTGATGTAACTCTGGAAATCTATTTTGCTTGTTGGATTTTTTAGCTTGGGTGTATGCTGCTATAACTAACGAACGAATTTCGAAGAAACTTTCACCATAGCTTCCATATGTGCTTTTTTACCCTAGGAATTTTTTTTGTAAATATTCCATCGTTAGTTATTGAGATAAAAGTTTCCGAACTTCGATGAATACCTTAAAATGAATAAATTTCATGTAATTTCGTTGCTACGGGACTTTAGAAATAATTTTCTGCGTGATTTCGTTGCTTGGTCGCGGTGATTTCGTTGCTAGATGCCCTTGAGATACATTTTATAGTGATTTCTTTGCTTGACTACCTTAAAATGAATCAATTTCGTTGCTAGGGAACTTTAGAAATAATTTCTGCATGATTTCGTTGCTTGGTCGCGGTGATTTCGTTGCTAGATGCCCTTAAGAGACATTTTCTAGTGATTTCTTTGATTGAATACCTTAAAATGAATCAATTTCGTTGCTAAAGGACTTTAGAAATAATTTTTTGCATGATTTCGTTGCTTTTTCGCAGTGATTTGGTTGCTAGATGCCCTTAAGAGACATTTTTTAGTGATTTCTTTGCTTGAATACCTTAAAATGAATCAATTTCGTTGCTAAAGGAATTTAGAAATATTTTTTGCATGATTTCGTTGCTTGGTCCGCGGTGATTTTGTTGCTAGATGCCCTAAGAGACATTTTCTAGTGATTTCTTTGCTTGAATACCTTAAAATGAATCAATTTCGTTGCTAAAGGACTTTAGAAATAATTTTTTGCATGATTTCGTTGCTTGGTCGCAGTGATTTCGTTGCTAGATGCCCTTAAGAGACATTTTATAGTGTTTTCTTTGATTGAATACCTTAAAATGAATCAATTTCGTTGCTACAGGAATTTAGAAATATTTTTTGCATGATTTCGTTGCTTGGTCGCAGTAATTTTGTTGCTAGATGCCCTTAAGAGACATTTTCTAGTGATTTCTTTGCTTGAATACCTTTAAATGAATCAATTTCGTTGCTAAAGGACTTTAGAAATAATTTTTTGCATGATTTCGTTGCTTGGTCACAGTGATTTCGTTGCTAGATGCCCTTAAGTCATTTTCTAGCGATTAAAATCAAAAAGTTTGGCAATTTTTATCTCCATAACTAACGAACGAATTTCGAAGAAACTTTCACCATAGCTTCCATATGTGCTTTTTTACCCTAGGAATTTTTTTTGTAAATATTCCATCGTTAGTTATTGAGATAAAAGTTTCCGAACTTCGATGAATACCTTAAAATGAATAAATTTCATGTAATTTCGTTGCTACGGGACTTTAGAAATAATTTTCTGCGTGATTTCGTTGCTTGGTCGCGGTGATTTCGTTGCTAGATGCCCTTAAGAGACATTTTCCAGTGATTTCTTTGCTTGAATACCTTAAAATGAATCAATTTCGTTGCTAAAGGACTTTAGAAATAATTTTTTGCATGATTTCGTTGCTTGGTCGCAGTGATTTGGTTGCTAGATGCCCTTAAGAGACATTTTATAGTGATTTCTTTGCTTGAATACCTTAAAATGAATCAATTTCGTTGCTAAAGGAATTTAGAAATATTTTTGCATGATTTCGTTGCTTGGTCGCGGTGATTTTGTTGCTAGATAAATTTAATTGGTGATTTAATTGCTAGATAATTAAGACATTTTCTAGTGATTTCTTTGCTTGAATACCTTAAAATGAATCAATTTCGTTGCTAAAGGACTTTAGAAATAATTTTTTGCATGATTTCGTTGCTTGGTCGCAGTGATTTCGTTGCTAGATGCCCTTAAGTCATTTTCTAGCGATTAAAATCAAAAAGTTTGGCAATTTTTATCTCCATAACTAACGAACGAATTTCGAACAAACTTTCACCATAGCTTCCATATGTGCTTTTTTACCTAGGAATTTTTTTTGTAAATATTCCATCGTTAGTTATTGAGATAAAAGTTTCCGAACTTCGATGAATACCTTAAAATGAATAAATTTTATGTAATTTCGTTGCTAGGGGACTTTAGAAATAATTTTCTGCGTGATTTCGTTGCTTGGTCGCGGTGATTTCGTTGCTAGATGCCCTTGAGATACATTTTATAGTGATTTCTTTTTGCTTGAATACCTTAAAATGAATCAATTTCGTTGCTAGGGAACTTTAGAAATATTCTCTGCATGATTTCGTTGCTTGGTCGCGGTGATTTTGTTGCTAGATGCCCTTAAGAGACATTTTCTAGTGATTTCTTTGATTGAATACCTTAAAATGAATCAATTTCGTTGCTAAAGGACTTTAGAAATAATTTTTTGCATGATTTCGTTGCTTGGTCGCAGTGATTTGGTTGCTAGATGCCCTTAAGAGACATTTTATAGTGATTTCTTTGCTTGAATACCTTAAAATGAATCAATTTCGTTGCTAAAGGAATTTAGAAATATTTTTTGCATGATTTCGTTGCTTGGTCGCGGTGATTTTGTTGCTAGATGCCCTTAAGAGACATTTTCTAGTGATTTCTTTGCTTGAATACCTTAAAATGAATCAATTTCGTTGCTAAAGGACTTTAGAAATAATTTTTTGCATGATTTCGTTGCTTGGTCGCAGTGATTTCGTTGCTAGATGCCCTTAAGTCATTTTCTAGCGATTAAAATCAAAAAGTTTGGCAATTTTTATCTCCATAACTAACGAACGAATTTCGAAGAAACTTTCACCATAGCTTCCATATGTGCTTTTTTACCTTAGGAATTTTTTTTGTAAATATTCCATCGTTAGTTATTGAGATAAAAGTTTCCGAACTTCGATGAATACCTTAAAATGAATAAATTTCATGTAATTTCGTTGCTACGGGACTTTAGAAATAATTTTCTGCGTGATTTCGTTGCTTGGTCGCGGTGATTTCGTTGCTAGATGTCCTTGAGATACATTTTATAGTGATTTCTTTGCTTGAATACCTTAAAATGAATCAATTTCGTTGCTAAAGGAATTTAGAAATATTTTTTTCATGATTTCGTTGCTTGGTCGCGGTGATTTTGTTGCTAGATGCCCTTAAGAGACATTTTCTAGTGATTTCTTTGCTTGAATACCTTAAAATGAATCAATTTCGTTGCTAAAGGACTTTAGAAATAATTTTTTGCATGATTTCGTTGCTTGGTCGCAGTGATTTTGTTGCTAGATGCCCTTGAGATACATTTTATAGTGATTTCTTTGCTTGAATACCTTAAAATGAATCAATTTCGTTGCTAAAGGAATTTAGAAATATTTTTTGCATGATTTCGTTGCTTGGTCGCGGTGATTTTGTTGCTAGATGCCCTTAAGAGACATTTTCTAGTGATTTCTTTGCTTGAATACCTTAAAATGAATCAATTTCGTTGCTAAAGGACTTTAGAAATAATTTTTTGCATGATTTCGTTGCTTGGTCGCAGTGATTTCGTTGCTAGATGCCCTTAAGTCATTTTCTAGCGATTAAAATCAAAAAGTTTGGCAATTTTTATCTCCATAACTAACAAACGAATTTCGAAGAAACTTTCACCATAGCTTCCATATGTGCTTTTTTACCCTAGGAATTTTTTTTGTAAATATTCCATCGTTAGTTATTGAGATAAAACTTTCCGAACTTCGATGAATACCTTAAAATGAATAAATTTCATGTAATTTCGTTGCTACGGGACTTTAGAAATAATTTTCTGCGTGATTTCGTTGCTTGGTCGCGGTGATTTCGTTGCTAGATGCCCTTGAGATACATTTTATAGTGATTTCTTTGCTTGAATACCTTAAAATGAATCAATTTCGTTGCAAGGGAACTTTAGAAATAATTCTCTGCATGATTTCGTTGCTTGGTCGCGGTGATTTCGTTGCTAGATGCCCTTAAGAGACATTTTCTAGTGATTTCTTTGATTGAATAACTTATGAATCAATTTCGTTGCTAAAGGACTTTAGAAATAATTTTTTGCGTGATTTCGTTGCTTGGTCGCAGTGATTTTGTTGCTAGATGCCCTTAAGAGACATTTTATAGTGATTTCTTTGCTTGAATACCTTAAAATGAATCAATTTCGTTGCCAAAGGAATTTAGAAATATTTTTTGCATGATTTCGTTGCTTGGTCGCGGTGATTTTGTTGCTAGATGCCCTTAAGAGACATTTTCTAGTGATTTCTTTGCTTGAATACCTTTAAATGAATCAATTTCGTTGCTAAAGGACTTTAGAAATAATTTTTTGCATGATTTCGTTGCTTGGTCGCAGTGATTTTGTTGCTAGATGCCCTTAAGTCATTTTCTAGCGATTAAAATCAAAAAGTTTGGCAATTTTTATCTCCATAACTAACGAACGAATTTCAAGAAACTTTCACCATAGCTTCCATATGTGCTTTTTTACCTTAGGAATTTTTTTTGTAAATATTCCATCGTTAGTTATTGAGATAAAAGTTTCCGAACTTCGATGAATACCTTAAAATGAATAAATTTCATGTAATTTCGTTGCTACGGGACTTTAGAAATAATTTTCTGCGTGATTTCGTTGCTTGGTCGCGGTGATTTCGTTGCTAGATGTCCTTGAGATACATTTTATAGTGATTTCTTTGCTTGAATACCTTAAAATGAATCAATTTCGTTGCTAAAGGAATTTAGAAATATTTTTTGCATGATTTCGTTGCTTGGTCGCGGTGATTTTGTTGCTAGATGCCCTTAAGAGACATTTTCTAGTGATATCTTTGATTGAATACCTTAAAATGAATCAATTTCGTTGCTAAAGGACTTTAGAAATAATTTTTTGCATGATTTCGTTGCTTGGTCGCAGTGATTTCGTTGCTAGATGCCCTTAAGTCATTTTCTAGCGATTAAAATCAAAAAGTTTGGCAATTTTTATCTCCATAACTAACAAACGAATTTCGAAGAAACTTTCACCATAGCTTCCATATGTGCTTTTTTACCTTAGGAATTTTTTTGTAAATATTCCATCGTTAGTTATTGAGATAAAAGTTTCCGAACTTCGATGAATACCGAAAATTTTAGCTAGTTTTTAGCTTATTTGCAGCTATCGATTTAGGTGGGAAAAGCTAGCTGCTTCCAGGATGAAATTTTGAAAATGCAGCCTGGAATTTCAGGGTTAAATTAAACTTATCGCGCTAAGCTAGCGTAGCTAGGTAATTTCAACCTATTTTTTATGTAAGACAAAACAGCAAAAGCGCGCGCGCGCCAACTCATTGCTTTCTATTATACAGCTAGTATACTTCAACTTATGACTTCTATTATATTGGGTCACCTTTCCGAATGCTGATGATGTTCAAGGGCGATGCGCTTCTTTCCTGCTGGTCTCCGGTGATCCTGTTCGGCCATAATTAGTTACTATATTTTTACAAATATCAATACTATACATTGCTTAAATATAAACTAATTCCACGATACGCATTATTGATTTATTGTTTTCTGCGGCAGAGTAATCAAAAAGGTGCTGGCATAGGACGATATATATTTTTATATATTCTTAATTTATGAATACAGTAAAATATAAACTAAATTAATATATTTTCTGTTCATTTCTATTAATAAAACAATTATTTGTTTGTAAATTATTTTATTTTTACGCATAGCTGATTTTCATTTAACTTAAATCAGTTTAATAATATATATTAAGTCGAACATCTAGCTTGAAATAGCTTTACGTACATAGGCTGCCGTCACTAGCTATCCCTGGTTAAATTACAGCTGAACGCAATTAAGAAAAATTTTATAAGTCGAAAGATTAGCTTTGAAATAGCTTAACATACATAGGCTGGCCGTTACTAGCTATCCAAGGTTAAATTACTGCTGAACGCCCATTTTTCATGGGCGGAGCCTAATTTGTGATGAATTTGTAGACGACGCTCACCAAAGTAAACAAACTTCTGTACCAGTATTAATGTTTGTGTTGATTTTTATTTGGATTCCTGAATTACTGTATATAATTATATCTTATTTTAATATTTTTCATACCGTAATTCAGGAATCAAAATGAAAACAATTAAAAAATAAATAAAAAAATATTTTATGAGAAGTTTGTTTACTTTGGTGAGCGTCGTCTACAATTCATCACAATTAGGCTCCGCCCATGAAAATGGCTGAGGGCCCGTTTTGAAATGGGAGGAGCTTATTTGAACTTTAAATTAAAAATACACATATTCGGCTGATTTAAAAAAAAAATAAAAAATACCATGAGAATCAGCGTGAAAAACTGATTCTGACCAGGTATATCTAAAAGCAATCGAATTTCATGCAAAGACCCTATTAAATCGCTTTGGAAAATACGCCACTTAGGGCAGCCGCAGCAACGAGGTAGCAATATAGTTTCAAAAAAAACCCGAAGGCGTACCTGGCTACCAGGGTCTTGTTATTTAAAATAACTGGAGAAGACGCAGCATTTCTTAAAGTGTATATTCTAAAACATTTTCTGAATTGGAAAATTATTACTAGGGTAAATAAATCAAAAAACCCCTTTTTTCCTATCTCCCCCTGCAATCGAAACCCTCCTGGATTTTTTTAATTTGGCAACGCAGCATCCGAACCTTCTCTATAGGGTTGTGGCATGAAATTCAGAATCGGCTGAAATATACATGGTTCGACGTAGTTTTTCACGCCGATTCTGACAGTATTTTTTTTAAATTTTAAAATCAATTTATCGGTAGGTACAGTACTAGGTACGTTATCAGGGTTTAAAGTTCGAATAGGCCCCTCCCATTCTAAAACGGACCCCCCCCCCCGCCATATTTAGTGGGAGGTCCTTAAAATGTGATCAATTTAGCAGATGACTCGCCTACTTTTCAACAAAAATATGTGATCACTTTCGTCGATAATAACATATCGGTAATCGATAATTGATAATAAACACAACACGAGGTGATCACATATTTTTGCTGATTTGACGATGACGTTAATCCTGGCCCCCATCTCCATATCAGTTTTCACTGCGTTTCGTTGATAGTGTTTTATGATAAGTATTAAATTAAGTAAAGGAAAGAATTTGTTTTGCTCGGGTAGATAAAGAAAAAGAATTTGAGAGCGTTAATGAAGCAGCACATTAATCAGTAGTTGCCGAAGTGTTACTGAGAATTTTGTCGTATGTGTTTTTTTATATAGTAAAATGAGAAATGTTAAGTAATTAATTGTTGTTGGATTGGTTCTCAGATATAATGGAGCAGCAAAAACGTATATGTGTACTGGGAGCTGGAATTGTAGGGATGACTACTGCCTTCATGTTAAAAGAAAAGCATGCTGAATGGGATGTCACAATCATCGCAGACAAATTTGAACAAGACACATTAAGTGATGTTGCTGCAGGCATATTCAGACCATCAACCAGTTTCAAAGGGCCATCTCCAGAAATTACAAAGTAAGAAGAATGGCCATGTTGTAAATTGAACATCTTGTGTGATTCACATAAAAAAAATATAACTAACACAAAATTGACAGGCAATGGCTTGTGGATGCTTACCATCACTACAAAAAAATTCAGAACTCAATAGAAACTGTTGAAGCTGGTGTGCAAGAAGTATCTGGTTATGTGTTTCTCATCTAAATTTCCTGAAGTAACAAAGGTAGTACACATTTTTGTAAAAAACAATATAAAACATTTGTTTGAAATATACTAAATGTACGCCATTCAGAACCAATTTTTGGAGGACCTCTTACCCGTGTATCGTCCTGCCAATGCGCTTGAACTTCAAATATGTCCAGGAAACTGGAAATATGGAGCATTCTTCACCACCCTTGTGATTGAAAGTCGGTATCATTTGCCGTGGCTTCGAAAGAAGTAAGATTAATTCAAATATTTAAAAAAAAAACAAAAAAAAACAATGTCCATTCTATTTTCTTTCTATCCTAAAATTTCTCGTTGGTGATATGAATGCCACTATTTTATTGTTAAGGCCATGGATTTTAAATTAATATATCAGGTTTGAGATGATTGGCGGAAAAATCGTGAAAAGGACCATACCCATTAATGTTTTAACGATGTCGATGACTACGACCTAGTCATAAATTGCACTGGATTTGGGGCAAAAAAATTATGTTTAGATCACGATCTGGTACCAATTCGTGACAGGTGTTCAAAGTAAGAAATGGTTTATTATTAGTAGCTATATGTAACATAGTTGTTGGATGAAAGACGCTAACATCTTTTTAAAATAATACTAGGTAAAAGCTCCATGGGTGAAGATGTTTTTCTACGGAGATTATGATACGTACATCATTCCTGGTATAGATTTTTAACGTTGGGAGGTTGCCGACAATTCGATAGCTTTAGGAAGAAGTTGATAAATATGATTCCGCCTCTATATGGGAACGCTGTACAGAGCTTTTACCCAATCTAAAGAACGCTGAAGTGATCAGAGAAGTTGCAGGGCTCAGGCCTCATAGGATACCAGTACGAGTTGAAAAAGACATAGTAACGACATCCAGTGGAAAACATCTTAATGTAATTGTTAGATTTTTGCATATCTATAACCTTTTTTGTCCATTAACCTATGTATATTTTATTAAATTAACGGTAGATTGTTCATCACTATGGCCATGGCGGTTATGGTGTCACCACGGCACAGGCACAGCGAAATATGCTGTTCAATTAGCGGAAGAAGTTCTGAGCGGTACTAAATCCAAACCCCTATCAAAACTTTGAATAGTTGCTTAAATAACTTTATCAAGGTGTTATATTTCCCCGTTGATTGTAGAATTGTTCAATATAAAGTGACATACAGGCTTTCAGTTTATCGCTCTTGATGGCTGCATTGTGTAAAAATCCTCCTAAGAAATTAAAACGTTCACAATATTTTATCAAAATGAAATTGAAAAGGATTGCATGCATAAAAACACTGCATTATTACTTAGAATTTTCTGCTTCTTATTTCTTTGTCTTGCTTGAAATAAAAATTCAAAAGAACGACATGGGCAGGGGTGTAGAAGAGATGGTTGCGCCACTTGTATCTTTTTTTAACATGGGGCTTGAAGACAGTTTTTCTCTTGTGGATGTTGGGTAGCTCCGCCTCTGTCTCCTCCCTTTTTTAGTCTAACATGAGGGCATTGACATCTGTGAGTTAAAATAGACACTAAATCTTGTTATCCATAAGGATTTGTTCATAGTTTTTCCGAGATTTAGCTACAGTAAGCAGCGATCGGTAGCTCAGTTTGGTAGTGCGATGGACTGGTAACTTGAGTACTATGGTTCGATACTCTGTAGATGCTATTGCATTTCACTACTTTTTTTTACTTTTTTTAATTTATTTAATTTTGTAATGCAAAACTGAATCTAATCGGATTAAAAAAGAAAACGTATTACTTATTTAAACTTCATTTATTCCTGGATTAAAACTTAGAAGTATCAGTAGTTGGAGTTTACCGCCTAAAAGTTTGAAATTATTCTCTTTTACACTTCAACAGATGGCGCTGCCCTGATGTTAGACAAATCTTCAGAGGCTTATGGAGAAAAAGGATACAAGTGGCGCAACCATCTCTTCTACACCCTGACATGGGCATGGCGACACATGTGCAGAGTTTCAAAAGAACGACATGGCGACATGCAGAGAATTATCGCGTGTATTTTAGTTATACGTTGATCACCAGGTGGCTCTGAATTAGCTCTCTTATTGCAACCCTGTAAATGTAATACATACAAACAACTTCACAACAAAGAGCACAAAATAGGGCGATGGCCGACGTAAATTTAGCTAGCTCTAGTGATGTCGTCATCGAATCAAGAGAATCTATCGAAACAGGAAACGAAGCTTTCGAGCCAGCTTTTAAAAAACAGCGTAAAGAAGAAAGTAATGCTGAGAAAACCAAAACGCAGATGAAAGATTGGAAACTCGACTAGGGGTATTTTATGTTGCTCAGTTTGCCTGGATCTACCTTCGAGCGCAGTATATCAAGTGAGTTTGTTTTTTTCTCGAAGAGTCGTTCTAAATTTTTTGTAAATATGGCTGCCAGTTCTTGTTGTTATAAACCATCCTTTATTATTCCTTTATTTTCTGATGATTCCAAACATGCGTAACTGTAACAGCCAGCATTTATTTTGTTCCAAACATTTCTTTGTGCTTACCTACAGGGTCAGATTTTGCAATTGTCTTGTCCCCAATTTTCTTGGGGCTTGGTTTAAGCTGGGCTTGATAATATTTGGGTATATTTTTTGTTTGTTTTTAAAATGAACTTGTTTAAAGGAATTAATAAGTGAAAATCCACCATCATTTTACAACTACATTTTTAAGTGAATTAAAAACATTTTCTTTATTTGCAGTGTTCCAATGGACATTTATCATGTGTTGGCTGCTTTAACCATTTGCTAGCAGATGCTCGTATGGTATGTTGAATTTTTTTAACTTGAAAAGAATTTTTTGTTGAGGGATCACTGTTGCTTGCAATTCTAGAGGGATGAGACTGCAACATGCCCTAACTGCCGCACAGAAATCAGTAAAACTTTGTCCTCCAGAAATTTGGCTGTAGAAAAGGCTGTTTCTGAGCTTCCAGCACAATGTCGCTATTGTTCAAATGAATACTCTAGGTTAGATCTACTGCATTACATGTGTAGTTAAATATATTCATTGGATAAATTATGCCTTTTTTACTGACGAGAAACACTGTTGAGAAACATGAAAAGGAACTGTGTGAGGAAAGGTATTTAATTACAAGAAAATGTAATCAAGAATTTAAGTTATTTACAATTAAAACATAAAATGCAGGACTACTAGTGGCAAATTTAGTAGGATTGGCTGTCAGTGGCGCGGACCATTCCACGAAGTCGTGGTAAATTCGTTAAAAACAGCATCCCAAGTCAATGTTAAGTCATTTTTGTTATAACAGGTTCATGAATCTGTCTGTGTTCATCCACACAGAAGTGGTGGTGAACTAATGGAATATCTCCTCAATATGGATGGGAATCATCAGAAGAGAAAAAGCTCTATGGGACTTTGTTTGATTTGCTGTCGTTCGAAAAAATTGCATTCAGTGGTATTTATTAGTTAAAAGAAATAAGTTTTTCGTTAAAATCGAGATTTTTCAAAATTGATCTTGCCGTACAGTCAAAATTTGGTTAACAAACATCTCCTAAGCATAAGCGTTAATTTGGCAAAAACTGAGCCTAACTTTTACACTTTCGATTAAGAAGTGTTTGTTCAATGAAGACTTTGAAATGAACGCAAGAAATAGTTGCTTTAAACCGTTTCATAAAAAGAAGAGTTGAAACGAGGCCATAGAAAGTAAAGAAATAATGTAATTTAGATTGCAACGTTCGTTGGAAAGTTTCATCCTGCCTTACAGTAAAATTTTGTTCAATGTCAAGTATTCGATTTTTCCTGAAACCACGAAAAAGAGGTTTTTGTTAGTTGTTCCAAGGTGTACCTTTGTTAAATAATGTGACCAAATTTAAGCTGGCCACAAGAAAATTCTTAGAATTTTACGTTTTAGGTTTCTCGTTTCCCAGCTATTTTTTAAGCAAAGTGCATTATAAATTTGTCTAACTCTTTAAATTTTAACATTTTTAGACGTCCAGTGAAGCCGTATCGAACAGACGAGTTCAATTCATAAACTTTATTATGAAACCAGTCGATTTTATGCTTCAGCCATCAGTGGTAATCAAAGCACGCATCAACGCAGACCAGAAGGACCCTACTCAATCATCTGAACGCGGGATAAGTTTATCAGGTACCGGTTTATCGTACATTTAGCGCTTTAATCGTGAATAGTTCAGATTACAACTGAAACGGAGAACCAATTTTCATGGTGATGATGATTAAGACAAGTATAAAGCTGTTTTAAAAGAGAGGCCTTGACTGGAGTTTTGGATGAAGCATATTCACGCTACAGGACCCTGTGTATTGAGGTTCGAAGAGCTTGGAGAATTGCAATCGTGATCAACAGTCGTTGAACCAGTTGTCAAATTTTGAACATTGCGCTTTCGTGTGTGCGAAAACAAAGCGAGAATCCCAAAAGTCATTCCGAGTGCATGGTACTCTGGCCTGAAACACACAAAAAAATCCTATCTCCACGCGTGGCGAGGATTGGATAACGCAATTTTAATGGAGTCAATCGTTCAAATTTTTTTAAGCCTTCGAACACCACTAGAGTGAGATCGATAGTGTTTCAGTCAGAGTGTGTCCTTAAAAAAAAGTTATGGAGGACGTTTCAAGGCTTATTTCGTCATCACGATGTCGGCGAATTCTACGGTTGCACCATTGACAATTGCTTCGTGGCGTGATTTGGCTTTGTTTAAAAAAAAAATAGGCCAATGTGCAGTTATGGCACCTGACGACGGTTGATGGTCTCTTCCTTCTGTCGGGGTGCATCGATCCATCTCCGTATACCGTGATACTTGGGTTTCTTAATAACGCTTATATTTGTTATGCTTTTTACAGTTAATATTGAAATCAAAAGCCACCAGTCCCATCACACTTTACTTTCTCATGCTACGTGGACCATTTGGGGAAATGCAAGTTCAACCCAAAATCTATCATTTCGAGTTTTCCGAATCGAATTGTGAAAGCCCGTTGGTGGCCTTCCCACTTACAGATTCAGCTGAATGCAACAAGGTTCTTTCGGGCAAAGCGATCAACTGCCGGTTCGTATATAATGCGCGATAGATATGGGGCTTTTGATGTTGAGGCTCGCTCCGATGTGGTTACGTCGAGTCTATCTTTCATTTTTCTTTATCAACAGGTTGATCATGTTTATGTGTCCCAAATGAAACAGGGGTACTCCCTTATGTTTTCTGGTGTGGCAAATTTTGGCCAAAAATGAAACTCGGATTCGTGCGCATCTGTTCGTCGTAGCATAGATACTTAGACGGAGAAAGGGAGTGGAACCGAAAATCTGTTGCGCTCAGGATTTCTTGATCTCGACAACAAACCATTTTTTTTTTACTTTTTGTAGTCTTTAGCGTCTCTTCTGCTGAGTTAAAAATTTCTTCGGATCCACTCTTCCAACTCTTTACCTCATGCGAGCAAGACCAACGTATCTTGACGTTCTTCCTTATTTTTTTTCTTTGCGTAACTTTATTGTATTGTTTTTTTTTTTGTTTAACATTTCTTATGCGAACGCATTTTTTTTCCCCCTTTTTTCATCAAAATTTTTATATAGCAAACGTATATATAAAAAAATTTATTCAAGAGAAACTCAGAAAGAAAAGTAGATCGAGATAAAATATAGTATGATTTAGTGTTTTGTAACTTTGTATTGATTCAATGATCAATTTTCTCACAGTACAACCGTATAAATTTCCCACCTTTTTCACTGTGGTTTCAACTCTAAACTGCCACCAAAAAAGGAAAACAAATACAAAAATCAATACATTTTTTTTTTTTTCAGGCGATGATTTAAGCGCATTGTATTGTGTTGTTTCCTTTTAGGAGAGGAAGAGATGGATTTGACACGTTTTCTCCTTTTCTCGTAAGAAATATTCATAGTAAGTTGACGCTTGGCGTCTCAACGCATAAGATTGTATTTTAACATTTGGGGGCTCAAGTTTTGTGTTTTACCCAAATATTTCATTCCATTTTGGTTACATCGGCAGCCTGCGAAAGAAAACAACGTCACACTCGTGAATAGGTGCCAAAGCATTGATGTAATAGAATAACGATGTTGTTGTTACTTCACCAATGAATTATTGATTCGACTATTTCTCCACTCTCAGACAGCCTGGAATAACGTACTTCTAGGAACCTTCGATGACGTTTGTTTCCGTCACATGGGCACTTGTCGAGTGAAATGTCGCATTTTCTAAAAACATTTTTTTACAGGTTCTCTCCTTTTCTCTCCCCGTCACTTTGACTTGAAATAAGCTCGTTTAGTGTTAATGTTCCCCTGAGTCCGTTTCGTGTTATTCATCCAAAGCATACGCGGGAACACGAGGTACGGTATATATTTAGTTGCAAGTTATTCTTTTATCCCTTGGTTAGTGTTATGCATCGAAATACCCAACGTCACCTAAATTAATTTGAATAGTCGAAACACACTTTGTGTGTAAGTCTCCGTATGTGTGTTGTATTGCATTGCATCCTTCAGGTTACGTGGTAAAAGCGTGCTTCGACGTGTGCGAGCGTGATGGGCGTAGCCGAAGCAAAAGGAACAAGACACCAGCACAGCAAGACGAGAATAATCTATTTTGCTGCTTGACTGCATTTTCGAACATGTTTTCTTTTTTAAACGTACGTGTTGTGTAGATCTCCCACGACTAATGCGCCAGCAGATCGATTCTTTTTTTTTTTTTTTGAATGACGTATTTCATTTTCGTGCATTTCACGTTTCCAAGTTATTCAGACAAGAAAAGAAACTGGTTGAGAAAATTTATTCAAACTGCTTGAATTTTACTTTTAGATTGCATTAACATCCGTACATTCATTCAATCTGTTTTTTTTGTTTTTTTTTTTTTTAGCTTTTCAGGAAAATGCTGTTCTTTTTTTTTGTATTTCATTCCGTTTTATTTTCTCTGGAGGCATGTTGAACAGCATTAAAATCAACATGAGATCGAAAAGGATGAAGCTTCTTGATCGAATGGGCGTAATTACTGTTTTCAAGTTGACTAGGAACGGAGGCATCAACCAACCTGGATTTCAAAGAGAAATTTGAACTCGGAGAGAGATGGGGGGTAATGCTGAAATCTACTCTTTTTTTTTTTTTTTTTTTCTCGTTAAATCACTTTGACTGCCTGGAAGTCTTTGGAACTTGTCAATCACACGTCATAGTACATGCCGAACCACCCAAACTGTTGGGCGTTTGATTTCAATGCGAATCTTGTCCTGGAATCACAGTATATTTTCCCGTAAGGGATGCCGATCAAACGTAATATTATAAAGAATTTTCGCTGTACTCCAATGTATTTTCCCTACACACATTATTCTTCTATTTGCATTGCGAAGTGGTGCGTGCGGGGGTCACTTGATTTCACGGGCTGAGGAGACGTAATAGCGTAGAAAGGGTGGGGAAGCAGGAAGAGTAGGACGAAGAAGAGTGTCGAACATAAAAATGTAAGCCCAGATGGCTCCAATTTACGAGTAGTACTTGAAGTGAGAGAGGACGTTGAAAAACAGTGCGCTCTGCATGCAACTGGCACGTCATTGCTCCAATGTTTTTTTGGGGGAGTCGACCCAGTACCATCACTCTTTCCTTTGCTCCTTCCCCATTTTACTATACCAGGTCTAAAAGTTTTTGTGGACGTTCCCTTCCAAACTATATATACAGAAACATATAGCCAGGAGTATGATCGTAAAAATAAAGGAAAAAACATAATGAGGCAACGCTATAAGGTGTGCGTGTGTGGGCCAATATGAAAACTACGGTCTCCAATTGGACTAGATCCTCTTGATGGCTCTTCTTACGACTTAAGCTCTAAACGCTTTCTCTTTAACCTTGTCGGTTTCGTCATTTCGCTCCAATAGAAGCTGCACCGCCGCACAGTC
>CM061121.1:16198701-16591120 GCA_030770115.1 Daphnia galeata
TTTTGATGATCTTCGAGGTGATGCTACTCATAAAATCTATGGTATTTGTTTTTAATTTTTACAAAAAAACATTTGTGGGGACTCTCTTATTCTAAATTTGTAATAATTTTATGCTATTTGTTCTTAAAAAACCCATAGTAAGGTCACAAAGTTTGAAAAAAGTTGAAGCAAAATTTCAAGTAGCTTATGATGGATCTTGATGATCTTCGAGGTGATGGTACTTATAAAATATATGGTATTTGTTTTTAAATTTTACAAAAACACATGTGTGGGGACTCCCTTATTCTAAATTCGCAATAAATTTATGCTATTTGTTCTTCAAAATCCCATAGTAAGGTCACAAAGTTTGGAAAAAGTTGAACCAAAATTTCAAGGAGCTTATGATGGATCTTGATGATCTTCGAGGTGATGCTACTAATAAATTCTATGATATTTGTTTTTATATTTTACAAAAACACATGTGTGGGGACTCCCTTATTCTAAATTCACAATAATTTTATGCTCTTTGTTCTTCGAAATCCCATAGTAAGGTCACAAAGTTTGGAAAAAGTTGAACCAAAATTTCAAAGAGCTTATGATGGATTTTGATGATCTTCGAGGTGATGCTACTGATAAAATCTATGGTATTTGTTTTTAATTTTTACAAAAAAACATTTGTGGGGACTCCCTTATTCTAAATTTGCAATAATTTTATGCTATTTGTTCTTTAAAATCCCATAGTAAGGTTACAAAGTTTGGAAAAAGATGAATCAAAATTTCAAGGAGCTTATGATGGACCTTGATGATCTTCGAGGTGATGCTACTTATAAAATCTATGGTATTTGTTTTATATTTTACAAAAACACACGTGTGGGGACTCCCTTATTCTAAATTCGCAATAATTTTATGCTATTTGTTCTTCAAAATCCCATAGTAAGGTTACAAAATTTGGAAAAAGTTGAACCAAAATTTCAAGGAGCTTATGATGGATTTTGATGATCTTCGAGGTGATGCTACTCATAAAATCTATGGTATTTGTTTTTAATTTGTACAAAAAAACATTTGTGGGGACTCCCTTATTCCAATTTGTAATAATTTTATGCTATTTGTTCTTCAAAATCCCATAGTAAGGTCACAAAAGTTTTAAAAAAGTTGAATTAAAATTTTCAAGTAGCTTATGATGGATCTTGATGATCTTCGAGGTGATGGTACTTATAAAATATATGGTATTTGTTTTTAAATTTTACAAAAACACATGTGTGGGGACTCCCTTATTCTAAATTCACAATAATTTTATGCTATTTGTTCTTCGAAATCCCATAGTAAGGTCACAAAGTTTGGAAAAAAATGAACCAAAATTTCAAAGAGCTTATGATGGATTTTGATGATCTTCGAGGTGATGCTACTGATAAAATCTATGGTATTTGTTTTTAATTTTTACAAAAAAACATTTGTGGGGACTCCCTTATTCTAAATTTGCAATAATTTTATGCTATTTGTTCTTTAAAATCCCATAGTAAGGTTACAAAGTTAGGAAAAAGATGAATCAAAATTTCAAGGAGCTTATGATGGATCTTGATGATCTTCGAGGTGATGCTACTTATAAAATCTATGGTATTTGTTTTTAATTTTTACAAAAAAACATTTGTGGGGACTCCCTTATTCCAAATTTGTAATAATTTTATGCTATTTGTTCTTCAAAATCCCATAGTAAGGTCACAAAGTTTGAAAAAAGTTGAAGCAAAATTTCAAGTAGCTTATGATGGATCTTGATGATCTTCGAGGTGATGCTACTTATAAAATCTATGGTATTTGTTTTTATATTTTACAAAAACACACGTGTGTGGACTCCCTTATTCTAAATTCGCAATAATTTTATGCTATTTGTTCTTCAAAATCCCATAGTAGGGTACAAAATTTGGAAAAAGTTGAACCAAAATTTCAAGGAGCTTATGATGGATTTTGATGATCTTCGAGGTGATGCTACTCATAAAATCTATGGTATTTGTTTTTAATTTTTACAAAAAAACATTTGTGGGGACTCCCTTATTCCAAATTTGTAATAATTTTATGATATTTGTTCTTCAAAATCCCATAGTAAGGTCACAAAGTTTGAAAAAAGTTGAATTAAAATTTCAAGTAGCTTATGATGGATCTTGATGATCTTCGAGGTGATGGTACTTATAAAATATATGGTATTTGTTTTTAAATTTTACAAAAACACATGTGTAGGGACTCCCTTATTCTAAATTCGCAATAATTTTATGCTATTTGTTCTTCAAAATCCCATAGTAAGGTCACAAAGTTTGAAAAAAGTTGAATTAAAATTTTTATTTAAAAAGTTAATTTTTACAAAAAACATTTTGTGGGGGACTCCCTTATTCTAAATTTGTAATAATTTTATGCTATTTGTTCTTAAAAAACCCATAGTAAGGTCACAAAGTTTGAAAAAAGTTGAAGCAAAATTTCAAGTAGCTTATGATGGATCTTGATGATCTTCGAGGTGATGCTACTAATAAATTCTATGATATTTGTTTTTATATTTTACAAAAACACATGTGTGGGGACTCCCTTATTCTAAATTCACAATAATTTAATGCTATTTGTTCTTCAAAATCCCATAGTAAGGTCACAAAGTTTGAAAAAAGTTGAATTAAAATTTTTATTTAAAAAGTTAATTTTTACAAAAAAAAATTTGTGGGGGACTCCCTTATTCTAAATTTGTAATAATTTTATGCTATTTGTTCTTAAAAAAACCCATAGTAAGGTCACAAAGTTTGAAAAAAGTTGAATTAAAATTTCAATAAGCTTATGATGGATCTTGATGATCTTCGAGGTGATGGTACTTATAAAATGTATGGTATTTGTTTTTAAATTTTACAAAAACACATGTGTGGGGACTCCCTTATTCTAAATTCGCAATAATTTTATGCTATTTGTTCTTCAAAATCCCATAGTAAGGTCACAAAGTTTGGAAAAAGTTGAACCAAAATTTCAAGGAGCTTATGATGGATCTTGATGATCTTCGAGGTGATGCTACTAATAAATTCTATGATATTTGTTTTTTATATTTTACAAAAACACATGTGTGGGGACTCCCTTATTCTAAATTCACAATAATTTTATGCTATTTGTTCTTCGAAATCCCATAGTAAGGTCACAAAGTTTGGAAAAAAATGAACCAAAATTTCAAAGAGCTTATGATGGATTTTGATGATCTTCGAGGTGATGCTACTGATAAAATCTATGGCATTTGTTTTTAATTTTTACAAAAAAAACATTTGTGGGGACTCCCTTATTCTAAATTTGCAATAATTTTATGCTATTTGTTCTTTAAAATCCCATAGTAAGGTTACAAAGTTAGGAAAAAGATGAATCAAAATTTCAAGGAGCTTATGATGGATCTTGATGATCTTCGAGGTGATGCTACTTATAAAATCTATGGTATTTGTTTTTAATTTTTACAAAAAAACATTTGTGGGGACTCCCTTATTCCAAATTTGTAATAATTTTATGCTATTTGTTCTTCAAAATCCCATAGTAAGGTCACAAAGTTTGAAAAAAGTTGAAGCAAAATTTCAAGTAGCTTATGATGGATCTTGATGATCTTCGAGGTGATGCTACTTATAAAATCTATGGTATTTGTTTTTATATTTTACAAAAACACACGTGTGGGGACTCCCTTATTCTAAATTCGCAATAATTTTATGCTATTTGTTCTTCAAAATCCCATAGTAAGGTTACAAAATTTGTAAAAAGTTGAACCAAAATTTCAAGGAGCTTATGATGGATTTTGATGATCTTCGAGGTGATGCTACTCATAAAATCTATGGTATTTGTTTTTAATTTTTACAAAAAAACATTTGTGGGGACTCTCTTATTCTAAATTTGTAATAATTTTATGCTATTTGTTCTTAAAAAACCCATAGTAAGGTCACAAAGTTTGAAAAAAGTTGAAGCAAAATTTCAAGTAGCTTATGATGGATCTTGATGATCTTCGAGGTGATGGTACTTATAAAATATATGGTATTTGTTTTTAAATTTTACAAAAACACATGTGTGGGGACTCCCTTATTCTAAATTCGCAATAAATTTATGCTATTTGTTCTTCAAAATCCCATAGTAAGGTCACAAAGTTTGGAAAAAGTTGAACCAAAATTTCAAGGAGCTTATGATGGATCTTGATGATCTTCGAGGTGATGCTACTAATAAATTCTATGATATTTGTTTTTATATTTTACAAAAACACATGTGTGGGGACTCCCTTATTCTAAATTCACAATAATTTTATGCTCTTTGTTCTTCGAAATCCCATAGTAAGGTCACAAAGTTTGGAAAAAGTTGAACCAAAATTTCAAAGAGCTTATGATGGATTTTGATGATCTTCGAGGTGATGCTACTGATAAAATCTATGGTATTTGTTTTTAATTTTTACAAAAAAACATTTGTGGGGACTCCCTTATTCTAAATTTGCAATAATTTTATGCTATTTGTTCTTTAAAATCCCATAGTAAGGTTACAAAGTTTGGAAAAAGATGAATCAAAATTTCAAGGAGCTTATGATGGACCTTGATGATCTTCGAGGTGATGCTACTTATAAAATCTATGGTATTTGTTTTTATATTTTACAAAAACACACGTATGGGGACTCCCTTATTCTAAATTCGCAATAATTTTATGCTATTTGTTCTTCAAAATCCCATAGTAAGGTTACAAAATTTGGAAAAAGTTGAACCAAAATTTCAAGGAGCTTATGATGGATTTTGATGATCTTCGAGGTGATGCTACTCATAAAATCTATGGTATTTGTTTTTAATTTGTACAAAAAAACATTTGTGGGGACTCCCTTATTCCAAATTTGTAATAATTTTATGCTATTTGTTCTTCAAAATCCCATAGTAAGGTCACAAAGTTTTAAAAAAGTTGAAGCAAAATTTCAAGTAGCTTATGATGGATCTTGATGATCTTCGAGGTGATGCTACTTATAAAATCTATGGTATTTGTTTTTATATTTTACAAAAACACGTGTGGGGACTCCCTTATTCTAAATTCGCAATAATTTTATGCTATTTGTTCTTCGAAATCCCATAGTAAGGTCACAAAATTTTGGAAAAAGTTGAACCAAAACTTCAAAGAGCTTATGATGGATTTTGATGATCTTCGAGGTGATGCTACTGATAAAATCTATGGTATTTGTTTTTAATTTTTACAAAAAAACATTTGTAGGGACTCCCTTATTCTTGCAATAATTTTATGCTATTTGTTCTTTAAAATCCCATAGTAAGGTTACAAAAATTGGAAAAAGATGAATCAAAATTTCAAGGAGCTTATGATGGATCTTGATGATCTTCGAGGTGATGCTACTTATAAAATCTATGGTATTTGTTTTTAATTTTTACAAAAAAACATTTGTGGGGACTCCCTTATTCCAAATTTGTAATAATTTTATGCTATTTGTTCTTCAAAATCCCATTGTAAGGTCACAAAGTTTGAAAAAAAGTTGAAGCTAAATTTCAAGTAGCTTATGATGGATCTTGATGATCTTCGAGGTGATTCTACTTATAAAATCTATGGTATTTGTTTTTATATTTTACAAAAACACACGTGTGGGGACTCCCTTATTCTAAATTTGCAATAGTTTTATGCTATTTGTTCTTCAAAATCCCATAGTAAGGTTACAAAGTTTGGAAAAAGTTGAACCAAAATTTCAAGGAGCTTATGATGGATTTTGATGATCTTCGAGGTGATGCAACTCATAAAATCTATGGTATTTGTTTTTAATTTTTACAAAAAAACATTTGTGGGGACTCCCTTATTCCAAATTTGTAATAATTTTATGCTATTTGTTCTTCAAAATCCCATAGTAAGGTCACAAAGTTTGAAAAAAGTTGAAGCAAAATTTCAAGTAGCTTATAATGGATCTTGATGATCTTCGAGGTGATGCTACTTAAAAAATCTATGGTATTTGTTTTTAAATTTTACAAAAACACATGTGTGGGGACTCCCTTATTCTAAATTCGCAATAATTTTATGCTATTTGTTCTTCAAAATCCCATAGTAAGGTCACAAAGTTTGGAAAAAGTAGAACCAAAATTTCAAGGAGCTTATGATGGATTTTGATGATCTTCGAGGTGATGCTACTCATAAAATCTATGGTATTTGTTTTTAATTTTTACAAAAAAAAATTTGTGGGGACTCCCTTTTTCCAAATTTGTAAAAATTTTATGCTATTTGTTCTTCAAAATCCCATAGTAAGGTCACAAAGTTTGGAAAAAGTTGAACCAAAATTTCAAAGAGCTTATGATGGATTTTGATGATCTTCGAGGTGATGCTACTCATAAAATCTATGGTATTTGTTTTTAATTTTTACAAAAAAACATTTGTGGGGACTCCCTTATTCTAAATTTGCAATAATTTTATGCTATTTGTTCTTTAAAATCCCATAGTAAGGTTAAAAATTTTGGAAAAAGTTGATTCAAAATTTCAAGGAGCTTATGATGGATCTTGATGATCTTCGAGGTGATGCTACTTATAAAATCTATGGTATTTGTTTTGAAATTTTACAAAAAAACATTTGTGGGGACTCCCTTATTCTAAATTCGCAATAATTTTATGCTATTTGTTCTTCAAAATCCCATAGTAAGGTTACAAAGTTTGGAAAAAGTTGAACCAAAATTTCAAAGAGCTTATGATGGATTTTGATGATCTTCGAGGTGATGCTACTCATAAAATCTATGGTATTTGTTTTTAATTTTTACAAAAAAACATTTGTGGGGGACTCCCTTATTCTAAATTTGCAATAATTTTATGCTATTTGTTCTTTAAAATCCCATAGTAAGGTTACAAAGTTTGGAAAAAGATGAATCAAAATTTCAAGTAGCTTATGATGGATCTTGATGATCTTCGAGGTGATGCTACTTATAAAATCTATGGTATTTGTTTTTATATTTTACAAAAACACATGTGTGGGGACTCCCTTATTCTAAATTCGCAATAATTTTATGCTATTTGTTCTTCAAAATCCCATAGTAAGGTTACAAAGTTTGGAAAAAGTTGAACCAAAATTTCAAGGAGCTTATGATGGATTTTGATGATCTTCGAGGTGATGCTACTCATAAAATCTATGGTATTTGTTTTTAATTTTTACAAAAAAACATTTGTGGGGACTCCCTTATTCCAAATTTGTAATAATTTTATGCTATTTGTTCTTCAAAATCCCATAGTAAGGTCACAAAGTTTGAAAAAAGTTGAAGCAAAATTTCAAGTAGCTTATAATGGATCTTGATGATCTTCGAGGTGATGCTACTTAAAAAATCTATGGTATTTGTTTTTAAATTTTACAAAAACACATGTGTGGGGACTCCCTTATTCTAAATTCGCAATAATTTTATGCTATTTGTTCTTCAAAATCCCATAGTAAGGTCACAAAGTTTGGAAAAAGTAGAACCAAAACTTCAAAGAGCTTATGATGGATTTTGATGATCTTCGAGGTGATGCTACTGATAAAATCTATGGTATTTGTTTTTAATTTTTACAAAAAAACATGTGTGGGGACTCCCTTATTCTAAATTCGCAATAATTTTATGCTATTTGTTCTTCAAAATCCCATAGTAAGGTCACAAAGTTTGGAAAAAGTAGAACCAAAATTTCAAGGAGCTTATGATGGATTTTGATGATCTTCGAGGTGATGCTACTCATAAAATCTATGGTATTTGTTTTTTAATTTTTACAAAAAAAAATTTGTGGGGACTCCCTTTTTCCAAATTTGTAAAAATTTTATGCTATTTGTTCTTCAAAATCCCATAGTAAGGTCACAAAGTTTGAAAAAAGTTGAAGCTAAATTTCAAGTAGCTTATGATGGATCTTGATGATCTTCGAGGTGATGCTACTTATAAAATCTATGGTATTTGTTTTTATTTTTTACAAAAACACATGTGTGGGGACTCCCTTATTCTAAATTCGCAATAATTTTATGCTATTTGTTCTTCAAAATCCCATAGTAAGGTTACAAAGTTTGGAAAAAGTTGAACCAAAATTTCAAAGAGCTTATGATGGATTTTGATGATCTTCGAGGTGATGCTACTCATAAAATCTATGGTATTTGTTTTTAATTTTTACAAAAAAACATTTGTGGGGACTCCCTTATTCTAAATTTGCAATAATTTTATGCTATTTGTTCTTTAAAATCCCATAGTAAGGTTACAAAGTTTGGAAAAAGTTGATTCAAAATTTCAAGGAGCTTATGATGGATCTTGATGATCTTCGAGGTGATGCTACTTATAAAATCTATGGTATTTGTTTTGAAATTTTACAAAAAAACATTTGTGGGGACTCCCTTATTCTAAATTCGCAATAATTTTATGCTATTTGTTCTTCAAAATCCCATAGTAAGGTCACAAAGTTTGGAAAAAGTTGAACCAAAATTTCAAGTAGCTTATGATGGATCTTGATGATCTTCGAGGTGATGCTACTTATAAAATCTATGGTATTTGTTTTTATTTTTTACAAAAACACATGTGTGGGGACTCCCTTATTCTAAATTCGCAATAATTTTATGCTATTTGTTCTTCAAAATCCCATAGTAAGGTTACAAAGTTTGGAAAAAGTTGAACAAAAATTTCAAAGAGCTTATGATGAATTTTGATGATCTTCGAGGTGATGCTACTCATAAAATCTATGGTATTTGTTTTTAATTTTTACAAAAAAACATTTGTGGGGACTCCCTTATTCTAAATTTGCAATAATTTTATGCTATTTGTTCTTTAAAATCCCATAGTAAGGTTACAAAGTTTGGAAAAAGTTGATTCAAAATTTCAAGGAGCTTATGATGGATCTTGATGATCTTCGAGGTGATGCTACTTATAAAATCTATGGTATTTGTTTTTATATTTTACAAAAAAACATTTGTGGGGACTCCCTTATTCTAAATTCGCAATAATTTTATGCTATTTGTTCTTCAAAATCCCATAGTAAGGTCACAAAGTTTGGAAAAAGTTGAACCAAAATTTCAAGGAGCTTATGATGGATTTTTGATGATCTTCGAGGTGATGCTACTCATAAAATCTATGGTATTTGTTTTTAATTTTTACAAAAAAACATTTGTGGGGACTTTCTTATTCCAAATTTGTAATAATTTTATGCTATTTGTTCTTCCAAATCCCATAGTAAGGTCACAAAGTTTGAAAAAAGTTGAAGCAAAATTTCAAGTAGCTTATGATGGATCTTGATGATCTTCGAGGTGATGCTACTTATAAAATCTATGGTATTTGTTTTTATATTTTACAAAAACACATGTGTGGGGACTCCCTTATTCTAAATTCGCAATAATTTTATGCTATTTGTTCTTCAAAATCCCATAGTAAGGTCACAAAGTTTGGAAATAGTTGAACCAAAATTTCAAGGAGCTTATGATGGATTTTGATGATCTTCGAGGTGATGCTACTCATAAAATCTATGGTATTTGTTTTTAATTTTTACAAAAAAAACATTTGTGGGGACTTTCTTATTCCAAATTTGTAATAATTTTATGCTATTTGTTCTTCCAAATCCCATAGTAAGGTCACAAAGTTTGAAAAAAGTTGAAGCAAAATTTCAAGTAGCTTATGATGGATCTTGATGATCTTCGAGGTGATGCTACTTATAAAATCTATGGTATTTGTTTTTATATTTTACAAAAACACATGTGTGGGGACTCCCTTATTCTAAATTCGCAATAATTTTATGCTATTTGTTCTTCAAAATCCCATAGTAAGGTCACAAAGTTTGGAAATAGTTGAACCAAAATTTCAAGGAGCTTATGATGGATTTTGATGATCTTCGAGGTGATGCTACTCATAAAATCTATGGTATTTGTTTTTAATTTTTACAAAAAAACATTTGTGGGGACTCCCTTATTCCAAATTTGTAATAATTTTATGCTATTTGTTCTTCAAAAACCCATAGTAAGGTCACAAAGTTTGAAAAAAGTTGAAGCAAAATTTCAAGTAGCTTATGATGGATCTTGATGATCTTCGAGGTGATGCTACTTATAAAATCTATGGTATTTTTTTTATATTTTACAAAAACACATGTGTGGGGACTCCCTTATTCTAAATTCGCAATAATTTTATGCTATTTGTTCTTCAAAATCCCATAGTAAGGTCACAAAGTTTGGAAAAAGTTGAACCAAAATTTCAAGGAGCTTATGATGGATTTTGATGATCTTCGAGGTGATGCTACTCATAAAATCTATGGTATTTGTTTTTAATTTTTACAAAAAAACATTTGTGGGGACTCCCTTATTCTAAAATCCGACTCCTCGCTTCGCTCGCGAGTTTCCCTCTAGGTCTGACCTTCTTGTTTCTTTTTTATTCATTTTTCAATTCCTTGTCTTGTAAGTACGCCAATTTTAATATAATTGGGGGTTCCAGTTGTTGGGATGGTGTATCCTCATTAGCATCGTCGTCCTCTTTATGGATTACGATGGTGAAGAGACGATAACCACTGCGGATATAACCTCCCCTCCGTTACGACGACGATCATATATTAACCTACCCTGTCCCCTAGGATCAAATTCATCTGTTGAATTTGTTGATGCAGCCCGTTTAACTGGGGGTTTGTTGGCGACGATTGAACCATGGTTTCCTTTTTCTGATGTTCCCACAGGGCAAAACAATACAAGCAAGCGTCGTAGAAGGCCTTCTTCAACTCATCGCACATGTGGTGATGGTCACGGTCTACTAAGCGCGTACGAATTCCTGTGGAGTAGCTCCGCCAATAATAACCAACTAAAAAGTCTGGCGCTTCTTCTACTAATGCTTGTACGCTATATCTTGTAAACTCTTGTTCATCACGAACCGTTGGCTAGCGCTTACGAACAGTCAATACAGCAAAACATCATGTATCTCAAATCACCTCGTCGAACGGCGAGACCATAAATAACTCGTGAAGAATATGCGCTTAATCGGTAACCGTACGATGCCATAATGTGGCAGACATCCGAGAATAGAAAAACATCGTGAAATGCCCATGGAAATCGCTGCTTTAATCTCAGTTATTAATTAAAATTTCATTACACAAATTGATGAAACCGATGAATATAAGAAATATAACATTAAATGAATTTTATTTAACATATCCAAACATAGAATTTAAAACACTCTTGAAAATTCCAGCCTTTTCTAAGGCATTAAATCCATTAGCAGTGCTGCTCAATCGCCTAATAAACTGAAAATCATATATCTCCTGTATTAAAGGAACTTGAAAGAATCAAACAGGGAAATAACTACCTGGTGGGTTTTCTGATGCATCATGTGCGATTGCTGAGATTGATGAAGCGCCAGGGTTGGGATGAACATATGCTAGACCCCATACGGCGATGGACCTCCAACACCCACTCCCACACTTACGCCAACCCCCAAGTGAGCTGCACTAGCATTTTCAGCCATACCATAAGGAGGCGAAGTACCCGAAAGGATTCCTCCCGTTTTATCGTACGTCTGAAAAAATAAAAGAGCGATTGGTCAATGTGATGTGCAATGCAAACGCAAACGGCGGATAAAACTTTATCTCACATTTATATCTTGTCAAGTTGATTGTTGGTCTTGCCGTAAACGTTTGGTCCCAAATCGGCAGATCTAGCGGCACCAACGGAGGGGACAGTTGAAGCACTGACTCCGCCGCTCTTTTCTCCTTGCCCAGCCGAGCTACCAACGCCTACTGAATTGTATACCACCTTGGAAAAATCGTCATATGCGGTCATATGTTGAACCGTAGCTAGCATATCCAGAGGCAGTAGCATTTGACGGACCCGCAGTGGCACCTTCAGATGTTTGGCCAGACTGAGCACCACCAGTACCACTAACACTTCACTTCTTTGCAATATTGAGCTCCGTTGCTAGCAGCGTGACCTGATGGGGCAGGTGAAACCGGATACAAGACTGCAGGAGCACCAAACTGGTAACCACCAGGCAATACACCACCACTGTAGTAATAAGCATAGGCCGGAGTAAGAGGAGCTGCCGCTGCGGCGGCCGGTGCTGTAATAAACGCTCCGCCATGACTTTGAGCAGCATTCTGTTCAAAGATGAGAAAGAAGTAAGACGGAAATAATATTAGAATTTACTGGAATTTACAAAAAAAAAAAAAAAAAAAAAAACAAATAACTAACCTGAGATAGCGAGGTAGGAACTGAAGAGTTATTTTCATTGCGCGAGAACTTAGCGTCGGTACCAGTAGCGTAAGCCAACGAGGCCAGAGTTCCATCGCGGCATTCTGCATCCGCCTAAACTAGTGGGCGACTCATAGCCCATGTCATATTACCCTGCTGCAGCAAGATGGGGATACCTATACTGCATGTCTTCGAGACTGTACACTTGTTGATGCTGTATACCAGCAGCAGCAGCGGCGGCGGCGTAATACGTCAGACCGGGTGCCTAGCCCATGATGAAACTGCCAGGTCCGAGCATTGACACACCAGGAGGCATGTTGGGAAGTCCTGAACTGTAGCAAGCGTCGTACCCGATTTCTTGTTTGCCGCAGTGACTACAGATGTAACAGCACTAGGTTGTCTAGAGGAAGTCGATGCAGCCGTAGCACTAGGCATATATCCTCTTAACGAAGAAACAGAGCTCGATGGATCATTCATGCCACTAGCTCTCATCTTGTTGTTGTACGTTTGGTACCTAGATTGCTGTTGCTGGTTTAAGATCCGTAAGCGGTTTGACTGCTAGCACCTTGATATCCAGAGTTGGATGAACTGTTACTGTACACACCATCTTCAAGGTAGATATGGATATTAAAATAATGTTGATGACGAAAAAATAGGTCATTTTCAGGATAGCACATACTTGTCTGAATGCTGGAGGGATAAGCACCAGCTGGTACACCCGTAGTCGTTGCCTGAGTATAAGCACTATTCACGCCGGGAGGCGCGTTGACTGTAAATTTCGTTTCATTCTATTTAAAGGCTGTGGCAGCACGGATGCTGGAATCAGCACTTTTAATGAACACAAACTTATATAGACGTCTATATCTATTATCTATACATATTCACTGCTGCACGTCGTCATATATTGAGGAGCCAGGTGCGGACACGAAACGGACGCTGGATCTTGCCGGCCTTTTGCTTTTAAAAGAAACTGGTTATAGATTTTTCACAGTTTTCAACACTGAAATTTTTCGTTCTAGCTCTTCTATTGTAAATAAAAATGACCCAAAATTAATAACTTTATTCCATCACAAATAAGGAAAGACCTTACTATTGTTGTGCTACAATGCAACTTATCGCTCCCATCAGAACAATCTTCCATTCCATAATAACAGACCCAGTGAGTCAAATGAATCATGTTCGGGTAAACAGCTGTGAAGGCTTCAGGACCTGATATTTCAAAATAAAGTTACCCAGTAATTTCAATGTTAAGTATTTCACCTACCACCTTCTATTTCATCAGACCCATCAGCACGGTCTGTAACACCATCACAGACCAACTGCAACTGATGATAGACGCAGATTTAAACACTGAAAATTTCCGTTCTAGAACTCCTATGGTAAAAAAGATCAAAAATTGATAACATTATTCCATCACAAAAAAGGCCAGACCTTACTATTGTTGGGTTACAATGCCACTCAGCGCTCCTATCAATCTTCCATTCCATCACAGACCCAGTTTTGAGGAAGACAACAGAACAGAATGTGTTGGTTGGAGAGTGGAGACTGTTGTTGGTGGTTCATCACCTGTTTCATTACCTTGGACTTCTTGATGATTCTAAATAGTCTACGATAATAAGAGTAGACCATTTTCAAAGTATTTGTTTATTTTGTTTACACTTTCAAATATATGTTTACACATATAGCAAGTTAGTCGTTTACGGCCTTAAAAAAAGAGTTTGTAGAACAAGCAGGAGAGACATCTAGCGGAATAAAAATTTATTACCAAAACTGCTTTTTTCGCGTACTCTAACTTCAATCAATTAAAACTAAGCTAAAAGCGACTCAAATCTAACTGGCACTATGACGTTGCCATCCGTCGTTATCTCTTCTGCAACCTACAATTAATTATTTATCTTTTAATTAAACAACGAAAAAAACGTATAAATTAACAACGAACCCCCCCTCGTTCAACCCATACCTCTGAGAAAGATGGCGCTGTGGTAGGTTTCGGGGGTCGTATGAGAAATCGTATATATATGTCATCAAGTTCGGATAGAATCCCTATCGGGAAATTTTTTATATAATTTAATAATGAACCATTTCCCCATAAAATACCTTTAAAGTTTCCTCAGATTTGTGGGAGGGGCCTATTTTTTGGGGTAATTGAGGACACTGGGGTGGGTGATGAGGGACGTCCTCTGTTTTCTCTTTTAAATGCATTTAAAAATTTAAAAAAAAATGAAATAGTGTCCTACTGCATAGACTCTATAATTTAAGAAATGTTTCAATTTGATTACTGTGTAAATAAAACAATAACATATCATGTATTATCTTTAAAACTAAGAAGATTTTGTCTTTGGTTATGTAAGTCGATACATCGTTCTACCAGTGGCTATTATAAAGTGTATGCCCATTAATCAAGTAAATGAAACTGTGATAATTCAAACTGTCTTACAAGGAATATCAATAAACATCGATCTCAGTCATTCTATTTTATTTATTCCTTCTCTACTTACTATAAAGAACATAAATAACTATGTGAAAAGATGAATATCGATTCGATACGATTTAGTAGTTCTTGTAGCATGTGTGGTTCTTTACAATCTCCTTCCACATCCAGGGCTGGAACTAGTTCCATTCCTCAGTCTGTACAATAGCATTCCAGGTTGATTCGTTTTCCAATTCTATCTCATCTATAAAACAAACATTTGAAGAATCACTATCACACATAAATCAACATCAACGTAGGCTATTTGCAATTATTCATCACCTGAATGACTGTTTACATTTACGTTAACTGTCACAACTGTGACAACCAATGTGGTCTGATGGACAGCCATGTCAGTCAAACATCTCGTCTTCCTTTTCATTCCCTAAGTAGAAATGTAAACAGCAGATGACAATTAGATTATAAAAAATAGAAAATGTGTTTTCAGTTTTAGCTTTACATTCAAATGTGGGTATGTTTTTATTAAGAAGAGATTTCTTGTTTCTGACATTCGTCGGCCTTATGAATGAAGTCAGAACCACCTAACGGGAACGGAATACAACATCAAAAAGGGAAATCGCGTTTCCATCAATTACTACGTCGACAACTTTAATTCAATTATAATGACACTATGACGTTGCCATCCGTCATCATCTCCTCTACAACCTAGAATTAATTATTTCTCTTTTAATTAAACGATGAAAAATCGTATAAATTAACAACGAACCCCCCCTCATTCGCCCTCGTTCACCCCATACCTCTGAGAGGAACAGCGCCATCTTATCGGATGACGACTGGTGGGTTTGAACTTTTCTGTGGTCGTCTGTCATATCATCGTCATCGAGTTGAGATAGAATCCCTATCGGGAAATTTGCAATAATTTTATGCTATTTGTTCTTTAAAATCCCATAGTAAGGTTACAAAGTTTCGAAAAAGTTGATTCAAAATTTCAAGGAGCTTATGATGGATCTTGATGATCTTCGAGGTGATGCTACTCATAAAATCAATGGTATTTGGTTTTATATTTTACAAAAAAACATTTGTGGGGACTCCCTTATTCTAAATTCGCAATAATTTTATGCTTTTTGTTCTTCAAAATCCCATAGTAAGGTCACAAAGTTTGCAAAAAGTTGAACCAAAATTTCAAGGAGCTTATGATGGATCTTGATGATCTTCGAGGTGATGCTACTTATAAAATCTATGGTATTTGTTTTTATATTTTACAAAAAAACATTTGTGGGGACTCCCTTATTCTAAATTCGCAATAATTTTATGCTATTTGTTCTTCAAAATCCCATAGTAAGGTCACAAAGTTTTAAAAAAGTTGAAGCAAAATTTCAAGTAGCATATGATGGATCTTGATGATCTTCGAGGTGATGCTACTCATAAAATCTATGGTATTTGTTTTTAATTTTTACAAAAAAACATTTGTGGGGACTCCCTTATTCTAAATTTGCAATAATTTTATGCTATTTGTTCTTTAAAATCCCATAGTAAGGTTACAAAGTTTGGAAAAAGATGAATCAAAATTTCAAGGAGCTTATGATGGATCTTGATGATCTTCGAGGTGATGCTACTCATAAAATCTATGGTATTTGTTTTTATATTTTACAAAAAAACATTTGTGGGGACTCCCTTATACTTAATTCGCAATAATTTTATGCTATTTGTTCTTCAAAATCCCATAGTAAGGTCACAAAGTTTGGAAAAAGTTGAACCAAAATTTCAAGTAGCTTATGATGGATCTTGATGATCTTCGAGGTGATGCTACTTATAAAATCTATGGTATTTGTTTTGAAATTTTACAAAAAAACATTTGTGGGGACTCCCTTATTCTAAATTTGCAATACTTTTATGCTATTTGTTCTTCAAAATCCCATAGTAAGGTCACAAAGTTTTAAAAAAGTTGAAGCAAAATTTCAAGTAGCTTATGATGGATCTTGATGATCTTCGAGGTGATGCTATTTATAAAATCTATGGTATTTGTTTTTATATTTTACAAAAACACGTGTGGGGACTCCCTTATTCTAAATTCGCAATAATTTTATGCTATTTGTTCTTCAAAATCCCATAGTAAGGTCACAAAGTTTGGAAAAAGTTGAACCAAAATTTCAAGGAGCTTATGATGGATTTTGATGATCTTCGAGGTGATGCTACTCATAAAATCTATGGTATTTGTTTTTAATTTTTACAAAAAAACATTTGTGGGGACTCCCTTTTTCAAAATTTGTAAAAATTTTATGCTATTTGTTCTTCAAAATCCCATAGTAAGGTCACAAAGTTTGAAAAAAGTTGAAGCGAAATTTCAAGTAGCTTATGATGGATCTTGATGATCTTCGAGGTGATGCTACTTATAAAATCTATGGTATTTGTTTTTATTTTTTACAAAAACACATGTGTGGGGACTCCCTTATTTTAAATTCGCAATAATTTTATGCTATTTGTTCTTCAAAATCCCATAGTAAGGTCACAAAGTTTGGAAAAAGTTGAACCAAAATTTCAAGGAGCTTGTGATGGATTTTGATGATCTTCGAGGTGATGCTACTCATAAAATCTATGGTATTTGTTTTTAATTTTTACAAAAAAACATTTGTGGGGACTCCCTTATTCTAAATTTGCAATAATTTTATGCTATTTGTTCTTTAAAATCCTATAGTAAGGTTACAAAGTTTGGAAAAAGTTGATTCAAAATTTCAAGCAGCTTATGATGGATCTTGATGATCTTCGAGGTGATGCTACTCATAAAATCAATGGTATTTGTTTTTATATTTTACAAAAAAACATTTGTGGGGACTCCCTTATTCTAAATTCGCAATAATTTTATGCTATTTGTTCTTCAAAATCCCATAGTAAGGTTACAAAGTTTGGAAAAAGTAGAACCAAAATTTCAAGGAGCTTATGATGGATCTTGATGATCTTCGAGGTGATGCTACTTATAAAATCTATGGTATTTGTTTTTATATTTTACAAAAACACGTGTGGGGACTCCCTTATTCTAAATTTGCAATACTTTTATGCTATTTGTTCTTCAAAATCCCATAGTAAGGTCACAAAGTTTTAAAAAAGTTGAAGCAAAATTTCAAGTAGCTTATGATGGATCTTGATGATCTTCGAGGTGATGCTACTTATAAAATCTATGGTATTTGTTTTTATTTTTTACAAAAACACATGTGTGGGGACTCCCTTATTCTAAATTCACAATAATTTTATGCTATTTCTTCTTCAAAATCCCATAGTAAGGTTACAAAGTTTGGAAAAAGTTGAACCAAAATTTCATAGAGCTTATGATGGATTTTGATGATCTTCGAGGTGATGCTACTCATAAAATCTATGGTATTTGTTTTTAATTTTTACAAAAAAACATTTGTGGGGACTCCCTTATTCTAAATTTGCAATAATTTTATGCTATTTGTTCTTTAAAATCCCATAGTAAGGTTACAAAGTTTGGAAAAAGATGAATCAAAATTTCAAGGAGCTTATGATGGATCTTGATGATCTTCGAGGTGATGCTACTTATAAAATCTATGGTATTTGTTTTGAAATTTTACAAAAAAACATTTGTGGGGACTCCCTTATTCTAAATTTGTAATAATTTTATGCTATTTGTTCTTCAAAATCCCATAGTAAGGTCACAAAGTTTGAAAAAAGTTGAAGCAAAATTTCAAGTAGCTTATGATGGATCTTGATGATCTTCGAGGTGATGCTACTTATAAAATCTATGGTATTTGTTTTTATATTTTACAAAAACACATGTGTGGGGGACTCCCTTATTCTAAATTCGCAATAATTTTATGCTCTTTGTTCTTCAAAATCCCATAGTAAGGTCACAAAGTTTGGAAAAAGTTGAACCAAAATTTCAAGGAGCTTATGATGGATTTTGATGATCTTCGAGGTGATGCTACTCATAAAATCTATGGTATTTGTTTTTAATTTTTACAAAAAAACATTTGTGGGGACTCCCTTTTTCCAAATTTGTAAAAATTTTATGCTATTTGTTCTTCAAAATCCCATGGTAAGGTCACAAAGTTTGGAAAAAGTTGAACCAAAATTTCAAAGAGCTTATGATGGATTTTGATGATATTCGAGGTGATGCTACTCATAAAATCTATGGTATTTGTTTTTAATTTTTACAAAAAAACATTTGTGGGGACTCCCTTATTCTAAATTTGCAATAATTTTATGCTATTTGTTATTTAAAATCCCATAGTAAGGTTACAAAGTTTGGAAAAAGTTGATTCAAAATTTCAAGGAGCTTATGATGGATCTTGATGATCTTCGAGGTGATGCTACTCATAAAATCTATGGTATTTGTTTTTAATTTTTACAAAAAAACATTTGTGGGGACTCCCTTATTCTAAATTTGCAATAATTTTATGCTATTTGTTCTTTAAAATCCCATAGTAAGGTTACAAAGTTTGGAAAAAGATGAATCAAAATTTCAAGGAGCTTATGATGGATCTTGATGATCTTCGAGGTGATGCTACTTATAAAATCTATGGTATTTGTTTTTATATTTTACAAAAACACGTGTGGGGACTCCCTTATTCTAAATTTGCAATACTTTTATGCTATTTGTTCTTCAAAATCCCATAGTAAGGTCACAAAGTTTTAAAAAAGTTGAAGCAAAATTTCAAGTAGCTTATGATGGATCTTGATGATCTTCGAGGTGATGCTACTTATAAAATCTATGGTATTTGTTTTTATTTTTTACAAAAACACATGTGTGGGGACTCCCTTATTCTAAATTCACAATAATTTTATGCTATTTCTTCTTCAAAATCCCATAGTAAGGTTACAAAGTTTGGAAAAAGTTGAACCAAAATTTCATAGAGCTTATGATGGATTTTGATGATCTTCGAGGTGATGCTACTCATAAAATCTACGGTATTTGTTTTTAATTTTTACAAAAAACATTTGTGGGGACTCCCTTATTCTAAATTTGCAATAATTTTATGCTATTTGTTCTTTAAAATCCCATAGTAAGGTTACAAAGTTTGGAAAAAGATGAATCAAAATTTCAAGGAGCTTATGATGGATCTTGATGATCTTCGAGGTGATGCTACTTATAAAATCTATGGTATTTGTTTTGAAATTTTACAAAAAAACATTTGTGGGGACTCCCTTATTCTAAATTTGTAATAATTTTATGCTATTTGTTCTTCAAAATCCCATAGTAAGGTCACAAAGTTTGAAAAAAGTTGAAGCAAAATTTCAAGTAGCTTATGATGGATCTTGATGATCTTCGAGGTGATGCTACTTATAAAATCTATGGTATTTGTTTTTATATTTTACAAAAACACATGTGTGGGGGACTCCCTTATTCTAAATTCGCAATAATTTTATGCTCTTTGTTCTTCAAAATCCCATAGTAAGGTCACAAAGTTTGGAAAAAGTTGAACCAAAATTTCAAGGAGCTTATGATGGATTTTGATGATCTTCGAGGTGATGCTACTCATAAAATCTATGGTATTTGTTTTTAATTTTTATAAAAAAACATTTGTGGGGACTCCCTTTTTCCAAATTTGTAAAAATTTTATGCTATTTGTTCTTCAAAATCCCATGGTAAGGTCACAAAGTTTGGAAAAAGTTGAACCAAAATTTCAAAGAGCTTATGATGGATTTTGATGATATTCGAGGTGATGCTACTCATAAAATCTATGGTATTTGTTTTTAATTTTTACAAAAAAACATTTGTGGGGACTCCCTTATTCTAAATTTGCAATAATTTTATGCTATTTGTTATTTAAAATCCCATAGTAAGGTTGCAAAGTTTGGAAAAAGTTGATTCAAAATTTCAAGGAGCTTATGATGGATCTTGATGATCTTCGAGGTGATGCTACTCATAAAATCTATGGTATTTGTTTTTATATTTTACAAAAAAACATTTGTGGGGACTCCCTTATACTTAATTCGCAATAATTTTATGCTATTTGTTCTTCAAAATCCCATAGTAAGGTCACAAAGTTTGGAAAAAGTTGAACCAAAATTTCAAGTAGCTTATGATGGATCTTGATGATCTTCGAGGTGATGCTACTCATAAAATCTATGGTATTTGTTTTTATATTTTACAAAAACACATGTGTGGGGACTCCCTTATTCTAAATTCGCAATAATTTTATGCTATTTGTTCTTCAAAATCCCATAGTAAGGTCACAAAGTTTGGAAAAAGTTGAACCAAAATTTCAAAGAGCTTATGATGGATTTTGATGATATTCGAGGTGATGCTACTCATAAAATCTATGGTATTTGTTTTTAATTTTTACAAAAAAACATTTGTGGGGACTCCCTTATTCTAAATTTGCAATAATTTTATGCTATTTGTTATTTAAAATCCCATAGTAAGGTTACAAAGTTTGGAAAAAGTTGATTCAAAATTTCAAGGAGCTTATGATGGATCTTGATGATCTTCGAGGTGATGCTACTCATAAAATCTATGGTATTTGTTTTTATATTTTACAAAAAAACATTTGTGGGGACTCCCTTATACTTAATTCGCAATAATTTTATGCTATTTGTTCTTCAAAATCCCATAGTAAGGTCACAAAGTTTGGAAAAAGTTGAACCAAAATTTCAAGTAGCTTATGATGGATCTTGATGATCTTCGAGGTGATGCTACTTATAAAATCTATGGTATTTGTTTTTATATTTTACAAAAACACATGTGTGGGGACTCCCTTATTCTAAATTCGCAATAATTTTATGCTATTTGTTCTTCAAAATCCCATAGTAAGGTCACAAAGTTTGGAAAAAGTTGAACCAAAATTTCAAGTAGCTTATGATGGATTTTGATGATCTTCGAGGTGATGCTACTCATAAAATCTATGGTATTTGTTTTTAATTTTTACAAAAAAACATTTGTGAGGACTCCCTTATTCTAAATTCGCAATAATTTTATGCTATTTGTTCTTCAAAATCCCATAGTAAGGTCACAAAGTTTGAAAAAAGTTGAAGCAAAATTTCAAGTAGCTTATGATGGATCTTGATGATCTTCGAGGTGATGCTACTAAAAAAATCTATGGTATTTGTTTTTATATTTTACAAAAACACATGTGTGGGGACTCCCTTATTCTAAATTCGCAATAATTTTATGCTATTTGTTCTTCAAAATCCCATAGTAAGGTCACAAAGTTTGGAAAAAGTTGAACCAAAATTTCAAGTAGCTTATGATGGATCTTGATGATCTTCGAGGTGATGCTACTTATAAAATCTATGGTATTTGTTTTTATATTTTACAAAAACATATGTGTGGGGACTCCCTTATTCTAAATTCGCAATAATTTTATGCTATTTGTTCTTCAAAATCCCATAGTAAGGTCACAAAGTTTGGAAAAAGTTGAACCAAAATTTCAAGTAGCTTATGATGGATTTTGATGATCTTCGAGGTGATGCTACTTATAAAATCTATGGTATTTGTTTTTATATTTTACAAAAACACATGTGTGGGGACTCCCTTATTCTAAATTCGCAATAATTTTATGCTATTTGTTCTTCAAAATCCCATAGTAAGGTCACAAAGTTTGGAAAAAGTTGAACCAAAATTTCAAGGAGCTTATGATGGATTTTGATGATCTTCGAGGTGATGCTACTCATAAAATCTATGGTATTTGTTTTTAATTTTTACAAAAAAACATTTGTGGGGACTCCCTTATTCCAAATTTGTAATAATTTTATGCTATTTGTTCTTCAAAATCCCATAGTAAGGTCACAAAGTTTGAAAAAAGTTGAAGCAAAATTTCAAGTAGCTTATGATGGATCTTGATGATCTTCGAGGTGATGCTACTTATAAAATCTATGGTATTTGTTTTTATTTTTTACAAAAACACATGTGTGGGGACTCCCTTATTTTAAATTCGCAATAATTTTATGCTATTTGTTCTTCAAAATCCCATAGTAAGGTCACAAAGTTTGGAAAAAGTTGAACCAAAATTTCAAGGAGCTTATGATGGATTTTGATGATCTTCGAGGTGATGCTACTCATAAAATCTATGGTATTTGTTTTTATATTTTACAAAAAAACATTTGTGGGGACTCCCTTATTCTAAATTCGCAATAATTTTATGCTATTTGTTCTTCAAAATCCCATAGTAAAGTCACAAAGTTTGGAAAAAGTTGAACCAAAATTTCAAGGAGCTTATGATGGATCTTGATGATCTTCGAGGTGATGCTACTTATAAAATCTATGGTATTTGTTTTTATATTTTACAAAAACACGTGCGGGGACTCCCTTATTCTAAATTTGCAATACTTTTATGCTATTTGTTCTTCAAAATCCCATAGTAAGGTCACAAAGTTTTAAAAAAGTTGAAGCAAAATTTCAAGTAGCTTATGATGGATCTTGATGATCTTCGAGGTGATGCTACTTATAAAATCTATGGTATTTGTTTTTATTTTTTACAAAAACACATGTGTGGGGACTCCCTTATTCTAAATTCACAATAATTTTATGCTATTTGTTCTTCAAAATCCCATAGTAAGGTCACAAAGTTTGGAAAAAGTTAAACCAAAATTTCAAGTAGCTTATGATGGATCTTGATGATCTTCGAGGTGATGCTACTTATAAAATCTATGGTATTTGTTTTTAAATTTTACAAAAACACATGTGTGGGGACTCTTTTATTCTAAATTCGCAATAATTTTATGCTATTTGTTCTTCAAAATCCCATAGTAAGGTCACAAATTTTGGAAAAAGTTGAACCAAAATTTCAAGGAGCTTATGATGGATCTTGATGATCTTCGAGGTGATGCTACTCATAAAATCTATGGTATTTGTTTTTAATTTTTACAAAAAAACATTTGTGAGGACTCCCTTATTCTAAATTCGCAATAATTTTATGCTATTTGTTCTTCAAAAACCCATAGTAAGGTCACAAAGTTTGAAAAAAGTTGAAGCAAAATTTCAAGTAGCTTATGATGGATCTTGATGATCTTCGAGGTGATGCTACTAAAAAAATCTATGGTATTTGTTTTTATATTTTACAAAAACACATGTGTGGGGACTCCCTTATTCTAAATTCGCAATAATTTTATGCTATTTGTTCTTCAAAATCCCATAGTAAGGTCACAAAGTTTGGAAAAAGTTGAACCAAAATTTCAAGTAGCTTATGATGGATCTTGATGATCTTCGAGGTGATGCTACTTATAAAATCTATGGTATTTGTTTTTATATTTTACAAAAAAACATGTGTGGGGACTCCCTTATTCTAAATTCGCAATAATTTTATGCTATTTGTTCTTCAAAATCCCATAGTAAGGTCACAAAGTTTGGAAAAAGTTGAACCAAAATTTCAAGTAGCTTATGATGGATTTTGATGATCTTCGAGGTGATGCTACTTATAAAATCTATGGTATTTGTTTTTATATTTTACAAAAACACATGTGTGGGGACTCCCTTATTCTAAATTCGCAATAATTTTATGCTATTTGTTCTTCAAAATCCCATAGTAAGGTCACAAAGTTTGGAAAAAGTTGAACCAAAATTTCAAGTAGCTTATGATGGATTTTGATGATCTTCGAGGTGATGCTACTCATAAAATCTATGGTATTTGTTTTAAATTTTTACAAAAAAACATTTGTGGGGACTCCCTTATTCCAAATTTGTAATAATTTTATGCTATTTGTTCTTCAAAATCCCATAGTAAGGTCAGAAAGTTTGAAAAAAGTTGAAGCAAAATTTCAAGTAATTTATGATGGATCTTGATGATCTTCGAGGTGATGCTTCTTAAAAAATCTATGGTATTTGTTTTTAAATTTTACAAAAACACATGTGTGGGGACTCCCTTATTCTAAATTCGCAATAATTTTATGCTATTTGTTCTTCAAAATCCCATAGTAAGGTCACAAAGTTTGAAAAAAGTTGAACCAAAATTTCAAGTAGCTTATGATGGATCTTGATGATCTTCGAGGTGATGCTACTTATAAAATCTATGGTATTTGTTTTTATATTTTACAAAAACACATGTGTGGGGACTCCCTTATTCTAAATTCGCAATAATTTTATGCTATTTGTTCTTCAAAATCCCATAGTAAGGTCACAAAGTTTGGAAAAAGTTGAACCAAAATTTCAAGTAGCTTATGATGGATTTTGATGATCTTCGAGGTGATGCTACTTATAAAATCTATGGTATTTGTTTTTATATTTTACAAAAACACATGTGTGGGGAATCCCTTATTCTAAATTCGCAATAATTTTTATGCTATTTGTTCTTCAAAATCCCATAGTAAGGTCACAAAGTTTGGAAAAAGTTGAACCAAAATTTTAAGGAGCTTATGATGGATTTTGATGATCTTCGAGGTGATGCTACTTAAAAAAATCTATGGTATTTGTTTTTAAATTTTACAAAAACACATGTGTGGGGACTCCCTTATTCCAAATTTGTAATAATTTTATGCTATTTGTTCTTCAAAATCCCATAGTAAGGTCAGAAAGTTTGAAAAAAGTTGAAGCAAAATTTCAAGTAACTTATGATGGATCTTGATGATCTTCGAGGTGATGCTTCTTAAAAAATCTATGGTATTTGTTTTTAAATTTTACAAAAACACATGTGTGGGGACTCCCTTATTCTAAATTCGCAATAATTTTATGCTATTTGTTCTTCAAAATCCCATAGTAAGGTCACAAAGTTTGAAAAAAGTTGAACCAAAATTTCAAGTAGCTTATGATGGATCTTGATGATCTTCGAGGTGATGCTACTTATAAAATCTATGGTATTTGTTTTTATATTTTACAAAAACACATGTGTGGGGACTCCCTTATTCTAAATTCGCAATAATTTTATGCTATTTGTTCTTCAAAATCCCATAGTAAGGTCACAAAGTTTGGAAAAAGTTGAACCAAAATTTCAAGTAGCTTATGATGGATTTTGATGATCTTCGAGGTGATGCTACTTATAAAATCTATGGTATTTGTTTTTATATTTTACAAAAACACATGTGTGGGGACTCCCTTATTCTAAATTCGCAATAATTTTATGCTATTTGTTCTTCAAAATCCCATAGTAAGGTCACAAAGTTTGGAAAAAGTTGAACCAAAATTTCAAGTAGCTTATGATGGATTTTGATGATCTTCGAGGTGATGCTACTCATAAAATCTATGGTATTTGTTTTAAATTTTTACAAAAAAACATTTGTGGGGACTCCCTTATTCCAAATTTGTAATAATTTTATGCTATTTGTTCTTCAAAATCCCATAGTAAGGTCAGAAAGTTTGAAAAAAGTTGAAGCAAAATTTCAAGTAATTTATGATGGATCTTGATGATCTTCGAGGTGATGCTTCTTAAAAAATCTATGGTATTTGTTTTTAAATTTTACAAAAACACATGTGTGGGGACTCCCTTATTCTAAATTCGCAATAATTTTATGCTATTTGTTCTTCAAAATCCCATAGTAAGGTCACAAAGTTTGAAAAAAGTTGAACCAAAATTTCAAGTAGCTTATGATGGATCTTGATGATCTTCGAGGTGATGCTACTTATAAAATCTATGGTATTTGTTTTTATATTTTACAAAAACACATGTGTGGGGACTCCCTTATTCTAAATTCGCAATAATTTTATGCTATTTGTTCTTCAAAATCCCATAGTAAGGTCACAAAGTTTGGAAAAAGTTGAACCAAAATTTCAAGTAGCTTATGATGGATTTTGATGATCTTCGAGGTGATGCTACTTATAAAATCTATGGTATTTGTTTTTATATTTTACAAAAACACATGTGTGGGGAATCCCTTATTCTAAATTCGCAATAATTTTTATGCTATTTGTTCTTCAAAATCCCATAGTAAGGTCACAAAGTTTGGAAAAAGTTGAACCAAAATTTTAAGGAGCTTATGATGGATTTTGATGATCTTCGAGGTGATGCTACTTAAAAAAATCTATGGTATTTGTTTTTAAATTTTACAAAAACACATGTGTGGGGACTCCCTTATTCCAAATTTGTAATAATTTTATGCTATTTGTTCTTCAAAATCCCATAGTAAGGTCAGAAAGTTTGAAAAAAGTTGAAGCAAAATTTCAAGTAACTTATGATGGATCTTGATGATCTTCGAGGTGATGCTTCTTAAAAAATCTATGGTATTTGTTTTTAAATTTTACAAAAACACATGTGTGGGGACTCCCTTATTCTAAATTCGCAATAATTTTATGCTATTTGTTCTTCAAAATCCCATAGTAAGGTCACAAAGTTTGAAAAAAGTTGAACCAAAATTTCAAGTAGCTTATGATGGATCTTGATGATCTTCGAGGTGATGCTACTTATAAAATCTATGGTATTTGTTTTTATATTTTACAAAAACACATGTGTGGGGACTCCCTTATTCTAAATTCGCAATAATTTTATGCTATTTGTTCTTCAAAATCCCATAGTAAGGTCACAAAGTTTGGAAAAAGTTGAACCAAAATTTCAAGTAGCTTATGATGGATTTTGATGATCTTCGAGGTGATGCTACTTATAAAATCTATGGTATTTGTTTTTATATTTTACAAAAACACATGTGTGGGGACTCCCTTATTCTAAATTCGCAATAATTTTATGCTATTTGTTCTTCAAAATCCCATAGTAAGGTCACAAAGTTTGGAAAAAGTTGAACCAAAATTTCAAGTAGCTTATGATGGATTTTGATGATCTTCGAGGTGATGCTACTCATAAAATCTATGGTATTTGTTTTAAATTTTTACAAAAAAACATTTGTGGGGACTCCCTTATTCCAAATTTGTAATAATTTTATGCTATTTGTTCTTCAAAATCCCATAGTAAGGTCAGAAAGTTTGAAAAAAGTTGAAGCAAAATTTCAAGTAATTTATGATGGATCTTGATGATCTTCGAGGTGATGCTTCTTAAAAAATCTATGGTATTTGTTTTTAAATTTTACAAAAACACATGTGTGGGGACTCCCTTATTCTAAATTCGCAATAATTTTATGCTATTTGTTCTTCAAAATCCCATAGTAAGGTCACAAAGTTTGAAAAAAGTTGAACCAAAATTTCAAGTAGCTTATGATGGATCTTGATGATCTTCGAGGTGATGCTACTTATAAAATCTATGGTATTTGTTTTTATATTTTACAAAAACACATGTGTGGGGACTCCCTTATTCTAAATTCGCAATAATTTTATGCTATTTGTTCTTCAAAATCCCATAGTAAGGTCACAAAGTTTGGAAAAAGTTGAACCAAAATTTCAAGTAGCTTATGATGGATTTTGATGATCTTCGAGGTGATGCTACTTATAAAATCTATGGTATTTGTTTTTATATTTTACAAAAACACATGTGTGGGGACTCCCTTATTCTAAATTCGCAATAATTTTTATGCTATTTGTTCTTCAAAATCCCATAGTAAGGTCACAAAGTTTGGAAAAAGTTGAACCAAAATTTTAAGGAGCTTATGATGGATTTTGATGATCTTCGAGGTGATGCTACTTAAAAAATCTATGGTATTTGTTTTTAAATTTTACAAAAACACATGTGTGGGGACTCCCTTATTCCAAATTTGTAATAATTTTATGCTATTTGTTCTTCAAAATCCCATAGTAAGGTCAGAAAGTTTGAAAAAAGTTGAAGCAAAATTTCAAGTAACTTATGATGGATCTTGATGATCTTCGAGGTGATGCTTCTTAAAAAATCTATGGTATTTGTTTTTAAATTTTACAAAAACACATGTGTGGGGACTCCCTTATTCTAAATTCGCAATAATTTTATGCTATTTGTTCTTCAAAATCCCATAGTAAGGTCACAAAGTTTGAAAAAAGTTGAACCAAAATTTCAAGTAGCTTATGATGGATCTTGATGATCTTCGAGGTGATGCTACTTATAAAATCTATGGTATTTGTTTTTATATTTTACAAAAACACATGTGTGGGGACTCCCTTATTCTAAATTCGCAATAATTTTTATGCTATTTGTTCTTCAAAATCCCATAGTAAGGTCACAAAGTTTGGAAAAAGTTGAACCAAAATTTTAAGGAGCTTATGATGGATTTTGATGATCTTCGAGGTGATGCTACTTAAAAAATCTATGGTATTTGTTTTTAAATTTTACAAAAACACATGTGTGGGGACTCCCTTATTCCAAATTTGTAATAATTTTATGCTATTTGTTCTTCAAAATCCCATAGTAAGGTCAGAAAGTTTGAAAAAAGTTGAAGCAAAATTTCAAGTAACTTATGATGGATCTTGATGATCTTCGAGGTGATGCTTCTTAAAAAATCTATGGTATTTGTTTTTAAATTTTACAAAAACACATGTGTGGGGACTCCCTTATTCTAAATTCGCAATAATTTTATGCTATTTGTTCTTCAAAATCCCATAGTAAGGTCACAAAGTTTGAAAAAAGTTGAACCAAAATTTCAAGTAGCTTATGATGGATCTTGATGATCTTCAAGGTGATGCTACTCATAAAATCTATGGTATTTGTTTTTAATTTTTACAAAAAAACATTTGTGAGGACTCCCTTATTCTAAATTCGCAATAATTTTATGCTATTTGTTCTTCAAAATCCCATAGTAAGGTCACAAAGTTTGAAAAAAGTTGAAGCAAAATTTCAAGTAGCTTATGATGGATCTTGATGATCTTCGAGGTGATGCTACTAAAAAAATCTATGGTATTTGTTTTTATATTTTACAAAAACACATGTGTGGGGACTCCCTTATTCTAAATTCGCAATAATTTTATGCTATTTGTTCTTCAAAATCCCATAGTAAGGTCACAAAGTTTGGAAAAAGTTAAACCAAAATTTCAAGTAGCTTATGATGGATCTTGATGATCTTCGAGGTGATGCTACTTAAAAAATCTATGGTATTTGTTTTTAAATTTTACAAAAACACATGTGTGGGGACTCCCTTATTCCAAATTTGTAATAATTTTTATGCTATTTGTTCTTCAAAATCCCATAGTAAGGTCACAAAGTTTGGAAAATGTTGAACCAAAATTTTAAGGAGCTTATGATGGATTTTGATGATCTTCGAGGTGATGCTACTTAAAAAATCTATGGCATTTGTTTTTAAATTTTACAAAAACACATGTGTGGGGACTCCCTTATTCCAAATTTGTAATAATTTTATGCTATTTGTTCTTCAAAATCCCATAGTAAGGTCAGAAAGTTTGAAAAAAGTTGAAGCAAAATTTCAAGTAACTTATGATGGATCTTGATGATCTTCGAGGTGATGCTTCTTAAAAAATCTATGGTATTTGTTTTTAAATTTTACAAAAACACATGTGTGGGGACTCCCTTATTCTAAATTCGCAATAATTTTATGCTATTTGTTCTTCAAAATCCCATAGTAAGGTCACAAAGTTTGAAAAAAGTTGAACCAAAATTTCAAGTAGCTTATGATGGATCTTGATGATCTTCGAGGTGATGCTACTTATAAAATCTATGGTATTTGTTTTTATATTTTACAAAAACACATGTGTGGGGACTCCCTTATTCTAAATTCGCAATAATTTTATGCTATTTGTTCTTCAAAATCCCATAGTAAGGTCACAAAGTTTGGAAAAAGTTGAACCAAAATTTCAAGTAGCTTATGATGGATTTTGATGATCTTCGAGGTGATGCTACTTATAAAATCTATGGTATTTGTTTTTTTATTTTACAAAAACACATGTGTGGGGACTCCCTTATTCTAAATTCGCAATAATTTTTATGCTATTTGTTCTTCAAAATCCCATAGTAAGGTCACAAAGTTTGGAAAAAGTTGAACCAAAATTTTAAGGAGCTTATGATGGATTTTGATGATCTTCGAGGTGATGCTACTTAAAAAATCTATGGTATTTGTTTTTAAATTTTACAAAAACACATGTGTGGGGACTCCCTTATTCCAAATTTGTAATAATTTTATGCTATTTGTTCTTCAAAATCCCATAGTAAGGTCAGAAAGTTTGAAAAAAGTTGAAGCAAAATTTCAAGTAACTTATGATGGATCTTGATGATCTTCGAGGTGATGCTTCTTAAAAAATCTATGGTATTTGTTTTTAAATTTTACAAAAACACATGTGTGGGGACTCCCTTATTCTAAATTCGCAATAATTTTATGCTATTTGTTCTTCAAAATCCCATAGTAAGGTCACAAAGTTTGAAAAAAGTTGAACCAAAATTTCAAGTAGCTTATGATGGATCTTGATGATCTTCAAGGTGATGCTACTCATAAAATCTATGGTATTTGTTTTTAATTTTTACAAAAAAACATTTGTGAGGACTCCCTTATTCTAAATTCGCAATAATTTTATGCTATTTGTTCTTCAAAATCCCATAGTAAGGTCACAAAGTTTGAAAAAAGTTGAAGCAAAATTTCAAGTAGCTTATGATGGATTTTGATGATCTTCGAGGTGATGCTACTAAAAAAATCTATGGTATTTGTTTTTATATTTTACAAAAACACATGTGTGGGGACTCCCTTATTCTAAATTCGCAATAATTTTATGCTATTTGTTCTTCAAAATCCCATAGTAAGGTCACAAAGTTTGGAAAAAGTTAAACCAAAATTTCAAGTAGCTTATGATGGATCTTGATGATCTTCGAGGTGATGCTACTTATAAAATCTATGGTATTTGTTTTTAAATTTTACAAAAACACATGTGTGGGGACTCTTTTATTCTAAATTCGCAATAATTTTATGCTATTTGTTCTTCAAAATCCCATAGTAAGGTCACAAATTTTGGAAAAAGTTGAACCAAAATTTCAAGGAGCTTATGATGGATCTTGATGATCTTCGAGGTGATGCTACTCATAAAATCTATGGTATTTGTTTTTAATTTTTACAAAAAAACATTTGTGAGGACTCCCTTATTCTAAATTCGCAATAATTTTATGCTATTTGTTCTTCAAAAACCCATAGTAAGGTCACAAAGTTTGAAAAAAGTTGAAGCAAAATTTCAAGTAGCTTATGATGGATCTTGATGATCTTCGAGGTGATGCTACTAAAAAAATCTATGGTATTTGTTTTTATATTTTACAAAAACACATGTGTGGGGACTCCCTTATTCTAAATTCGCAATAATTTTATGCTATTTGTTCTTCAAAATCCCATAGTTAGGTCACAAAGTTTGGAAAAAGTTGAACCAAAATTTCAAGTAGCTTATGATGGATTTTGATGATCTTCGAGGTGATGCTACTCATAAAATCTATGGTATTTGTTTTAAATTTTTACAAAAAAAACATTTGTGGGGACTCCCTTATTCCAAATTTGTAATAATTTTATGCTATTTGTTCTTCAAAATCCCATAGTAAGGTCAGAAAGTTTGAAAAAAGTTGAAGCAAAATTTCAAGTAATTTATGATGGATCTTGATGATCTTCGAGGTGATGCTTCTTAAAAAATCTATGGTATTTGTTTTTAAATTTTACAAAAACACATGTGTGGGGACTCCCTTATTCTAAATTCGCAATAATTTTATGCTATTTGTTCTTCAAAATCCCATAGTAAGGTCACAAAGTTTGAAAAAAGTTGAACCAAAATTTCAAGTAGCTTATGATGGATCTTGATGATCTTCGAGGTGATGCTACTTATAAAATCTATGGTATTTGTTTTTATATTTTACAAAAACACATGTGTGGGGACTCCCTTATTCTAAATTCGCAATAATTTTATGCTATTTGTTCTTCAAAATCCCATAGTAAGGTCACAAAGTTTGGAAAAAGTTGAACCAAAATTTCAAGTAGCTTATGATGGATTTTGATGATCTTCGAGGTGATGCTACTTATAAAATCTATGGTATTTGTTTTTATATTTTACAAAAACACATGTGTGGGGACTCCCTTATTCTAAATTCGCAATAATTTTATGCTATTTGTTCTTCAAAATCCCATAGTAAGGTCACAAAGTTTGGAAAAAGTTGAACCAAAATTTCAAGTAGCTTATGATGGATTTTGATGATCTTCGAGGTGATGCTACTCATAAAATCTATGGTATTTGTTTTAAATTTTTACAAAAAAACATTTGTGGGGACTCCCTTATTCCAAATTTGTAATAATTTTATGCTATTTGTTCTTCAAAATCCCATAGTAAGGTCAGAAAGTTTGAAAAAAGTTGAAGCAAAATTTCAAGTAATTTATGATGGATCTTGATGATCTTCGAGGTGATGCTTCTTAAAAAATCTATGGTATTTGTTTTTAAATTTTACAAAAACACATGTGTGGGGACTCCCTTATTCTAAATTCGCAATAATTTTATGCTATTTGTTCTTCAAAATCCCATAGTAAGGTCACAAAGTTTGAAAAAAGTTGAACCAAAATTTCAAGTAGCTTATGATGGATCTTGATGATCTTCGAGGTGATGCTACTTATAAAATCTATGGTATTTGTTTTTATATTTTACAAAAACACATGTGTGGGGACTCCCTTATTCTAAATTCGCAATAATTTTATGCTATTTGTTCTTCAAAATCCCATAGTAAGGTCACAAAGTTTGGAAAAAGTTGAACCAAAATTTCAAGTAGCTTATGATGGATTTTGATGATCTTCGAGGTGATGCTACTTATAAAATCTATGGTATTTGTTTTTATATTTTACAAAAACACATGTGTGGGGACTCCCTTATTCTAAATTCGCAATAATTTTTATGCTATTTGTTCTTCAAAATCCCATAGTAAGGTCACAAAGTTTGGAAAAAGTTGAACCAAAATTTTAAGGAGCTTATGATGGATTTTGATGATCTTCGAGGTGATGCTACTTAAAAAATCTATGGTATTTGTTTTTAAATTTTACAAAAACACATGTGTGGGGACTCCCTTATTCCAAATTTGTAATAATTTTATGCTATTTGTTCTTCAAAATCCCATAGTAAGGTCAGAAAGTTTGAAAAAAGTTGAAGCAAAATTTCAAGTAACTTATGATGGATCTTGATGATCTTCGAGGTGATGCTTCTTAAAAAATCTATGGTATTTGTTTTTAAATTTTACAAAAACACATGTGTGGGGACTCCCTTATTCTAAATTCGCAATAATTTTATGCTATTTGTTCTTCAAAATCCCATAGTAAGGTCACAAAGTTTGAAAAAAGTTGAACCAAAATTTCAAGTAGCTTATGATGGATCTTGATGATCTTCGAGGTGATGCTACTTATAAAATCTATGGTATTTGTTTTTATATTTTACAAAAACACATGTGTGGGGACTCCCTTATTCTAAATTCGCAATAATTTTATGCTATTTGTTCTTCAAAATCCCATAGTAAGGTCACAAAGTTTGGAAAAAGTTAAACCAAAATTTCAAGTAGCTTATGATGGATTTTGATGATCTTCGAGGTGATGCTACTTATAAAATCTATGGTATTTGTTTTTATATTTTACAAAAACACATGTGTGGGGACTCCCTTATTCTAAATTTGCAATAATTTTATGCTATTTGTTCTTCAAAATCCCATAGTAAGGTCACAAAGTTTGGAAAAAGTTGAACCAAAATTTTAAGGAGCTTATGATGGATTTTGATGATCTTCGAGGTGATGCTACTTAAAAAATCTATGGTATTTGTTTTTAAATTTTACAAAAACACATGTGTGGGGACTCCCTTATTCCAAATTTGTAATAATTTTTATGCTATTTGTTCTTCAAAATCCCATAGTAAGGTCACAAAGTTTGGAAAATGTTGAACCAAAATTTTAAGGAGCTTATGATGGATTTTGATGATCTTCGAGGTGATGCTACTTAAAAAATCTATGGTATTTGTTTTTAAATTTTACAAAAACACATGTGTGGGGACTCCCTTATTCCAAATTTGTAATAATTTTATGCTATTTGTTCTTCAAAATCCCATAGTAAGGTCACAAAGTTTGAAAAAAGTTGAAGCAAAATTTCAAGTAACTTATGATGGATCTTGATGATCTTCGAGGTGATGCTTCTTAAAAAATCTATGGTATTTGTTTTTAAATTTTACAAAAACACATGTGTGGGGACTCCCTTATTCTAAATTCGCAATAATTTTATGCTATTTGTTCTTCAAAATCCCATAGTAAGGTCACAAAGTTTGAAAAAAGTTGAACCAAAATTTCAAGTAGCTTATGATGGATCTTGATGATCTTCGAGGTGATGCTACTTATAAAATCTATGGTATTTGTTTTTATATTTTACAAAAACACATGTGTGGGGACTCCCTTATTCTAAATTCGCAATAATTTTATGCTATTTGTTCTTCAAAATCCCATAGTAAGGTCACAAAGTTTGGAAAAAGTTGAACCAAAATTTCAAGTAGCTTATGATGGATTTTGATGATCTTCGAGGTGATGCTACTTATAAAATCTATGGTATTTGTTTTTATATTTTACAAAAACACATGTGTGGGGACTCCCTTATTCTAAATTCGCAATAATTTTTATGCTATTTGTTCTTCAAAATCCCATAGTAAGGTCACAAAGTTTGGAAAAAGTTGAACCAAAATTTTAAGGAGCTTATGATGGATTTTGATGATCTTCGAGGTGATGCTACTTAAAAAATCTATGGTATTTGTTTTTAAATTTTACAAAAACACATGTGTGGGGACTCCCTTATTCCAAATTTGTAATAATTTTATGCTATTTGTTCTTCAAAATCCCATAGTAAGGTCAGAAAGTTTGAAAAAAGTTGAAGCAAAATTTCAAGTAACTTATGATGGATCTTGATGATCTTCGAGGTGATGCTTCTTAAAAAATCTATGGTATTTGTTTTTAAATTTTACAAAAACACATGTGTGGGGACTCCCTTATTCTAAATTCGCAATAATTTTATGCTATTTGTTCTTCAAAATCCCATAGTAAGGTCACAAAGTTTGAAAAAAGTTGAACCAAAATTTCAAGTAGCTTATGATGGATCTTGATGATCTTCGAGGTGATGCTACTTATAAAATCTATGGTATTTGTTTTTATATTTTACAAAAACACATGTGTGGGGACTCCCTTATTCTAAATTCGCAATAATTTTATGCTATTTGTTCTTCAAAATCCCATAGTAAGGTCACAAAGTTTGGAAAAAGTTAAACCAAAATTTCAAGTAGCTTATGATGGATTTTGATGATCTTCGAGGTGATGCTACTTATAAAATCTATGGTAATTGTTTTTATATTTTACAAAAACACATGTGTGGGGACTCCCTTATTCTAAATTCGCAATAATTTTATGCTATTTGTTCTTCAAAATCCCATAGTAAGGTCACAAAGTTTGGAAAAAGTTGAACCAAAATTTTAAGGAGCTTATGATGGATTTTGATGATCTTCGAGGTGATGCTACTCATAAAATCTATGGTATTTGTTTTTAATTTTTACAAAAAAACATTTGTGAGGACTCCTTTATTCTAAATTCGCAATAATTTTATGCTATTTGTTCTTCAAAATCCCATAGTAAGGTCACAAAGTTTGAAAAAAGTTGAAGCAAAATTTCAAGTAGCTTATGATGGATCTTGATGATCTTCGAGGTGATGCTACTTAAAAAATCTATGGTATTTGTTTTTAAATTTTACAAAAACACATGTGTGGGGACTCCCTTATTCCAAATTTGTAATAATTTTATGCTATTTGTTCTTCAAAATCCCATAGTAAGGTCAGAAAGTTTGAAAAAAGTTGAAGCAAAATTTCAAGTAACTTATGATGGATCTTGATGATCTTCGAGGTGATGCTTCTTAAAAAATCTATGGTATTTGTTTTTAAATTTTACAAAAAACACATGTGTGGGGACTCCCTTATTCTAAATTCGCAATAATTTTATGCTATTTGTTCTTCAAAATCCCATAGTAAGGTCACAAAGTTTGAAAAAAGTTGAACCAAAATTTCAAGTAGCTTATGATGGATCTTGATGATCTTCGAGGTGATGCTACTTATAAAATCTATGGTATTTGTTTTTATATTTTACAAAAACACATGTGTGGGGACTCGCTTATTCTAAATTCGCAATAATTTTATGCTATTTGTTCTTCAAAATCCCATAGTAAGGTCACAAAGTTTGGAAAAAGTTGAACCAAAATTTCAAGTAGCTTATGATGGATTTTGATGATCTTCGAGGTGATGCTACTTATAAAATCTATGGTATTTGTTTTTATATTTTACAAAAACACATGTGTGGGGACTCCCTTATTCTAAATTCGCAATAATTTTATGCTATTTGTTCTTCAAAATCCCATAGTAAGGTCACAAAGTTTGGAAAAAGTTGAACCAAAATTTTAAGGAGCTTATGATGGATTTTGATGATCTTCGAGGTGATGCTACTTAAAAAATCTATGGTATTTGTTTTTAAATTTTACAAAAACACATGTGTGGGGACTCCCTTATTCCAAATTTGTAATAATTTTTATGCTATTTGTTCTTCAAAATCCCATAGTAAGGTCACAAAGTTTGGAAAATGTTGAACCAAAATTTTAAGGAGCTTATGATGGATTTTGATGATCTTCGAGGTGATGCTACTTAAAAAATCTATGGTATTTGTTTTTAAATTTTACAAAAACACATGTGTGGGGACTCCCTTATTCCAAATTTGTAATAATTTTATGCTATTTGTTCTTCAAAATCCCATAGTAAGGTCACAAAGTTTGAAAAAAGTTGAAGCAAAATTTCAAGTAACTTATGATGGATCTTGATGATCTTCGAGGTGATGCTTCTTAAAAAATCTATGGTATTTGTTTTTAAATTTTACAAAAACACATGTGTGGGGACTCCCTTATTCTAAATTCGCAATAATTTTATGCTATTTGTTCTTCAAAATCCCATAGTAAGGTCACAAAGTTTGAAAAAAGTTGAACCAAAATTTCAAGTAGCTTATGATGGATCTTGATGATCTTCGAGGTGATGCTACTTATAAAATCTATGGTATTTGTTTTTATATTTTACAAAAACACATGTGTGGGGACTCCCTTATTCTAAATTCGCAATAATTTTATGCTATTTGTTCTTCAAAATCCCATAGTAAGGTCACAAAGTTTGGAAAAAGTTGAACCAAAATTTCAAGTAGCTTATGATGGATTTTGATGATCTTCGAGGTGATGCTACTTATAAAATCTATGGTATTTGTTTTTATATTTTACAAAAACACATGTGTGGGGACTCCCTTATTCTAAATTCGCAATAATTTTTATGCTATTTGTTCTTCAAAATCCCATAGTAAGGTCACAAAGTTTGGAAAAAGTTGAACCAAAATTTTAAGGAGCTTATGATGGATTTTGATGATCTTCGAGGTGATGCTACTTAAAAAATCTATGGTATTTGTTTTTAAATTTTACAAAAACACATGTGTGGGGACTCCCTTATTCCAAATTTGTAATAATTTTATGCTATTTGTTCTTCAAAATCCCATAGTAAGGTCAGAAAGTTTGAAAAAAGTTGAAGCAAAATTTCAAGTTACTTATGATGGATCTTGATGATCTTCGAGGTGATGCTTCTTAAAAAATCTATGGTATTTGTTTTTAAATTTTACAAAAACACATGTGTGGGGACTCCCTTATTCTAAATTCGCAATAATTTTATGCTATTTGTTCTTCAAAATCCCATAGTAAGGTCACAAAGTTTGAAAAAAGTTGAACCAAAATTTCAAGTAGCTTATGATGGATCTTGATGATCTTCGAGGTGATGCTACTTATAAAATCTATGGTATTTGTTTTTATATTTTACAAAAACACATGTGTGGGGACTCCCTTATTCTAAATTCGCAATAATTTTATGCTATTTGTTCTTCAAAATCCCATAGTAAGGTCACAAAGTTTGGAAAAAGTTAAACCAAAATTTCAAGTAGCTTATGATGGATTTTGATGATCTTCGAGGTGATGCTACTTATAAAATCTATGGTAATTGTTTTTATATTTTACAAAAACACATGTGTGGGGACTCCCTTATTCTAAATTCGCAATAATTTTATGCTATTTGTTCTTCAAAATCCCATAGTAAGGTCACAAAGTTTGGAAAAAGTTGAACCAAAATTTTAAGGAGCTTATGATGGATTTTGATGATCTTCGAGGTGATGCTACTCATAAAATCTATGGTATTTGTTTTTAATTTTTACAAAAAAACATTTGTGAGGACTCCTTTATTCTAAATTCGCAATAATTTTATGCTATTTGTTCTTCAAAATCCCATAGTAAGGTCACAAAGTTTGAAAAAAGTTGAAGCAAAATTTCAAGTAGCTTATGATGGATCTTGATGATCTTCGAGGTGATGCTACTTAAAAAATCTATGGTATTTGTTTTTAAATTTTACAAAAACACATGTGTGGGGACTCCCTTATTCCAAATTTGTAATAATTTTATGCTATTTGTTCTTCAAAATCCCATAGTAAGGTCAGAAAGTTTGAAAAAAGTTGAAGCAAAATTTCAAGTAACTTATGATGGATCTTGATGATCTTCGAGGTGATGCTTCTTAAAAAATCTATGGTATTTGTTTTTAAATTTTACAAAAACACATGTGTGGGGACTCCCTTATTCTAAATTCGCAATAATTTTATGCTATTTGTTCTTCAAAATCCCATAGTAAGGTCACAAAGTTTGAAAAAAGTTGAACCAAAATTTCAAGTAGCTTATGATGGATCTTGATGATCTTCGAGGTGATGCTACTTATAAAATCTATGGTATTTGTTTTTATATTTTACAAAAACACATGTGTGGGGACTCGCTTATTCTAAATTCGCAATAATTTTATGCTATTTGTTCTTCAAAATCCCATAGTAAGGTCACAAAGTTTGGAAAAAGTTGAACCAAAATTTCAAGTAGCTTATGATGGATTTTGATGATCTTCGAGGTGATGCTACTTATAAAATCTATGGTATTTGTTTTTATATTTTACAAAAACACATGTGTGGGGACTCCCTTATTCTAAATTCGCAATAATTTTATGCTATTTGTTCTTCAAAATCCCATAGTAAGGTCACAAAGTTTGGAAAAAGTTGAACCAAAATTTTAAGGAGCTTATGATGGATTTTGATGATCTTCGAGGTGATGCTACTCATAAAATCTATGGTATTTGTTTTTAATTTTTACAAAAAAACATTTGTGAGGACTCCCTTATTCTAAATTCGCAATAATTTTATGCTATTTGTTCTTCAAAATCCCATAGTAAGGTCACAAAGTTTGAAAAAAGTTGAAGCAAAATTTCAAGTAGCTTATGATGGATCTTGATGATCTTCGAGGTGATGCTACTTAAAAAATCTATGGTATTTGTTTTTAAATTTTACAAAAACACATGTGTGGGGACTCCCTTATTCTAAATTCGCAATAATTTTATGCTATTTGTTCTTCAAAATCCCATAGTAAGGTCACAAAGTTTGGAAAAAGTTGAACCAAAATTTCAAGGAGCTTATGATGGATTTTGATGATCTTCGAGGGGCTACTCATAAAATCTATGGTATTTGTTTTTAATTTTTACAAAAAAACATTTGTGGGGACTCCCTTATTCCAAATTTGTAATAATTTTATGCTATTTGTTCTTCAAAATCCCATAGTAAGGTCACAAAGTTTGAAAAAAGTTGAAGCAAAATTTCAAGTAGCTTATGATGGATCTTGATGATCTTCGAGGTGATGCTACTTAAAAAATCTATAATATTTGTTTTTAAATTTTACAAAAACACATGTGTGGGGACTCCCTTATTCTAAATTCGCAATAATTTTATGCTCTTTGTTCTTAAAAAACCCATAGTAAGGTCACAAACTTTGAAAAAAGTTGAAGCAAAATTTCAAGTAGCTTATGATGGATCTTGATGATCTTCGAGGTGATGCTACTTAAAAAATCTATGGTATTTGTTTTTAAATTTTACAAAAACACATGTGTGGGGACTCCCTTATTCTAAATTCGCAATAATTTTATGCTATTTGTTCTTCAAAATCCTATAGTAAGGTCACAAAGTTTGGAAAAAGTTGAACCAAAATTTCAAGGAGCTTATGATGGATTTTGATGATCTTCGAGGTGATGCTACTCATAAAATCTATGGTATTTGTTTTTTATTTTTACAAAAAAACATTTGTGGGGACTCCCTTATTCCAAATTTTTAATAATTTTATGCTATTTGTTCTTCAAAATCCCATAGTAAGGTCACAAAGTTTGAAAAAAGTTGAAGCAAAATTTCAAGTAGCTTATGATGGATCTTGATGATCTTCGAGGTGATGCTACTTAAAAAATCTATAATATTTGTTTTTAAATTTTACAAAAACACATGTGTGGGGACTCCCTTATTCTAAATTCGCAATAATTTTATGCTCTTTGTTCTTAAAAAAACCATAGTAAGGTCACAAACTTTGAAAAAAGTTGAAGCAAAATTTCAAGTAGCTTATGATGGATCTTGATGATCTTCGAGGTGATGCTACTTAAAAAATCTATGGTATTTGTTTTTAAATTTTACAAAAACACATGTGTGGGGACTCCCTTATTCTAAATTCGCAATAATTTTATGCTATTTGTTCTTCAAAATCCTATAGTAAGGTCACAAAGTTTGGAAAAAGTTGAACCAAAATTTCAAGGAGCTTATGATGGATTTTGATGATCTTCGAGGTGATGCTACTCATAAAATCTATGGTATTTGTTTTTTATTTTTACAAAAAAACATTTGTGGGGACTCCCTTATTCTAAATTTGTAATAATTTTATGCTATTTGTTCTTAAAAAACCCATAGTAAGGTCACAAAGTTTGAAAAAAGTTGAAGCAAAATTTCAAGTAGCTTATGATGGATCTTGATGATCTTCGAGGTGATGCTACTTATAAAATCTATGGTATTTGTTTTTAAATTTTACAAAAACACATGTGTGGGGACTCCCTTATTCTAAATTCGCAATAATTTTATGCTATTTGTTCTTCAAAATCCCATAGTAAGGTCACAAAGTTTGGAAAAAGTTGAACCAAAATTTCAAGGAGCTTATGATGGATCTTGATGATCTTCGAGGTGATGCTACTTATAAAATCTATGGTATTTGTTTTTATATTTTACAAAAACACATGTGTGGGGACTCCCTTATTCTAAATTCGCAATAATTTTATGCTATTTGTTCTTCAAAATCCCATAGTAAGGTCACAAAGTTTGGAAAAAGTTGAACCAAAATTTCAAGGAGCTTATGATAAATTTTGATGATCTTCGAGGGGATGCTACTCATAAAATCTATGGTATTTGTTTTTAATTTTTACAAAAAAACATTTGTGGGGACTCCCTTATTCTAAATTTGTAATAATTTTATGGTATTTGTTCTTAAAAAACCCATAGTAAGGTCACAAAGTTTGAAAAAAGTTGAAGCAAAATTTCAAGTAGCTTATGATGGATCTTGATGATCTTCGAGGTGATGCTACTTAAAAAATCTATGGTATTTGTTTTTAAATTTTACAAAAACACATGTGTGGGGACTCCCTTATTCTAAATTCGCAATAATTTTATGCTATTTGTTCTTCAAAATCCTATAGTAAGGTCACAAAGTTTGGAAAAAGTTGAACCAAAATTTCAAGGAGCTTATGATGGATTTTGATGATCTTCGAGGTGATGCTACTCATAAAATCTATGGTATTTGTTTTTAATTTTTACAAAAAAACATTTGTGGGGACTCCCTTATTCTAAATTTGTAATAATTTTATGCTATTTGTTCTTAAAAAAACCATAGTAAGGTCACAAAGTTTGAAAAAAGTTGAAGCAAAATTTCAAGTAGCTTATGATGGATATTGATGATCTTCGAGGTGATGCTACTTATAAAATCTATGGTATTTGTTTTTAAATTTTACAAAAACACATGTGTGGGGACTCCCTTATCTTAAATTCGCAATAATTTTATGCTATTTGTTCTTCAAAATCCCATAGTAAGGTCACAAAGTTTGGAAAAAGTTGAACCAAAATTTCAAGGAGCTTATGATAAATTTTGATGATCTTCGAGGTGATGCTACTCATAAAATCTATGGTATTTGTTTTTAATTTTTACAAAAAAACATTTGTGGGGACTCCCTTATTCTAAATTCGCAATAATTTTATGCTCTTTGTTCTTCAAAATCCTATAGTAAGGTCACAAAGTTTGGAAAAAGTTGAACCAAAATTTCAAGGAGCTTATGATGGATTTTGATGATCTTCGAGGTGATGCTACTCATAAAATCTATGGTATTTGTTTTTAATTTTTACAAAAAAACATTTGTGGGGACTCCCTTATTCTAAATTTGTAATAATTTTATGCTATTTGTTCTTAAAAAACCCATAGTAAGGTCACAAAGTTTGAAAAAAGTTGAAGCAAAATTTCAAGTAGCTTATGATGGATCTTGATGATCTTCGAGGTGATGCTACTTAAAAAATCTATGGTATTTGTTTTTTAAATTTTACAAAAACACATGTGTGGGGACTCCCTTATTCTAAATTCGCAATAATTTTATGCTATTTGTTCTTCAAAATCCTATAGTAAGGTCACAAAGTTTGGAAAAAGTTGAACCAAAATTTCAAGGAGCTTATGATGGATTTTGATGATCTTCGAGGTGATGCTACTCATAAAATCTATGGTATTTGTTTTTAATTTTTACAAAAAAACATTTGTGGGGACTCCCTTATTCTAAATTTGTAATAATTTTATGCTATTTGTTCTTAAAAAAACCATAGTAAGGTCACAAAGTTTGAAAAAAGTTGAAGCAAAATTTCAAGTAGCTTATGATGGATATTGATGATCTTCGAGGTGATGCTACTTATAAAATCTATGGTATTTGTTTTTAAATTTTACAAAAACACATGTGTGGGGACTCCCTTATTCTAAATTCGCAATAATTTTATGCTATTTGTTCTTCAAAATCCCATAGTAAGGTCACAAAGTTTGGAAAAAGTTGAACCAAAATTTCAAGGAGCTTATGATGGATTTTGATGATCTTCGAGGGGATGCTACTCATAAAATCTATGGTATTTGTTTTTAATTTTTACAAAAAAACATTTGTGGGGACTCCCTTATTCCAAATTTGTAATAATTTTATGCTATTTGTTCTTCAAAATCCCATAGTAAGGTCACAAAGTTTGAAAAAAGTTGAAGCAAAATTTCAAGTAGCTTATGATGGATCTTGATGATCTTCGAGGTGATGCTACTTAAAAAATCTATAATATTTGTTTTTAAATTTTACAAAAACACATGTGTGGGGACTCCCTTATTCTAAATTCGCAATAATTTTATGCTCTTTGTTCTTAAAAAACCCATAGTAAGGTCACAAACTTTGAAAAAAGTTGAAGCAAAATTTCAAGTAGCTTATGATGGATCTTGATGATCTTCGAGGTGATGCTACTTAAAAAATCTATGGTATTTGTTTTTAAATTTTACAAAAACACATGTGTGGGGACTCCCTTATTCTAAATTCGCAATAATTTTATGCTATTTGTTCTTCAAAATCCTATAGTAAGGTCACAAAGTTTGGAAAAAGTTGAACCAAAATTTCAAGGAGCTTATGATGGATTTTGATGATCTTCGAGGTGATGCTACTCATAAAATCTATGGTATTTGTTTTTTATTTTTACAAAAAAACATTTGTGGGGACTCCCTTATTCTAAATTTGTAATAATTTTATGCTATTTGTTCTTAAAAAACCCATAGTAAGGTCACAAAGTTTGAAAAAAGTTGAAGCAAAATTTCAAGTAGCTTATGATGGATCTTGATGATCTTCGAGGTGATGCTACTTATAAAATCTATGGTATTTGTTTTTAAATTTTACAAAAACACATGTGTGGGGACTCCCTTATTCTAAATTCGCAATAATTTTATGCTATTTGTTCTTCAAAATCCCATAGTAAGGTCACAAAGTTTGGAAAAAGTTGAACCAAAATTTCAAGGAGCTTATGATGGATCTTGATGATCTTCGAGGTGATGCTACTTATAAAATCTATGGTATTTGTTTTTAAATTTTACAAAAACACATGTGTGGGGACTCCCTTATCTTAAATTCGCAATAATTTTATGCTATTTGTTCTTCAAAATCCCATAGTAAGGTCACAAAGTTTGGAAAAAGTTGAACCAAAATTTCAAGGAGCTTATGATAAATTTTGATGATCTTCGAGGTGATGCTACTCATAAAATCTATGGTATTTGTTTTTAATTTTTACAAAAAACATTTGTGGGGACTCCCTTATTCTAAATTCGCAATAATTTTATGCTCTTTGTTCTTCAAAATCCTATAGTAAGGTCACAAAGTTTGGAAAAAGTTGAACCAAAATTTCAAGGAGCTTATGATGGATTTTGATGATCTTCGAGGTGATGCTACTCATAAAATCTATGGTATTTGTTTTTAATTTTTACAAAAAAACATTTGTGGGGACTCCCTTATTCTAAATTTGTAATAATTTTATGCTATTTGTTCTTAAAAAACCCATAGTAAGGTCACAAAGTTTGAAAAAAGTTGAAGCAAAATTTCAAGTAGCTTATGATGGATCTTGATGATCTTCGAGGTGATGCTACTTAAAAAATCTATGGTATTTGTTTTTTAAATTTTACAAAAACACATGTGTGGGGACTCCCTTATTCTAAATTCGCAATAATTTTATGCTATTTGTTCTTCAAAATCCTATAGTAAGGTCACAAAGTTTGGAAAAAGTTGAACCAAAATTTCAAGGAGCTTATGATGGATTTTGATGATCTTCGAGGTGATGCTACTCATAAAATCTATGGTATTTGTTTTTAATTTTTACAAAAAAACATTTGTGGGGACTCCCTTATTCTAAATTTGTAATAATTTTATGCTATTTGTTCTTAAAAAAACCATAGTAAGGTCACAAAGTTTGAAAAAAGTTGAAGCAAAATTTCAAGTAGCTTATGATGGATATTGATGATCTTCGAGGTGATGCTACTTATAAAAATCTATGGTATTTGTTTTTAAATTTTACAAAAACACATGTGTGGGGACTCCCTTATTCTAAATTCGCAATAATTTTATGCTATTTGTTCTTCAAAATCCCATAGTAAGGTCACAAAGTTTGGAAAAAGTTGAACCAAAATTTCAAGGAGCTTATGATGGATTTTGATGATCTTCGAGGGGATGCTACTCATAAAATCTATGGTATTTGTTTTTAATTTTTACAAAAAAACATTTGTGGGGACTCCCTTATTCCAAATTTGTAATAATTTTATGCTATTTGTTCTTCAAAATCCCATAGTAAGGTCACAAAGTTTGAAAAAAGTTGAAGCAAAATTTCAAGTAGCTTATGATGGATCTTGATGATCTTCGAGGTGATGCTACTTAAAAAATCTATAATATTTGTTTTTAAATTTTACAAAAACACATGTGTGGGGACTCCCTTATTCTAAATTCGCAATAATTTTATGCTCTTTGTTCTTAAAAAACCCATAGTAAGGTCACAAACTTTGAAAAAAGTTGAAGCAAAATTTCAAGTAGCTTATGATGGATCTTGATGATCTTCGAGGTGATGCTACTTAAAAAATCTATGGTATTTGTTTTTAAATTTTACAAAAACACATGTGTGGGGACTCCCTTATTCTAAATTCGCAATAATTTTATGCTATTTGTTCTTCAAAATCCTATAGTAAGGTCACAAAGTTTGGAAAAAGTTGAACCAAAATTTCAAGGAGCTTATGATGGATTTTGATGATCTTCGAGGTGATGCTACTCATAAAATCTATGGTATTTGTTTTTAATTTTTACAAAAAAACATTTGTGGGGACTCCCTTATTCTAAATTTGTAATAATTTTATGCTATTTGTTCTTAAAAAACCCATAGTAAGGTTACAAAGTTTCGAAAAAGTTGATTCAAAATTTCAAGGAGCTTATGATGGATCTTGATGATCTTCGAGGTGAAGCTACTCATAAAATCAATGGTATTTGTTTTTATATTTTACAAAAAAACATGTGTGGGGACTCCCTTATTCTAAATTCGCAATAATTTTATGCTATTTGTTCTTCAAAATCCCATAGTAAGGTCACAAAGTTTGGAAAAAGTTGAACCAAAATTTCAAGGAGCTTATGATAAATTTTGATGATCTTCGAGGTGATGCTACTCATAAAATCTATGGTATTTGTTTTTAATTTTTACAAAAAAAACATTTGTGGGGACTCCCTTATTCTAAATTTGTAATAATTTTATGCTATTTGTTCTTAAAAAACCCATAGTAAGGTCACAAAGTTTGAAAAAAGTTGAAGCAAAATTTCAAGTAGCTTATGATGGATCTTGATGATCTTCGAGGTGATGCTACTTAAAAAATCTATGGTATTTGTTTTTAAATTTTACAAAAACACATGTGTGGGGACTCCCTTATTCTAAATTCGCAATAATTTTATGCTATTTGTTCTTCAAAATCCTATAGTAAGGTCACAAAGTTTGGAAAAAGTTGAACCAAAATTTCAAGGAGCTTATGATGGATTTTGATGATCTTCGAGGTGATGCTACTCATAAAATCTATGGTATTTGTTTTTAATTTTTACAAAAAAAACATTTGTGGGGATTCCCTTATTCTAAATTTGTAATAATTTTATGCTATTTGTTCTTAAAAAAACCATAGTAAGGTCACAAAGTTTGAAAAAAGTTGAAGCAAAATTTCAAGTAGCTTATGATGGATATTGATGATCTTCGAGGTGATGCTACTTATAAAATCTATGGTATTTGTTTTTAAATTTTACAAAAACACATGTGTGGGGACTCCCTTATCTTAAATTCGCAATAATTTTATGCTATTTGTTCTTCAAAATCCCATAGTAAGGTCACAAAGTTTGGAAAAAGTTGAACCAAAATTTCAAGGAGCTTATGATAAATTTTGATGATCTTCGAGGTGATGCTACTCATAAAATCTATGGTATTTGTTTTTAATTTTTACAAAAAAACATTTGTGGGGACTCCCTTATTCTAAATTCGCAATAATTTTATGCTCTTTGTTCTTCAAAATCCTATAGTAAGGTAACAAAGTTTGGAAAAAGTTGAACCAAAATTTCAAGAAGCTTATGATGGATTTTGATGATCTTCGAGGTGATGCTACTCATAAAATCTATGGTATTTGTTTTTAATTTTTACAAAAAAACATTTGTGGGGACTCCCTTATTCTAAATTTGTAATAATTTTATGCTATTTGTTCTTAAAAAAACCATAGTAAGGTCACAAAGTTTGAAAAAAGTTGAAGCAAAATTTCAAGTAGCTTATGATGGATATTGATGATCTTCGAGGTGATGCTACTTATAAAATCTATGGTATTTGTTTTTAAATTTTACAAAAACACATGTGTGGGGACTCCCTTATTCTAAATTCGCAATAATTTTATGCTATTTGTTCTTCAAAATCCCATAGTAAGGTCACAAAGTTTGGAAAAAGTTTAACCAAAATTTCAAGGAGCTTATGATAAATTTTGATGATCTTCGAGGTGATGCTACTCATAAAATCAATGGTATTTGTTTTTAATTTTTACAAAAAAACATTTGTGGGGACTCCCTTATTCTAAATTCGCAATAATTTTATGCTCTTTGTTCTTCAAAATCCTATAGTAAGGTCACAAAGTTTGGAAAAAGTTGAACCAAAATTTCAAGGAGCTTATGATGGATTTTGATGATCTTCGAGGTGATGCTACTCATAAAATCTATGGTATTTGTTTTTAATTTTTACAAAAAAACATTTGTGGGGACTCCCTTATTCTAAATTTGTAATAATTTTATGCTATTTGTTCTTAAAAAACCCATAGTAAGGTCACAAAGTTTGAAAAAAGTTGAAGCAAAATTTCAAGTAGCTTATGATGGATCTTGATGATCTTCGAGGTGATGCTACTTAAAAAATCTATGGTATTTGTTTTTAAATTTTACAAAAACACATGTGTGGGGACTCCCTTATTCTAAATTCGCAATAATTTTATGCTATTTGTTCTTCAAAATCCTATAGTAAGGTCACAAAGTTTGGAAAAAGTTGAACCAAAATTTCAAGGAGCTTATGATGGATTTTGATGATCTTCGAGGTGATGCTACTCATAAAATCTATGGTATTTGTTTTTAATTTTTACAAAAAAACATTTGTGGGGACTCCCTTATTCTAAATTTGTAATAATTTTATGCTATTTGTTCTTAAAAAAACCATAGTAAGGTCACAAAGTTTGAAAAAAGTTGAAGCAAAATTTCAAGTAGCTTATGATGGATATTGATGATCTTCGAGGTGATGCTACTTATAAAATCTATGGTATTTGTTTTTAAATTTTAAAAAAAACACATGTGTGGGGACTCCCTTATTCTAAATTCGCAATAATTTTATGCTATTTGTTCTTCAAAATCCCATAGTAAGGTCACAAAGTTTGGAAAAAGTTGAACCAAAATTTCAAGGAGCTTATGATAAATTTTGATGATCTTCGAGGTGATGCTACTCATAAAATCTATGGTATTTGTTTTTAATTTTTACAAAAAAACATTTGTGGGGACTTCCTTATTCTAAATTCGCAATAATTTTATGCTCTTTGTTCTTCAAAATCCTATAGTAAGGTCACAAAGTTTGGAAAAAGTTGAACCAAAATTTCAAGGAGCTTATGATGGATTTTGATGATCTTCGAGGTGATGCTACTCATAAAATCTATGGTATTTGTTTTTAATTTTTACAAAAAAACATTTGTGGGGACTCCCTTATTCTAAATTTGTAATAATTTTATGCTATTTGTTCTTAAAAAACCCATAGTAAGGTCACAAAGTTTGAAAAAAGTTGAAGCAAAATTTCAAGTAGCTTATGATGGATCTTGATGATCTTCGAGGTGATGCTACTTAAAAAATCTATGGTATTTGTTTTTTAAATTTTACAAAAACACATGTGTGGGGACTCCCTTATTCTAAATTCGCAATAATTTTATGCTATTTGTTCTTCAAAATCCTATAGTAAGGTCACAAAGTTTGGAAAAAGTTGAACCAAAATTTCAAGGAGCTTATGATGGATTTTGATGATCTTCGAGGTGATGCTACTCATAAAATCTATGGTATTTGTTTTTAATTTTTACAAAAAAACATTTGTGGGGACTCCCTTATTCTAAATTTGTAATAATTTTATGCTATTTGTTCTTAAAAAACCAAAGTAAGGTCACAAAGTTTGAAAAAAGTTGAAGCAAAATTTCAAGTAGCTTATGATGGATCTTGATGATCTTCGAGGTGATGCTACTTATAAAATCTATGGTATTCGTTTTTAAATTTTACAAAAAACACATGTGTGGGGACTCCCTTATTCTAAATTCGCAATAATTTTATGCTATTTGTTCTTCAAAATCCCATAGTAAGGTCACAAAGTTTGGAAAAAGTTGAACCAAAATTTCAAAGAGCTTATGATGGATTTTGATGATATTCGAGGTGATGCTACTCATAAAATCTATGGTATTTGTTTTTAATTTTTACAAAAAAACATTTGTGGGGACTCCCTTTTTCCAAATTTGTAATAATTTTATGCTATTTGTTCTTCAAAATCCCATAGTAAGGTCACAAAGTTTGAAAAAAGTTGAAGCAAAATTTCAAGTAGCTTATGATGGATCTTGATGATCTTCGAGGTGATGCTACTCATAAAATCTATGGTATTTGTTTTTATATTTTACAAAAAAAACATTTGTGGGGACTCCCTTATTCTAAATTCGCAATAATTTTATGCTATTTGTTCTTCAAAATCCCATAGTAAGGTCACAAAGTTTGGAAAAAATTGAACCAAAATTTCAAGGAGCTTATGATGGATCTTGATGATCTTCGAGGTGATGCTACTCATAAAATCTATGGTATTTGTTTTTATATTTTACAAAAAAACATGTGTGGAGACTCCCTTATTCTAAATTTGTAATAATTTTATGCTATTTGTTCTTCAAAATCCCATAGTAAGGTCACAAAGTTTGAAAAAAGTTGAAGCAAAATTTCAAGTAGCTTATGATGGATCTTGATGATCTTCGAGGTGATGCTACTTATAAAATCTATGGTATTCGTTTTTAAATTTTACAAAAACACATGTGTGGGGACTCCCTTATTCTAAATTTGTAATAATTTTATGCTATTTGTTCTTGAAAACCCAAAGTAAGGTCACAAAGTTTGAAAAAAGTTGAAGCAAAATTTCAAGTAGCTTATGATGGATCTTGATGATCTTCGAGGTGATGCTACTCATAAAATCTATGGTATTTGTTTTTAAATTTTACAAAAACACATGTGTGGGGACTCCCTTATTCCAAATTCGCAATAATTTTATGCTATTTGTTCTTCAAAATCCCATAGTAAGGTCACAAATTTTGGAAAAAGTTGAACCAAAATTTCAAGGAGCTTATGATGGATCTTGATGATCTTCGAGGTGATGCTACTCATAAAATCTATGGTATTTGTTTTTATATTTTACAAAAACACGTGTGTGGAGACTCCCTTATTCTAAATTCGCAATAATTTTATGCTATTTGTTCTTCAAAATCCCATAGTAAGGTCACAAAGTTTGGAAAAAGTTAAACCAAAATTTCAAGTAGCTTATGATGGATTTTGATGATCTTCGAGGTGATGTTACTCATAAAATCTATGGTATTTGTTTTAAATTTTTACAAAAAAACATTTGTGGGGACTCCCTTATTCCAAATTTGTAATAATTTTATGCTATTTGTTCTTCAAAATCCCATAGTAAGGTCAGAAAGTTTGAAAAAAGTTGAAGCAAAATTTCAAGTAACTTATGATGGATCTTGATGATCTTCGAGGTGATGCTACTTAAAAAATCTATGGTATTTGTTTTTAAATTTTACAAAAACACATGTGTGGGGACTCCCTTATTCTAAATTCGCAATAATTTTATGCTACTTGTTCTTCAAAATCCCATAGTAAGGTCACAAAGTTTGGAAAAAGTTGAACCAAAATTTCAAGGAGCTTATGATGGATTTTGATGATCTTCGAGGTGATGCTACTCATAAAATCTATGGTATTTGTTTTTAATTTTTACAAAAAAACATTTGTGAGGACTCCCTTATTCTAAATTCGCAATAATTTCATGCTATTTGTTCTTCAAAATCCCATAGTAAGGTCACAAAGTTTGGAAAAAGTTGAACCAAAATTTCAAGTAGCTTATGATGGATCTTGATGATCTTCGAGGTGATGCTACTTATAAAATCTATAGTATTTGTTTTTATATTTTACAAAAACACATGTGTGGGGACTCCCTTATTCTAAATTCGCAATAATTTTATGCTATTTGTTCTTCAAAATCCCATAGTAAGGTCACAAATTTTGGAAAAAGTTGAACCAAAATTTCAAGGAGCTTATGATGGATCTTGATGATCTTCGAGGTGATGCTACTCATAAAATCTATGGTATTTGTTTTTATATTTTACAAAAACACATGTGTGGGGACTCCCTTATTCTAAATTCGCAATAATTTTATGCTATTTGTTCTTCAAAATCCCATAGTAAGTTCACAAAGTTTGGAAAAAGTTGAACCAAAATTTCAAAGAGCTTATGATGGATTTTGATGATATTCGAGTTGATGCTACTCATAAAATCTATGGTATTTGTTTTTAATTTTTACAAAAAAACATTTGTGGGGACTCCCTTATTCTAAATTCGCAATAATTTTATGCTATTTGTTCTTCAAAATCCCATAGTAAGGTCACAAATTTTGGAAAAAGTTGAACCAAAATTTCAAGGAGCTTATGATTGATCTTGATGATCTTCGAGGTGATGCTACTTATAAAATCTATGGTATTTGTTTTTATATTTTACAAAAAAACATGTGTGGAGACTCCCTTATTCTAAATTCGCAATAATTTTATGCTATTTGTTCTTCAAAATCCCATAGTAAGGTCACAAAGTTTGAAAAAGTTGAACCAAAATTTCAAAGAGCTTATGATGGATTTTGATGATATTCGAGGTGATGCTACTCATAAAATCTATGGTATTTGTTTTTAATTTTTACAAAAAAACATTTGTGGGGACTCCCTTTTTCCAAATTTGTAATAATTTTATGCTATTTGTTCTTCAAAATCCCATAGTAAGGTCACAAAGTTTGAAAAAAGTTGAAGCAAAATTTCAAGTAGCTTATGATGGATCTTGATGATCTTCGAGGTGATGCTACTTATAAAATCTATAGTATTTGTTTTTATATTTTACAAAAACACATGTGTGGGGACTCCCTTATTCTAAATTCGCAATAATTTTATGCTATTTGTTCTTCAAAATCCCATAGTAAGGTCACAAAGTTTGGAAAAAGTTGAAGCAAAATTTCAAGTAGCTTATGATGGATCTTGATGATCTTCGAGGTGATGCTACTTATAAAATCTATGGTATTTGTTTTTAAATTTTACAAAAACACATGTGTGGGGACTCCCTTATTCTAAATTCGCAATAATTTTATGCTATTTGTTCTTCAAAATCCCGTAGTAAGGTCACAAATTTTGGAAAAAGTTGAACCAAAATTTCAAGGAGCTTATGATGGATCTTGATGATCTTCGAGGTGATGCTACTCATAAAATCTATGGTATTTGTTTTTATATTTTACAAAAACACATGTGTGGGGACTCCCTTATTCTAAATTCGCAATAATTTTATGCTATTTGTTCTTCAAAATCCCATAGTAAGTTCACAAAGTTTGGAAAAAGTTGAACCAAAATTTCAAAGAGCTTATGATGGATTTTGATGATATTCGAGTTGATGCTACTCATAAAATCTATGGTATTTGTTTTTAATTTTTACAAAAAAACATTTGTGGGGACTCCCTTATTCTAAATTTGCAATAATTTTATGCTATTTGTTCTTTAAAATCCCAAAGTAAGGTTACAAAGTTTGGAAAAGTTGATTCAAAATTTCAAGGAGCTTATGATGGATCTTGATGATCTTCGAGGTGATGCTACTTATAAAATCTATAATATTTGTTTTTAAATTTTACAAAAACACATGTGTGGGGACTCCCTTATTCTAAATTCGCAATAATTTTATGCTATTTGTTCTTCAAAATCCCATAGTAAGGTCACAAATTTTGGAAAAAGTTGAACCAAAATTTCAAGGAGCTTATGATGGATCTTGATGATCTTCGAGGTGATGCTACTTATAAAATCTATGGTATTTGTTTTTATATTTTACAAAAAAACATGTGTGGAGACTCCCTTATTCTAAATTCGCAATAATTTTATGCTATTTGTTCTTCAAAATCCCATAGTAAGGTCACAAAGTTTGGAAAAAGTTGAACCAAAATTTCAAAGAGCTTATGATGGATTTTGATGATATTCGAGGTGATGCTACAAACGAAATCACGCAGAAAATTATTTCTAAAGTCCCCTAACAACGAAATTACATGAAATTTATTCATTTTAACCGCGCATAGTATGCATCGAAGTTTGGAAAATTTTATCTCAATAACTAACGATGGAATATTTACAAAAAAAATACCTACGGTAAAAGAGCCCATATGGAAGCTATGGCGAAAGTTTCATCGAAATTCGTTCGTTAGTTATGGAGATAAAAATTCCCAAACTTTTTTATTTTAATCGCTAGAAAATGACTTAAGGGCATCTAGCAACGAAATCACCGCGACCAAGCAACGAAATCATGCAAAAAATTATTTCTAAAGTCCTTTAGCAACGAAATTGATTCATTTTAAGGTATTCAAGCAAAGAAATCACTATAAAATGTCTCTTAAGGGCATCTAGCAACGAAATCACTGCGACCAAGCAACGAAATCATGCAGAGAATTATTTCTAAAGTCCCCTAGCAACGAAATTGATTCATTTTAAGGTATTAAGCAAAGAAATCACTATAAAATGTATCTTAAGGGCATCTAGCAACGAAATCACCGCGACCAAGCAACGAAATCACGCATAAAATTATTTCTAAAGTCCCCTAACAACGAAATTACATGAAATTTATTCACTTTAACCGCGCATCGTATTCATCGAAGTTTGGAAAATTTTATCTCAATAACTAACGATGAAATATTTACAAAAAAAATACCTACGGTAAAAGAGCCCATATGGAAGCTATGGCGAAAGTTTCATCGAAATTCGTTCGTTAGTTATGGAGATAAAAATTCCCAAACTTTTTTATTTTAATCGCTAGAAAATGACTTAAGGGCATCTAGCAACGAAATCACCGCGACCAAGCAACGAAATCATGCAAAAAATTATTTCTAAAGTCCTTTAGCAACGAAATTGATTCATTTTAAGGTATTAAAGCAAAGAAATCACTATAAAATGTCTCTTAAGGGCATCTAGCAACGAAATCACTGCGACCAAGCAACGAAATCATGCAGAGAATTATTTCTAAAGTCCCCTAGCAACGAAATTGATTCATTTTAAGGTATTAAGCAAAGAAATCACTATAAAATGTATCTTAAGGGCATCTAGCAACGAAATCACCGCGACCAAGCAACGAAATCACGCAGAAAATTATTTCTTAAGTCCCCTAACAACGAAATTACATGAAATTTATTCACTTTAACCGCGCATCGTATGCATCAAAGTTTGGAAAATTTTATCTCAATAACTAACGATGGAATATTTACAAAAAAAATACCTACGGTAAAAGAGCCCATATGGAAGCTATGGCGAAAGTTTCATCGAAATTCGTTCGTTAGTTATGGAGATAAAAATTCCCAAACTTTTTTATTTTAATCGCTAGACTTAAGGGCATCTAGCAACGAAATCACCGCGACCAAGCAACGAAATCATGCAAAAAATTATTTCTAAAGTTCTTTAGCAACGAAATTGATTCATTTTAAGGTATTCAAGCAAAGAGATCACTATAAAATGTCTCTTAAGGGCATCTAGCAACGAAATCACTGCGACCAAGCAACGAAATCATGCGGAGAATTATTTCTTAAGTCCCCTAGCAACGAAATTGATTCATTTTAAGGTATTCATCGAAGTTTGGAAAATTTTATCTCAATAACTAACGATGAAATATTTACAAATAAAATACCTACGGTAAAAGAGCCCATATGGAAGCTATGGTGAAAGTTTCTTCGAAATTCGTTCGTTAGTTATGGAGATAAAAATTGCCAAACTTTTTGATTTTAATCACTAGAAAATAGCTTAAGGGCATCTAGCAACGTTATCACCGCGACCAAGCAACGAAATCATGCAGAGAATTATTTCTAAAGTCCCCTAGCAACGAAATTGATTCATTTTAAGGTATTAAGCAAAGAAATCACTATAAAATGTATCTTAAGGGCATCTAGCAACGAAATCACCGCGACCAAGCAACAAAATCACGCAGAAAATTATTTCTAAAGTCCCCTAACAACGAAATTACATGAAATTTATTCATTTTAACCGCGCATCGTATGCATCGAAGTTTGGAAAATTTTATCTCAATAACTAACGATGGAATATTTACAAAAAAAAAATACCTACGGTAAAAGAGCCCATATGGAAGCTATGGCGAAAGTTTCATCGAAATTCGTTCGTTAGTTATGGAGATAAAAATTCCCAAACTTTTTTATTTTAATCGCTAGAAAATGACTTAAGGGCATCTAGCAACGAAATCACCGCGACCAAGCAACGAAATCATGCAAAAAATTATTTCTAAAGTCCTTTAGCAACGAAATTGATTCATTTTAAGGTATTAAGCAAAGAAATCACTATAAAATGTATCTTAAGGGCATCTAGCAACGAAATCACCGCGACCAAGCAACGAAATCACGCAGAAAATTATTTCTTAAGTCCCCTAACAACGAAATTACATGAAATTTATTCACTTTAACCGCGCATCGTATGCATCAAAGTTTGGAAAATTTTATCTCAATAACTAACGATGGAATATTTACAAAAAAAATACCTACGGTAAAAGAGCCCATATGGAAGCTATGGCGAAAGTTTCATCGAAATTCGTTCGTTAGTTATGGAGATAAAAATTCCCAAACTTTTTTATTTTAATCGCTAGACTTAAGGGCATCTAGCAACGAAATCACCGCGACCAAGCAACGAAATCATGCAAAAAAATTATTTCTAAAGTCCTTTAGCAACGAAATTGATTCATTTTAAGGTATTCAAGCAAAGAAATCACTATAAAATGTCTCTTAAGGGCATCTAGCAACGAAATCACTGCGACCAAGCAACGAAATCATGCAGAGAATTATTTCTAAAGTCCCCTAGCAACGAAATTGATTCATTTTAAGGTATTAAGCAAAGAAATCACTATAAAATGTATCTTAAGGGCATCTAGCAACGAAATCACCGCGACCAAGCAACGAAATCACGCAGAAAATTATTTTTAAAGTCCCCAAGCAACGAAATTACATGAAATTTATTCATTTTAAGGTATTCATCGAAGTTCGGAAACTTTTATCTCAATAACTAACGATGGAATATTTACAAAAAAAATACCTACGGTAAAAGAGCCCATATGGTGAAAGTTTCTTCGAAATTCGTTCGTTAGTTATGGAGATAAAAATTGCTAAACTTTTTGATTTTTATCGCTAGAAAATGACTTAAGGGCATCTAACAACGAAATCACCGCGACCAAGCAACGAAATCATGCAGAGAATTATTTCTAAAGTCCCCTAGCAACGAAATTGATTCATTTTAAGGTATTCAAGCAAAGAAATCACTATAAAATGTATCTTAAGGGCATCTAGCAACGAAATCACCGCGACCAAGCAACCAAATCACGCAGAAAATTATTTCTAAAGTCCCCTAACAACGAAATTACATGAAATTTATTCATTTTAACCACGCATCGTATGCATCGAAGTTTGGAAAATTTTATCTCAATAACTAACGATGGAATATTTACAAAAAAAATACCTACGGTAAAAGAGCCTATATGGAAGCTATGGCGAAAGTTTCATCGAAATTCGTTCGTTAGTTATGGAGATAAAAATTCCCAAACTTTTTTATTTTAATCGCTAGAAAATGACTTAAGGGCATCTAGCAACGAAATCACCGCGACCAAGCAACGAAATCATGCAAAAAATTATTTCTAAAGTCCTTTAGCAACGAAATTGATTCATTTTAAGGTATTCAAGCAAAGAAATCACTATAAAATGTCTCTTAATCTTACGGGCATCTAGCAACGAAACCACCGCGACCAAGCAACGAAATCACGCAGAAAATTATTTTTAAAGTCCCCAAGCAACGAAATTACATGAAATTTATTCATTTTAAGGTATTCATCGAAGTTTGGAAAATTTTATCTCAATAACTAACGATGAAATATTTACAAAAAAAATACCTACGGTAAAAGAGCCCATATGGTGAAAGTTTCTTCGAAATTCGTTCGTTAGTTATGGAGATAAAAATTGCTAAACTTTTTGATTTTTATCGCTAGAAAATGACTTAAGGGCATCTAACAACGAAATCACCGCGACCAAGCAACGAAATCATGCAGAGAATTATTTCTAAAGTCCCCTAGCAACAAAATTGATTCATTTTAAGGTATTAAGCAAAGAAATCACTATAAAATGTATCTTAAGGGCATCTAGCAACGAAATCACCGCGACCAAGCAACGAAATCACGCAGAAAATTATTTCTAAAGTCCCCTAACAACGAAATTACATGAAATTTATTCATTTTAACCGCGCATCGTATGCATCGAAGTTTGGAAAATTTTATCTCAATAACTAACGATGGAATATTTACAAAAAAAATACCTACGGTAAAAGAGCCCATATGGAAGCTATGGCGAAAGTTTCATCGAAATTCGTTTGTTAGTTATGGAGATAAAAATTCTCAAACTTTTTTATTTTAATCGCTAGAAAATGACTTAAGGGGATCTAGCAACGAAATCACCGCGACCAAGCAACGAAATCATGCAGAGAATTATTTCTTAAGTCCCCTTGAAACGAAATTGATTCATTTTAAGGTATTCAAGCAAAGAAATCACTATAAAATGTCTCTTAAGGGCATCTAGCAATGAAATCACTGCGACCAAGCAACGAAATCATACAGAGAATTATTTCTAAAGTCCCCTAGCAACGAAATTGATTCATTTTAAGGTATTCAAGCAAAGAAATCACTATAAAATGTATCTTAAGGGCATCTAGCAACGAAATCACCGCGACCAAGCAACGAAATAACGCAGAAAATTATTTCTTAAGTCCCCTAACAACGAAATTACATGAAATTTATTCACTTTAACCGCGCATCGTATGCATCGAAGTTTGGAAAATTTTATCTCAATAACTAACGATGGAATTTTTACAAAAAAAATATCTACGGTAAAAGAGCCGATATGGAAGCTATGGCGAAAGTTTCATCGAAATTCGTTCGTTAGTTATGGAGATAAAAATTCCCAAACTTTTTTATTTTAATCGCTAGACTTAAGGGCATCTAGCAACGAAATCACCGCGACCAAGCAACGAAATCATGCAAAAAAATTATTTCTAAAGTCCTTTAGCAACGAAATTGATTCATTTTAAGGTATTCAAGCAAAGAAATCACTAGAAAATGTCTCTTAATCTTACGGGCATCTAGCAACGTTATCACCGCGACCAAGCAACGAAATCATGCAGAGAATTATTTCTAAAGTCCCCTAGCAACGAAATTGATTCATTTTAAGGTATTCAAGCAAAGAAATCACTATAAAATGTATCTTAAGGGCATCTAGCAACGAAATCACCGCGACCAAGCAACGAAATCACGCAGAAAATTATTTCTAAAGTCCCCTAACAACGAAATTACATGAAATTTATTCATTTTAACCGCGCATCGTATGCATCGAAGTTTGGAAAATTTTATCTCAATAACTAACGATGGAATATTTACAAAAAAAATACCTACGGTAAAAGAGCCCATATGGAAGCTATGGCGAAAGTTTCATCGAAATTCGTTTGTTAGTTATGGAGATAAAAATTCCCAAACTTTTTTATTTTAATCGCTAGAAAATGACTTAAGGGCATCTAGCAACGAAATCACCGCGACCAAGCAACGAAATCATGCAGAGAATTATTTCTTAAGTTCCCTTGGAACGAAATTGATTCATTTTAAGGTATTCAAGCAAAGAAATCACTATAAAATGTATCTTAAGGGCATCTAGCAACGAAATCACCGCGACCAAGCAACGAAATCACGCAGAAAATTATTTCTTAAGTCCCCTAACAACGAAATTACATGAAATTTATTCACTTTAACCGCGCATCGTATGCATCAAAGTTTGGAAAATTTTATCTCAATAACTAACGATGGAATATTTACAAAAAAAATACCTACGGTAAAAAGAGCCTATATGGAAGCTATGGCGAAAGTTTCATCGAAATTCGTTCGTTAGTTATGGAGATAAAAATTCCCAAACTTTTTTATTTTAATCGCTAGACTTAAGGGCATCTAGCAACGAAATCACCGCGACCAAGCAACGAAATCATGCAAAAAATTATTTCTAAAGTCCTTTAGCAACGAAATTGATTCATTTTAAGGTATTCAAGCAAAGAAATCACTATAAAATGTCTCTTAATCTTACGGGCATGTAGCAACGAAACCACCGCGACCAAGCAACGAAATCACGCAGAAAATTATTTTTAAAGTCCCCAAGCAACGAAATTACATGAAATTTATTCATTTTAAGGTATTCATCGAAGTTTGGAAAATTTTATCTCAATAACTAACGATGAAATATTTACAAAAAAAATACCTACGGTAAAAGAGCCCATATGGTGAAAGTTTCTTCGAAATTCGTTCGTTAGTTATGGAGATAAAAATTGCTAAACTTTTTGATTTTTATCGCTAGAAAATGACTTAAGGGCATCTAACAACGAAATCACCGCGACCAAGCAACGAAATCATGCAGAGAATTATTTCTAAAGTCCCCTAGCAACGAAATTGATTCATTTTAAGGTATTAAGCAAAGAAATCACTATAAAATGTATCTTAAGGGCATCTAGCAACGAAATCACCGCGACCAAGCAACGAAATCACGCAGAAAATTATTTCTAAAGTCCCCTAACAACGAAATTACATGAAATTTATTCATTTTAACCGCGCATCGTATGCATCGAAGTTTGGAAAATTTTATCTCAATAACTAACGATGGAATATTTACAAAAAAAATACCTACGGTAAAAGAGCCCATATGGAAGCTATGGCGAAAGTTTCATCGAAATTCGTTTGTTAGTTATGGAGATAAAAATTCTCAAACTTTTTTATTTTAATCGCTAGAAAATGACTTAAGGGGATCTAGCAACGAAATCACCGCGACCAAGCAACGAAATCATGCAGAGAATTATTTCTTAAGTCCCCTTGAAACGAAATTGATTCATTTTAAGGTATTCAAGCAAAGAAATCACTATAAAATGTCTCTTAAGGGCATCTAGCAATGAAATCACTGCGACCAAGCAACGAAATCATACAGAGAATTATTTCTAAAGTCCCCTGGCAACGAAATTGATTCATTTTAAGGTATTCAAGCAAAGAAATCACTATAAAATGTATCTTAAGGGCATCTAGCAACGAAATCACCGCGACCAAGCAACGAAATAACGCAGAAAATTATTTTTAAAGTCCCCAAGCAACGAAATTACATGAAATTTATTCATTTTAAGGTATTCATCGAAGTTTGGAAAATTTTATCTCAATAACTAACGATGAAATATTTACAAAAAAAATACCTACGGTAAAAGAGCCCATATGGTGAAAGTTTCTTCGAAATTCGTTCGTTAGTTATGGAGATAAAAATTGCTAAACTTTTTGATTTTTATCGCTAGAAAATGACTTAAGGGCATCTAACAACGAAATCACCGCGACCAAGCAACGAAATCATGCGGAGAATTATTTCTAAAGTCCCCTAGCAACGAAATTGATTCATTTTAAGGTATTAAGCAAAGAAATCACTATAAAATGTATCTTAAGGGCATCTAGCAACGAAATCACCGCGACCAAGCAACGAAATCACGCAGAAAATTATTTCTAAAGTCCCCTAACAACGAAATTACATGAAATTTATTCATTTTAACCGCGCATCGTATGCATCGAAGTTTGGAAAATTTTATCTCAATAACTAACGATGGAATATTTACAAAAAAAATACCTACGGTAAAAGAGCCCATATGGAAGCTATGGCGAAAGTTTCATCGAAATTCGTTTGTTAGTTATGGAGATAAAAATTCTCAAACTTTTTTATTTTAATCGCTAGAAAATGACTTAAGGGCATCTAGCAACGAAATCACCGCGACCAAGCAACGAAATCATGCAGAGAATTATTTCTTAAGTCCCCTTGAAACGAAATTGATTCATTTTAAGGTATTCAAGCAAAGAAATCACTATAAAATGTCTCTTAAGGGCATCTAGCAATGAAATCACTGCGACCAAGCAACGAAATCATACAGAGAATTATTTCTAAAGTCCCCTAGCAACGAAATTGATTCATTTTAAGGTATTCAAGCAAAGAAATCACTATAAAATGTATCTTAAGGGCATCTAGCAACGAAATCACCGCGACCAAGCAACGAAATAACGCAGAAAATTATTTCTTAAGTCCCCTAACAACGAAATTACATGAAATTTATTCACTTTAACCGCGCATCGTATGCATCGAAGTTTGGAAAATTTTATCTCAATAACTAACGATGGAATATTTACAAAAAAAATATCTACGGTAAAAGAGCCGATATGGAAGCTATGGCGAAAGTTTCATCGAAATTCGTTCGTTAGTTATGGAGATAAAAATTCCCAAACTTTTTTATTTTAATCGCTAGACTTAAGGGCATCTAGCAACGAAATCACCGCGACCAAGCAACGAAATCATGCAAAAAATTATTTCTAAAGTCCTTTAGCAACGAAATTGATTCATTTTAAGGTATTCAAGCAAAGAAATCACTAGAAAATGTCTCTTAATCTTACGGGCATCTAGCAACGTTATCACCGCGACCAAGCAACGAAATCATGCAGAGAATTATTTCTAAAGTCCCCTAGCAACGAAATTGATTCATTTTAAGGTATTCAAGCAAAGAAATCACTATAAAATGTATCTTAAGGGCATCTAGCAACGAAATCACCGCGACCAAGCAACGAAATCATGCAGAGAATTATTTCTTAAGTCCCCTTGAAACGAAATTGATTCATTTTAAGGTATTCAAGCAAAGAAATCACTATAAAATGTCTCTTAAGGGCATCTAGCAATGAAATCACTGCGACCAAGCAACGAAATCATACAGAGAATTATTTCTAAAGTCCCCTAGCAACGAAATTGATTCATTTTAAGGTATTCAAGCAAAGAAATCACTATAAAATGTATCTTAAGGGCATCTAGCAACGAAATCACCGCGACCAAGCAACGAAATAACGCAGAAAATTATTTCTTAAGTCCCCTAACAACGAAATTACATGAAATTTATTCACTTTAAACCGCGCATCGTATGCATCGAAGTTTGGAAAATTTTATCTCAATAACTAACGATGGAATATTTACAAAAAAAATATCTACGGTAAAAGAGCCGATATGGAAGCTATGGCGAAAGTTTCATCGAAATTCGTTCGTTAGTTATGGAGATAAAAATTCCCAAACTTTTTTATTTTAATCGCTAGACTTAAGGGCATCTAGCAACGAAATCACCGCGACCAAGCAACGAAATCATGCAAAAAATTATTTCTAAAGTCCTTTAGCAACGAAATTGATTCATTTTAAGGTATTCAAGCAAAGAAATCACTAGAAAATGTCTCTTAATCTTACGGGCATCTAGCAACGTTATCACCGCGACCAAGCAACGAAATCATGCAGAGAATTATTTCTAAAGTCCCCTAGCAACGAAATTGATTCATTTTAAGGTATTCAAGCAAAGAAATCACTATAAAATGTATCTTAAGGGCATCTAGCAACGAAATCACCGCGACCAAGCAACGAAATCACGCAGAAAATTATTTCTAAAGTCCCCTAGCAACGAAATTACATGAAATTTATTCATTTTAAGGTATTCATCGAAGTTCGGAAACTTTTATCTCAATAACTAACGATGGAATATTTACAAAAAAAAATTCCTAGGGTAAAAAAGCCCATATGGAAGCTATGGTGAAAGTTTCTTCGAAATTCGTACAGTCTATTTCTTATTAACTGGTGCAGGCTTTGTATAAGGGTTAGCGCCAAAAAAGTAGAAGTAAAAATATGACAGGGGCGCTAGAGGTCTCTTACAGTGTTCCCATTACGTTCCACTTTCTGCGAAGGAAAAGGCGGATTAGTCTGTTTCGGTGTATATTTAGAAGAACTGATAAACGGGATGCTGTCAAGTGTTAGTAAAACACTGATTGATATAATGAGATTGCGACTACTTACAAAATATAATTTATCTTAAAAAAATTAAGAAAAAATTTAATTAAGTCCTCTGGTCTCGCAATTATAATTATCTGGTATTGCACACCAGCCCCCTCGATCAACATTTTAATAGGTTATATAGCTGGTATAATTTTATCAATAAGGCAAACTTAAAGCATAAGTAAAAACAATTTGTATTTATGCCGTTTATTTTCACGGTCCATGCGAATAACGCCTAGCCTAATAGCAGCCATGTTTCGCTAGGTAATAGCGAAGTGGGGTGGGTAGGGTTAGAATAACATTAGAAATTTAGACATGCTCTTTAGCGTATGGCAGGGGTAGAGTAGGAAACAAAGGATTAAAAAGCCGAGCGTTAGAGCGTTAGAGTTGGCGAAAAGGTTGGCCTTCATTTCCTTTTTTGTTTCGTCGACGGGGCTAAAAGAAAGGGAATTAAAAACGAAAATCTTTCCAAGTGGAAAGAGTTCGCCCAAAATATATAGACAAAAGGTGCAAACTACCATTTTCTCGAAAATCTCGAGAGAACCCGCTTGAGAATTTCTACCGACTCCCCGCATAGCTCCAAGCGAAATTACAATCCACCCGCGGAGGAGAAGGGACTAAGATCGAACAAAAAAATAAATATTTATAATAGTTTCCTAGATGCGCTAGATGTTAATCTTAGAAATATAAAGCTGGAATCAATACAGCCCTTTATAACCTAATTATCAAAATCAATTCATGAATGGTCATGAAATTAGATTTTTAGATTGATAGTATGATTGTATGAAGGCATATTTATAATTTTAGAAATATTTAAAACCGTACAGTTATCAGAGTTTTGTTTCCTATACTCTACCCCTGCTCTACGCTAAAGAGCCTTTCTAAATGTCTAAATAACCCTATCCAACCCATTTTGCTATCGTCCTATCGATTGGCGAAACATAACTGTTAGGCTAGCGGAATTATGAGGCCGTGGAAATAAACGGCAAAAATGTCATAACCTATTGCATGTTGATCGAACTGGCTGGTATACAAATACCAGATAATCATAAATGTGGATCTGAATCAGAAAGAGCTTTCATTTCTTCGCTTATATATATATTATAGCGACAGCATCCCGTTAATCAATTCCTCGAAATATACACATATTAGCCTAATCCGCCTTTTGTTTAGCAGAAAGTGGAAAGAACTTGGTATCAGTATAAGAGACCTCTAGCGCCCCTATCAGATTTTTACCTCTACTTTTTTTGGCGCTAACCCTTATACAAAGCCTGCACCAGTTAATATGAAACAGACTGTACGTTAGTTATGGAGATAAAAATTGCCAAACTTTTTTATTTTAATCGCTAGAAAATGACCTAAGGGCATCTAGCAACGAAATCACCGCGACCAAGCAACGAAATCTTGCAGAGAATTATTTCTAAAGTCCCCTTGCAACGAAATTGATTCATTTTAAGGTATTCAAGCAAAGAAATCACTAGAAAATGTCTCTTAAGGGCATCTAGCAACGAAATCACGCAGAAAATTATTTCTAAAGTCCCCTAGCGCACATGAAATTTATTCATTTTAAGGTATTCATCGAAGTTTGGAAAATTTTATCTCAATAACTGACGATGGAATATTTACAAAAAAAATACCTACCGACCTATTTTTATCTCAATAACTAACGTACGAATTTCGATGAAACCTTCACCATAGCTTCCATATGGTGAAGTTATTTTTACCGTAGGTATTTTTTTTGTAAATATTCCATCGTCAGTTATTGAGATAAAATTTTCATTTAAAGGTATTCACGCAGAAAATTATTTTTAAAGTCCCCTAGCAACGAAATTACATGAAATTTATTCATTTTAAGGTATTCATCGAAGTTTGGAAAATTTTATCTCAATAACTAAAAATGAAATATTTACAAAAAAATACCTACGGTAAAAGAGCCCATATGGTGAAAGTTTCTTCGAAATTCGTTCGTTAGTTATGGAGATAAAAATTGCTAAACTTTTTGATTTTTATCGCTAGAAAATGACTTAAGGGCATCTAACAACGAAATCACCGCGACCAAGCAACAAAATCATGCAAAAAAATATTTCTTAAGTCCCCTAGCAACGAAATTGATTTATTTTAAGGTATTCAAGCAAAGAAATCACTATAAAATGTCTCTTAAGGGCATCTAGCAACGAAATCACCGCGACCAAGCAACGAAATCATGCAGAGAATTATTTCTAAAGTCCCCTAGCAACGAAATTGATTCATTTTAAGGTATTCAAGCAAAGAAATCACTATAAAATGTATCTTAAGGGCATCTAGCAACGAAATCACCGCGACCAAGCAACGAAATCATGCAGAGAATTATTTCTAAAGTCCCCTAGCAACGAAATTGATTCACTTTAAGGTATTCAAGCAAAGAAATCACTAGAAAATGTCTCTTAAGGGCATCTAGCAACGAAATCACTGCGACCAAGCAACGAAATCATGCAGAGAATTATTTCTAAAGTCCCCTAGCAACGAAATCACACGAAATTAATTCATTTTAAGGTATTCATCGAAGTTCGGAAACTTTTATCTCAATAACTAACGGTGATATATTTACCAAAAAAATACCTACGGTAAAAGAGCCCATATTGAAGCTATGGCGAAAGTTTCATCGAAATTCGTTCGTTGCTTATGGAGATAAAAATTGCCAAACTTTTTGATTTTAATCGCTAGAAAATGACTTAAGGGCATCTAGCAACGAAATCACCGCGACCAAGCAACGAAATCATGCAGAGAATTATTTCTAAAGTCCCCTTGCAACGAAATTGATTCGTTTTAAGGTATTCAAGCAAAGAAATCACTAGAAAATGTCTCTTAAGGGCATCTAGCAACGAAATCACCGCGACCAAGCAACGAAATTACCCAGAAAATTATTTCTAAAGTCCCTCAGCAACGAAATTGATTCATTTTAAGGTATTCAAGCAAAGAAATCACTATAAAATGTATCGTAAGGGCATCTAGCAACGAAATCACCGCGACTAAGCAACGAAATCACGCAGAAAATTATTTCTAAAGTCCCCTAGCAACGAAATCACATGAAATTAATTCATTTTAAGGTATTCATCGAAGTTCGGAAACTTTTATCTCAATAACTAACGATGGAATATTTACAAAAAAAAATACCTACGGTAAAAGAGCCCATATGGAAGCTATGGTGAAAGTTTCTTCTAAATTCGTTCGTTAGTTATGGAGATAAAAATTGCCAATTTTTTTTATTTTAATCGCTAGAAAATGACTTAAGGGCATCTAACAACGAAATCACCGCGACCAAGCAACGAAATCATGCACAAAATTATTTCTCAAGTCCTTTAGCAACGAAATTGATTCATTTTAAGGTATTCAAGCAAAGAAATCACTAGAAAATGTCTCTTAAGGGCATCTAGCAACGAAATCACTGTGACCAAGCAACGAAATCATGCAGAGAATTATTTCTAAAGTCCCCTAGCAACGAAATCACATGAAATTAATTCATTTTAAGGTATTCATCGAAGTTCGGAAACTTTTATCTCAATAACTAACTATGGAATATTTACCAAAAAAATACCTACGGTAAAAGAGCCCATATGGAAGCTATGGCGAAAGTTTCATCGAAATTCGTTTGTTAGTTATGGAGACAAAAATTCCCAAACTTTTTTATTTTAATCGCTAGAAAATAACTTAAGGGCATCTAGCAACAAAATCACCGCGACCAAGCAACGAAATCATGCAAAAAATTATTTCTAAAGTCCTTTAGCAACGAAATTGATTCATTTTAAGGTATTCAAGCAAAGAAATCACTATAAAATGTCTCTTAAGGGCATCTAGCAACGAAATCACTGCGACCAAGCAACGAAATCATGCAGAGAATTATTTATAAAGTCCCCATATGGAAGCTATGGCGAAAGTTTCATCGAAATTCGTTCGTTAGTTATGGAGATAAAAATTCCCAAACTTTTTTATTTTAATCGCTAGAAAATGACTTAAGGGCATCTAGCAACGAAATCACCGCGACCAAGCAACTAAATCATGCAAAAAAATTATTTCTAAAGTCCTTTAGCAACGAAATTGATTCATTTTAAGGTATTCAAGCAAAGAAATCACTATAAAATGTCTCTTAAGGGCATCTAGCAACGAAATCACTGCGACCAAGCAACGAAATCATGCAGAGAAATATTTCCAAAGTCCCCTAGCAACGAAATTGATTCATTTTAAGGTATTAAGCAAAGAAATCACTATAAAATGTATCTTAAGGGCATCTAGCAACGAAATCACCGCGACCAAGCAACGAAATCACGCAAAAAATTATTTCTAAAGTCCCCTAACAACGAAATTACATGAAATTTATTCACTTTAACCGCGCATCGTATGCATCGAAGTTTGGAAAATTTTATCTCAATAACTAACGATGGAATATTTACAAAAAAAATACCTACGGTAAAAGAGCCCATATGGAAGCTATGGCGAAAGTTTCATCGAAATTCGTTCGTTAGTTATGGAGATAAAAATTCCCAAACTTTTTTATTTTAATCGCTAGAAAATGACTTAAGGGCATCTAGCAACGAAATCACCGCGACCAAGCAACGAAATCATGCAAAAAATTATTTCTAAAGTCCCCCAGCAACGAAATTGATTCATTTTAAGGTATTCAAGCAAAGAAATCACTATAAAATATATCTTAAGGGCATCTAGCAACGAAATCACCGCGACCAAGCAACGAAATCAGGCAGAAAATTATTTTTAAAGTCCCCTAGCAACGAAATTACATGAAATTTATTCATTTTAAGGTATTCATCGAAGTTTGGAAAATTTTATCTCAAAAACTAACGCTGAAATATTTACAAATAAAATACCTACGGTAAAAGAGCCCATATGGAAGCTATGGTGAAAGTTTCTTCTAAATTCGTTCGTTAGTTATGGAGATAAAAATTGCCAAACTTTTTGATTTTAATCGCTTGAAAATGACTTAAGGGCATCTAGCAACGAAATCACCGCGACCAAGCAACGAAATCATGCAGAGAATTATTTCTAAAGTCCCCTAGCAACGAAATTGATTCATTTTTTTATTGATTTGTATATTTTTACGTGGGCGAACCTCGTCCTCTTTTAACTGGACGTGGATGGTCGGTATTATTTTGCTTATCTTCAGCTTTGCGGGTGTCCGCGTTAACTATTTGTTGTTGTTGATTAAGTTGGTACGGTGATGTATAGTTATGTTCACGTTGATTGAACTTTTTTATTCTGTTTACATGAACGATCATCCTTTTCTGTTTTTTATCTTCAACGTTTTCGATCTCGTAGTTTACTTTTGAATAATTCTTTTTGATTTGAAATGGACCATCCCAACGGTTGATAAATTTTCCAGCCATTGGAGGTGTTTTTAAGAGTACCCAATCTCCTACTTCAAACTTCGTTTCGACCGTTCCTAAATTGTAATGAAACTTTTGTTTTTCCTGTGCTTTAAAAAGATGTAAGCGTGCTAGCCTTTGGGCTTGCATCCATTTCTTTGTGTACATTAACGCGTCGTTTCCTGTTATTTCATATTGAAAATTCAATTTAATATCGTTTGGAAGAACCGGTGGTCTTCCAAAGAAAAGAAAAAATGGACATTCCTGCAGCGTTGCATGAACGGCAGTGTTATATGCAAAAGTGACGTAGGGTAGGAATCGTTCCCATTGTTCTGGTTCATCTACTACATAACAAGTTAGCATATCAACTAATGTTCTATTGAATCGCTCAACTAAGCCGTCTGTTTGTGGATGGTATGCAGTAGTGCGCATTTGTTTAATTTTAAATAGTATACATATTTCCTTTACAAGGTGGGATAAAAAATTAGTTCCTCTATCAGTTAGTACGTTCTGCGGGGCTCCATATTTCGTGATAACTTTATGAACTAGATGCTTTGCTACGGTTTGTGCTTTTTGATCTTTCATTGGTATGGTGATTACAAAACGGCTGGCATAATCCGAGATTACTAGTATATATCGATAACCTTTCCTACTTTCTCGTACGGGTTCTACGATGTCCATTGCAATACGTTCCCAAATTTCGTATACGGGTAGAAGTGGTTGTAAAGGAGCTTTTGTGGTACCAACTGCTTTTCTCCTGGCACATAGTATACAACTGGTTACGTGTACAACTACGTCTTTCTTCAACCCTTTCCAAATATAATGTCGTTTTATTCTGGCTATTGTTTTAGCTATACCTAAGTGTCCTGCCAACATGTGGTCATGATTTTCTATTAATACGTCTTTAACTTTTACCCGCGGTACAATTAATCTGTTATTTATATCTATTATTTCTCCTTTTTCGTTAAAATTATATCTCTTTGTTTTTAGTTCATTTTCGGCATTCGGGCCATCTATATTATGTCGCAAGCTCTTGACTTCTTTGTCGGCTTTATTTATATTTTCACTTGGTTCCTTATTTTTTCGTGTCGCAAATAGGTGTCTATAATTCTTTTCTAATTGTAATTGCTCTTTATATCTAGCTTGTCTTTTGGCTTCTTGCTTAATTTCAGCTTCTATTCTTTTAATCAGCATCTGACAATATTCGTCATTTTGTTGTAATTTAGCCCATTCACTAATATTAGCGTCAGCCGTATTCACATGGACAGATCCAGTAGCTGCTTGTGATTCCTTCCGCGGCGTGAATATCACACCGGCGATCACTCCCCACTTGTTTGGAGTTTTTGGAATCGCTCCAAGATTTTTAGGGATACGGCTCAGGCAGTCAGCATTTTGATGTGACTTCCCAGGTCGATACCCTATTTTCATGTCGTATTCTTGGATCTTTAGTGCCCATCGCTGTAAACGTCCAGCCGGTTCTGGCTTGCTCATCAACCACTCTAATGGACGGTGGTCAGTAAAAACAGTGAAAGATCGTCCATACAAATAAGGCCTGAAAACTTCTATCGCGTGAATAATAGCATAACATTCTTTTTCGGTTGTGGACCACTTGGCCTCTCTTTCACTAAGATGCTTTGATGTATATGCTATTACGACTTCTCGGTCGCCAGTTTCTGCGGAATCCGCCTCGCTGGTTTCCGATGTGTCGGGGAAGGCCGGAGCCTGCATTTGTGCCAATACCGCACCAATTCGATATCCTGAAGCATCCGTATAGATGATAAATTCGCGCGAAAAGTCCAGATACCCCAGGACTGGTTTGGTCGTTAAGCATTGTTTGATGCAATTAAAGGCGTCCCTTTCCTCCGGACCCCATTTCCATTGTGCACTTTTCTTAGTCAGTGCTGTAAGAGGATGTGCTTTTTCTGCGAAAGCACGGACAAACTTACGGTAGTAGCTCGCGAGTCCTAAGAAAGATGCTAACTCTTTCTGATTAGTCGGTTCTGGATACGAAGTAATGGATTCCATTTTCTTTGTGTTCGGTGCAATTCCGTCTATTGAAACAATATAACCTAAATAATCTATCTTATTTTTGAAAAATTCACATTTTGTTCTATTTAACCTCAGCCCTGCGGATAACAATAGCTCGAAAACACTTCGTAGATGTACAATATGGTCATCGAATGTCTTACTGTAGATGATGATGTCATCCAAGTAGACTAATACGAATTTGTATAACTCGTTTTTGAAGGTATCATTCATTGCACGTTGAAAAGTGCTCGGAGCGTTTGTCAGTCCGAATGGCATTCGGTTAAACTCAAATGATTTGGAGGTCTCGTTGGGACCTCCAAATGTAAAGTTCGCAGGAAAACCATGTATTGCAAAAGTAATTAGTCGAGTACAAAGAGAGGCTTACAGAGAGATAGAGTGCGAGGACACTAGAACAAAGCTAAACTGACTCTGCCGTACCTTGCAAGAACCCCGCGTATTTATACTAGAGCGCGAATGAACAACTCGCGCTTCAGCGTCTATCGCGGAGATTTTCGCAAGTCTATCAAAGCGTGTGAATTCACGCATGCCGGTGTGTTTATGCGAACGCGGCGCGCGGATTCACGCTTCGCCGGTACATCCGACCTTGTGGGTATGCCGGCTGTGCATGATTTGGGATCATTACAAAAGGATAAATCCGGGTCTTAATAAGAAAGAATAAATCCGGGTCTTTATAAGTAAGGATAAATCCGAAGGATAAATCCGGGTCTTAATAAGAAAGGATAAATCCGGGTCTTAAAAAGAAAGGATAAATCCGGGTCTTAATAAGAACGGATAAATCCGGGTCTTAATAAGAAAGGATAAATCCGGGTCTTAATAAAAAAGAATAATTCCGGGGCTTAATAAGAAAGGATAAATCCGGGTCTTAATAAGAAAGGATAAATCCGGGTCTTAATAAGTAAGGATAAATCCGAAGGATAAATCCGGGTCTTAATAAGAAAGGATAAATCCGAGTCTTAATAAGAAAGGAAAAATCCGGAGGATAAATCCGGTCCGGGTCTTAATAAGAAAGGAAAAATCCGGAGGATAAATCCGGTCCGGGTCTTAATAAGTAAGGATAAATCCGAAGGATAAATCCAGGTCTTAATAAGAAAGGATAAATCCGGGTCTTAATAAGAAAGGAAAAATCCGGAGGATAAATCCGGGTCTTAATAAGAAAGGATAAATCCGGGTCTTAATAAGTAAGGATAAATCCGAAGGATAAATCCGGGTATTAATAAGAAAGAATAAATCCGGAGGATAAATCCGGGTCTTAATAAGAAAGGATAAATCCGGGTCTTAATAAAAAAGAATAATTCCGGGGCTTAATAAGAAAGGATAAATCCGGGTCTTAATAAGAAAGGAAAAATCCGGAGGATAAATCCGGGTCTTAATAAGAAAGGATAAATCCGGGTCTTAATAAGAAAGGAAAAATCCGGAGGATAAATCCGGGTCTTAATAAGAAAGGATAAATCCGGGTCTTAATAAGAAAGGAAAAATCCGGAGGATAAATCCGGGTCTTAATAAGAAAGGATAAATCCGGGTGGTCTTGATAAGTAAGGATAAATCCGGGTCTTAATAAGAAAGAATAAATCCGGAGGATGAATCCGGGTCTTAATAAGTAAGGATAAATCCGGGACTTAATAAGAAAGGATAAATCCGGGTCTTAATAAGAAAGGATAAATCAAGGTCTTAATAAGAAAGGATAAATCCGGGTCTTAATAAGTAAGGATAAATCCGGGTCTTAATAAGTAAGGATAAATCCGAAGGATAAATCCAGGTCTTAATAAGAAAGGATAAATCCGGGTCTTAATAAGAAAGGATCAATCCGGGTCTTAATAAGAAAGAATAAATCCGGAGGATAAATCCGGGTCTTAATAAAAAAGAATAATTCCGGGTCTTAATAAGAAAGGATAAATCCGGGTCTGAATAAGAAAGGATAAATCCGGGTCTTAATAAGAAAGGATAAATCCGGGTCTTAATAAGAAAGAATAAATCCGGGTCTTAATAAAAAAGAATAATTCCGGGTCTTAAAAAGAAAGGATAAATCCGGGTCTTAATAAGAACGGATAAATCCGGGTCTTAATAAGAAAGGATAAATCCGGGTCTTAATAAAAAAGATTAATTCCGGGGCTTAATAAGAAAGGATAAATCCGGGTCTTAATAAGAAAGGATAAATCCGGGTCTTAATAAGAAAGGATAAATCCGGGTCTTAATAAGTAAGGATAAATCCGAAGGATAAATCCGGGTCTTAATAAGAAAGGATAAATCCGGGTCTTAATAAGAAAGGATAAATCCGGGTCTTAATAAGTAAGGATAAATCCGAAGGATAGATCCGGGTCTTAATAAGAAAGGATAAATCCGGGTCTTAATAAGGAAGGAAAAATCCGGAGGATAAATCCGGGTCTTAATAAGAAAGGATAAATCCGGGTGGTCTTGATAAGAAAGGATAAATCCGGGTCTTAATAAGATAAGAATAATAGTCTTAATAGATAAGTCTTAATAAGAAGAAAAATCCGGAGGATTAATCCGGGTCTTAATAAGAAAGGATAAATCCGGGTCTTAATAAGTAAGGATAAATCCGAAGGATAAATCCGGGTCTTAATAAGAAAGGATAAATCCGGGTCTTAATAAGAAAGAATAAATCCGGAGGATAAATCCGGGTCTTAATAAAAAAGAATAATTCCGGGTCTTAATAAGAAAGGATAAATCCGGGTCTTAGAAAGAAAGGATAAATCCGGGTCTTAATAATAACGGATAAATCCGGGTCTTAATAAGAAAGAATAAATCCGGGTCTAAATAAGAAAGGATAAATCCGGGTCTTAATAAGAAAGGATAAATCCGGGTCTTAATAAGAAAGGATAAATCCGGGACTTAATAAGAAAGGATAAATCCGGGTCTTAATAAGAAAGGATAAATCCGGGTCTTAATAAGTAAGGATAAATCCGAAGGATAAGTCCGGGTCTTAATAAGAAAGGATAAATCCGGGTCTTAATAAGAAAGGAAAAATCCGGAGGATAAATCCGGGTCTTAATAAGAAAGGATAAATCCGGGTGGTCTTGATAAGAAAGGATAAATCCGGGTCTTAATAAGAAAGGATAATTCCGGGTCTTAATAAGAAAGGATAAATCCGGGTCTTAATAAGAAAGGATAAATACGGGTCTTAATAAGAAAGGATAAATCCGGGTCTTAATAAGAAAGGATAAATCCGGGTCTTAATAAGTCAGGATAAATCCGGGTCTTAATAAGAAAGAATAAATCCGGAGGATAAATCCGGGTCTTAATAAGAAAGGATAAATCCCGGTCTTGATAAGAAAGGATAAATCCGGGTCTTAATAAGAAAGGATAAATCCGGGTCTTAATAAGTAAGGATAAATCCGGGTCTTAATAAGAAAGAATAAATCCGGAGGATAAATCCGGGTCTTAATAAGTAAGGATAAATCCGGGACTTAATAAGAAAGGATAAATCCAGGTCTTAATAAGAAAGGATAAATCCGGGTCTTAATAAGTAAGGATAAATCCGAAGGATAAATCCGGGTCTTAATAAGTAAGGATAAATCCGAAGGATAAATCCAGGTCTTAATAAGAAAGGATAAATCCGGGTCTAAATAAGAAAGGAAAAATCCGGAGGATAAATCCGGGTCTTAATAAGAGAGGATAAATCCGGGTTTTAATAAGTAAGGATATATCCGAAGGATAAATCCGGGTCTTAATAAGAAAGGATAAATCCGGGTCTTAATAAGAAAGAATAAATCCGGAGGATAAATCCGGGTCTAAATAAAAAAGAATAATTCCGGGTCTTAATAAGAAAGGATAAATCCGGGTCTGAATAAGAAAGGATAAATCCGGGTCTTAATAAGAAAGGATAAATCCGGGTCTTTGGATATGGAATATTCGATGGAATATTTACCAAAAAAATACCTACGGTAAAAAAGCCCTTATGGAAGCTATGGCGAAAGTTTCATCGAAATTCGTTCGTTGCTTATGGAGATAAAAATTGCCAAACTTTTTGATTTTAATCGCTAGAAAATGACTTAAGGGCATCTAGCAACGAAATCACCGCGACCAAGCAACGAAATCATGCAGAGAATTATTTCTAAAGTCCCCTTGCAACGAAATTGATTCATTTTAAGGTATTCAAGCAAAGAAATCACTAGAAAATGTCTCTTAAGGGCATCTAGCAACGAAATCACCGCGACCAAGCAACGCAGAAAATTATTTCTAAAGTCCCCTAGCGCACATGAAATTTATTCATTTTAAGGTATTCATCGAAGTTTGGAAAATTTTATCTCAATAACTGACGATGGAATATTTACAAAAAAAATACCTACCGACCTATTTTTATCTCAATAACTAACGAACGAATTTCGATGAAACCTTCACCATAGCTTCCATATGGTGAAGGTATTTTTACCGTAGGTATTTTTTTCCCCTAGCAACGAAATCACACGAAATTAATTCATTTTAAGGTATTCATCGAAGTTCGGAAACTTTTATCTCAATAACTAACGATGGAATATTTAGCAAAAAAATACCTACGGTAAAAAAAGCCCTTATGGAAGCTATGGCGAAAGTTTCATCGAAATTCGTTCGTTGCTTATGGAGATAAAAATTGCCAAACTTTTTGATTTTAATCGCTAGAAAATGACTTAAGGGCATCTAGCAACGAAATCACCGCGACCAAGCAACGAAATCATGCAGAGAATTATTTCTAAAGTCCCCTTGCAACGAAATTGATTCATTTTAAGGTATTCAAGCAAAGAAATCACTAGAAAATGTCTCTTAAGGGCATCTAGCAACGAAATCACCGCGACCAAGCAACGCAGAAAATTATTTCTAAAGTCCCCTAGCGCACATGAAATTTATTCATTTTAAGGTATTCATCGAAGTTTGGAAAATTTTATCTCAATAACTGACGATGGAATATTTACAAAAAAAATACCTACGGTAAAAATACCTTCACCATATGGAAGCTATGGTGAAGGTTTCATCGAAATTCGTTCGTTACTTATTGAGATAAAAATTGACAAACTTTTTTATTTTAATCGCTAGAAAATGACTTAAGGGAATCTAGCAACGAAAGCAACGCGACCAAGCAACGAAATCACGCAGAAAAATATTTCTAAAGTCCCCTAGCAATAAAATTGATTCATTTTAAGGTATTCAAGCAAAGAAATCACTATAAAATGTATCTTAAGGGCATCTAGCAACGAAATCACCGCGACCAAGCAACGAAATCACCCAGAAAATTATTTCTAAAGTCCCCTAGCAACGAAATTGATTCATTTTAAGGTATTCAAGCAAAGAAATCACTAGAAAATGTATCTTAAGGGCATCTAGCAACGAAATCACCGCGACCAAGCAACGAAATCACCCAGAAAAATTATTTCTAAAGTCCCCTAGCAACGAAATTGATTCATTTTAAGGTATTCAAGCAAAGAAATCACTATAAAATGTATCGTAAGGGCATCTAGCAACGAAATCACCGCGACCAAGCAACGAAATCACGCAGAAAATTATTTCTAAAGTCCCCTAGCAACGAAATCACATGAAATTAATTCATTTTAAGGTATTCATCAAAGTTCGGAAACTTTTATCTCAATAACTAACGATGGAATATTTACAAAAAAAAATACCTACGGTAAAAGAGCCCATATGGAAGCTATGGTGAAAGTTTCTTCTAAATTCGTTCGTTAGTTATGGAGATAAAAATTGCCAATTTTTTTTATTTTAATCGCTAGAAAATGACTTAAGGGCATCTAACAACGAAATCACCGCGACCAAGCAACGAAATCATGCACAAAATTATTTCTCAAGTCCTTTAGCAACGAAATTGATTCATTTTAAGGTATTCAAGCAAAGAAATCACTAGAAAATGTCTCTTAAGGGCATCTAGCAACGAAATCACTGCGACCAAGCAACGAAATCATGCAGAGAATTATTTCTAAAGTCCCCTAGCAACGAAATCACATGAAATTAATTCATTTTAAGGTATATATCGAAGTTCGGAAACTTTTATCTCAATAACTAACGATTGAATATTTACCAAAAAAATACCTACGGTAAAAGAGCCCATATGGAAGCTATGGCGAAAGTTTCATCGAAATTCGTTCGTTAGTTATGGAGACAAAAATTCCCAAACTTTTTTATTTTAATCGCTAGAAAATGACTTAAGGGCATCTAGCAACGAAATCACCGCGACCAAGCAACGAAATCATGCAAAAAATTATTTCTAAAGTCCTTTAGCAACGAAATTGATTCATTTTAAGGTATTCAAGCAAAGAAATCACTATAAAATGTCTCTTAAGGGCATCTAGCAACGAAATCACCGCGACCAAGCAACGAAATCATGCAGAGAATTATTTCTAAAGTCCCCTAGCAACGAAATTGATTTATTTTAAGGTATTAAGCAAAGAAATCACTATAAAATGTATCTTAAGGGCATCTAGCAACGAAATCACCGCGACCAAGCAACGAAATTACCCAGAAAATTATTTCCAAAGTCCCCTAGCAACGAAATTGATTCATTTTAAGGTATTCAAGCAAAGAAATCACTATAAAATGTATCGTAAGGGCATCTAGCAACGAAATCACCGCGACCAAGCAACGAAATCACGCAGAAAATTATTTCTAAAGTCCCCTAGCAACGAAATCACATGATATTAATTCATTTTAAGGTATTCATCAAAGTTCGGAAATTTTTATCTCAATAACTAACGATGGAATACTTACAAAAAAAAAATACCTACGGTAAAAGAGCCCATATGGAAGCTATGGTGAAAGTTTCTTCTAAATTCGTTCGTTAGTTATGGAGATAAAAATTGCCAATTTTTTTTATTTTAATCGCTAGAAAATGACTTAAGGGCATCTAACAACGAAATCACCGCGACCAAGCAACGAAATCATGCACAAAATTATTTCTCAAGTCCTTTAGCAACGAAATTGATTCATTTTAAGGTATTCAAGCAAAGAAATCACTAGAAAATGTCTCTTAAGGGCATCTTGCAACGAAATCACTGCGACCAAGCAACGAAATCATGCAGAGAATTATTTCTAAAGTCCCCTAGCAACGAAATCACATGAAATTAATTCATTTTAAGGTATATGTCGAAGTTCGGAAACTTTTATCTCAATAACTAACGATGGAATATTTACCAAAAAAATACCTACGGTAAAAGAGCCCATATGGAAGCTATGGCGAAAGTTTCATCGAAATTCGTTCGTTAGTTATGGAGACAAAAATTCCCAAACTTTTTTATTTTAATCGCTAGAAAATGACTTAAGGGCATCTAGCAACGAAATCACCGCGACCAAGCAACGAAATCATGCAAAAAATTATTTCTAAAGTCCTTTAGCAACGAAATTGATTCATTTTAAGGTATTCAAGCAAAGAAATCACTATAAAATGTCTCTTAAGGGCATCTAGCAACGAAATCACTGCGACCAAGCAACGAAATCATGCAGAGAATTATTTCTAAAGTCCCCTAGCAACGAAATTGATTTATTTTAAGGTATTAAGCAAAGAAATCACTATAAAATGTATCTTCAGGGCATCTAGCAACGAAATCACCGCGACCAAGCAACGAAATCACGCAGAAAATTATTTCTAAAGTCCCCTAACAACGAAATTACATGAAATTTATTCACTTTAACCGCGCATCGTATGCATCGAAGTTTGGAAAATTTTATCTCAATAACTAACAATGGAATATTTACAAAAAAAATACCTACGGTAAAAGAGCCCATATGGAAGCTATGGCGAAAGTTTCATCGAAATTCGTTCGTTAGTTATGGAGATAAAAATTCCCAAACTTTTTTATTTTAATCGCTAGAAAATGACTTAAGGGCATCTAGCAACGAAATCACCGCGACCAAGCAACGAAATCATGCAAAAAATTATTTCTAAAGTCCTTTAGCAACGAAATTGATTCATTTTAAGGTATTCAAGCAAAGAAATCACTATAAAATGTCTCTTAAGGGCATCTAGCAACGAAATCACTGCGACCAAGCAACGAAATCATGCAGAGAATTATTTCTAAAGTCCCCTAACAACGAAATTACATGAAATTTATTCACTTTAACCGCGCATCGTATGCATCGAAGTTTGGAAAATTTTATCTCAATAACTAACGATGGAATATTTACAAAAAAAATACCTACGGTAAAAGAGCCCATATGGAAGCTATGGCGAAAGTTTCATCGAAATTCGTTCGTTAGTTATGGAGATAAAAATTCCCAAACTTTTTTATTTTAATCGCTAGAAAATGACTTAAGGGCATCTAGCAACGAAATCACCGCGACCAAGCAACGAAATCATGCAAAAAATTATTTCTAAAGTCCCCCAGCAACGAAATTGATTCATTTTAAGGTATTCAAGCAAAGAAATCACTATAAAATATATCTTAAGGGCATCTAGTAACGAAATCACCGCGACCAAGCAACGAAATCAGGCAGAAAATTATTTTTAAAGTCCCCTAGCAACGAAATTACATGAAATTTATTCATTTTAAGGTATTCATCGAAGTTTGGAAAATTTTATCTCAAAAACTAAAGCTGAAATATTTAGAAATAAAATACCTACGGTAAAAGAGCCCATATGGAAGCTATGGTGAAAGTTTCTTCGAAATTCGTTCGTTAGTTATGGAGATAAAAATTGCCAAACTTTTTGATTTTAATCGCTTGAAAATGACTTAAGGGCATCTAGCAACGAAATCACCGCGACCAAGCAACGAAATCATGCAGAGAATTATTTCTAAAGTCCCCTAGCAACGAAATTGATTCATTTTTTTATTGATTTGTATATTTTTACGTGGGCGACCTCGTCCTCTTTTAACTGGACGTGGATGGTCGGTATTATTTTGCTTATCTTCAGCTTTGCGGGTGTCCGCGTTAACTATTTGTTGTTGTTGATTAAGTTGGTACGGTGATGTATAGTTATGTTCACGTTGATTGAACTTTTTTATTCTGTTTACATGAACGATCATCCTTTTCTGTTTTTTATCTTCAACGTTTTCGATCTCGTAGTTTACTTTTGAATAATTCTTTGTGATTTGAAATGGACCATCCCAACGGTTGATAAATTTTCCAGCCATTGGAGGTGTTTTTAAGAGTACCCAATCTCCTACTTCAAACTTCGTTTCGACCGTTCCTAAATTGTAATGAAACTTTTGTTTTTCCTGTGCTTTAAAAAGATGTAAGCGTGCTAGCCTTTGGGCTTGCATCCATTTCTTTGTGTACATTAACGCGTCGTTTCCTGTTATTTCATATTGAAAATTCAATTTAATATCGTTTGGAAGAACCGGTGGTCTTCCAAAGAAAAGAAAAAATGGACATTCCTCAGCGTTGTATGAACGGCAGTGTTATATGCAAAAGTGACATAGGGTAGGAATCGTTCCCATTGTTCTGGTTCATCTACTACATAACAAGTTAGCATATCAACTAATGTTCTATTGAATCGCTCAACTAAGCCGTCTGTTTGTGGATGGTATGCAGTAGTGCGCATTTGTTTAATTTTAAATAGTATACATATTTCCTTTACAAGGTGGGATAAAAAATTAGTTCCTCTATCAGTTAGTACGTTCTGCGGGGCTCCATATTTCGTGATAACTTTATGAACTAGATGCTTTGCTACGGTTTGTGCTTTTTGATCTTTCATTGGTATGGTGATTACAAAACGGCTGGCATAATCCGAGATTACTAGTATATATCGATAACCTTTCCTACTTTCTCGTACGGGTTCTACGATGTCCATTGCAATACGTTCCCAAATTTCGTATACGGGTAGAAGTGGTTGTAAAGGAGCTTTTGTGGTACCAACTGCTTTTCTCCTGGCACATAGTATACAACTGGTTACGTGTACAACTACGTCTTTCTTCAACCCTTTCCAAATATAATGTCGTTTATTCTGGCTATTGTTTTAGCTATACCTAAGTGTCCTGCCAACATGTGGTCATGATTTTCTATTAATACGTCTTTAACTTTTACCCGCGGTACAATTAATCTGTTATTTATATCTATTATTTCTCCTTTTTCGTTAAAATTATATCTCTTTGTTTTTAGTTCATTTTCGGCATTCGGGCCATCTATATTATGTCGCAAGCTCTTGACTTCTTTGTCGGCTTTATTTATATTTTCACTTGGTTCCTTATTTTTTCGTGTCGCAAATAGGTGTCTATAATTCTTTTCTAATTGTAATTGCTCTTTATATCTAGCTTGTCTTTTGGCTTCTTGCTTAATTTCAGCTTCTATTCTTTTAATCAGCATCTGACAATATTCGTCATTTTGTTGTAATTTAGCCCATTCACTAATATTAGCGTCAGCCGTATTCACATGGACAGATCCAGTAGCTGCTTGTGATTCCTTCCGCGGCGTGAATATCACACCGGCGATCACTCCCCACTTGTTTGGAGTTTTTGGAATCGCTCCAAGATTTTTAGGGATACGGCTCAGGCAGTCAGCATTTTGATGTGACTTCCCAGGTCGATACCCTATTTTCATGTCGTATTCTTGGATCTTTAGTGCCCATCGCTGTAAACGTCCAGCCGGTTCTGGCTTGCTCATCAACCACTCTAATGGACGGTGGTCAGTAAAAACAGTGAAAGATCGTCCATACAAATAAGGCCTGAAAACTTCTATCGCGTGAATAATAGCATAACATTCTTTTTCGGTTGTGGACCACTTGGCCTCTCTTTCACTAAGATGCTTTGATGTATATGCTATTACGACTTCTCGGTCGCCAGTTTCTGCGGAATCCGCCTCGCTGGTTTCCGATGTGTCGGGGAAGGCCGGAGCCTGCATTTGTGCCAATACCGCACCAATTCCATATCCTGAAGCATCCGTATAGATGATAAATTCGCGCGAAAAGTCCAGATACCCCAGGACTGGTTTGGTTGTTAAGCATTGTTTGATGCAATTAAAGGCGTCCCTTTCCTCCGGACCCCATTTCCATTGTGCACTTTTCTTAGTCAGTGCTGTAAGAGGATGTGCTTTTTCTGCGAAAGCACGGACAAACTTACGGTAGTAGCTCGCGAGTCCTAAGAAAGATGCTAACTCTTTCTGATTAGTCGGTTCTGGATACGAAGTAATGGATTCCATTTTCTTTGTGTTCGGTGCAATTCCGTCTATTGAAACAATATAACCTAAATAATCTATCTTATTTTTGAAAAATTCACATTTTGTTCTATTTAACCTCAGCCCTGCGGATAACAATAGCTCGAAAACACTTCGTAGATGTACAATATGGTCATCGAATGTCTTACTGTAGATGATGATGTCATCCAAGTAGACTAATACGAATTTGTATAACTCGTTTTTGAAGATATCATTCATTGCACGTTGAAAAGTGCTCGGAGCGTTTGTCAGTCCGAATGGCATTCGGTTAAACTCAAATAATTTGGAGGTCTCGTTGGGACCTCCAAATGTAAAGTTCGCAGGAACACCATGTATTGCAAAAGTAATTAGTCGAGTACAAAGAGAGGCTTACAGAGAGATAGAGTGCGAGGACACTAGAACAAAGCTAAACTGACTCTGCCGTACCTTGCAAGAACCCCGCGTATTTATACTAGAGCGCGAATGAACAACTCGCGCTTCAGCGTCTATCGCGGAGATTTTCGCAAGTCTATCAAAGCGTGTGAATTCACGCATGCCGGTGTGTTTATGCGAACGCGGCGCGCGGATTCACGCTTCGCCGCGTATCGCATTGTGCCGATATGTTGACAGGAAATGCCGGTACATCCGACCTTGTGGGTATGCCGGCTGTGCATGATTTGGGATCATTACAAAAGGATAAATCCGGGTCTTAATAAGAAAGAATAAATCCGGGTCTTAATAAGTAAGGATAAATCCGAAGGATAAATCCGGGTCTTAATAAGAAAGGATAAATCCGGGTCTTAAAAAGAAAGGATAAATCCGGGTCTTAATAAGAACGGATAAATCCGGAGGATAAATCCGGGTCTTAATAAGAACGGATAAATCCGGAGGATAAATCCGGGTCTTAATAAGAAAGGATAAATCCGGGTCTTAATAAAAAAGAATAATTCCGGGGCTAAATAAGAAAGGATAAATCCGGGTCTTAATAAGAAAGGATAAATCCGGGTCTTAATAAGTAAGGATAAATCCGAAGGATAAATCCGGGTCTTAAAAAGAAAGGATAAATCCGGGTCTTAATAAGAAAGGAAAAATCCGGAGGATAAATCCGGTCCGGGTCTTAATAAGAAAGGAAAAATCCGGAGGATAAATCCGGTCCGGGTCTTAATAAGTAAGGATAAATCCGAAGGATAAATCCAGGTCTTAATAAGAAAGGATAAATCCGGGTCTTAATAAGAAAGGAAAAATCCGGAGGATAAATCCGAGTCTTAATAAGAAAGGATAAATCCGGGTCTTAATAAGTAAGGATAAATCCGAAGGATAAATCCGGGTATTAATAAGAAAGAATAAATCCGGAGGATAAATCCGGGTCTTAATAAAAAAGAATATTTCCGGGTCTTAATAAGAAAGGATAAATCCGGGTCTGAATAAGAAAGGATAAATCCGGGTCTTAATAAGAAAGGATAAATCCGGGTCTTAATAAGAAAGGATAAATCCGGGTCTTAATAAGAAAGAATAAATCCGGGTCTTAATAAGTAAGGATAAATCCGAAGGATAAATCCGGGTCTTAATAAGAAAGGATAAATACGGGTCTTAAAAAGAAAGGATAAATCCGGGTCTTAATAAGTAAGGATAAATCCGAAGGATAAATCCGGGTCTTAATAAGAAAGGATAAATCCGGGTCTTAATAAAAAAAAATAATTCCGGGGCTTAATAAGAAAGGATAAATCCGGGTCTTAATAAGAAAGGATAAATCCGGGTCTTAATAAGTAAGGATAAATCCGAAGGATAAATCCGGGTCTTAATCAGAAAGGATAAATCCGGGTCTTAATAAGAAAGGAAAAAATCCGGAGGATAAATCCGGGTCTTAATAAGAAAGGATAAATCCGGGTCTTAATAAGAAAGGAAAAATCCGGAGGATAAATCCGGGTCTTAATAAGAAAGGATAAATCCGGGTGGTCTTGATAAGTAAGGATAAATCCGGGTCTTAATAAGAAAGAATAAATCCGGAGGATAAATCCGGGTCTTAATAAGTAAGGATAAATCCGGGACTTAATAAGAAAGGATAAATCCGGGTCTTAATAAGAAAGGATAAATCCAGGTCTTAATAAGAAAGGATAAATCCGGGTCTTAATAAGTAAGGATAAATCCGAAGGATAAATCCGGGTCTTAATAAGTAAGGATAAATCCGAAGGATAAATCCAGGTCTTAATAAGAAAGGATAAATCCGGGTCTTAATAAGAAAGAATAAATCCGGGTCTTAATAAAAAAGAATAATTCCGGGTCTTAAAAAGAAAGGATAAATCCGGGTCTTAATAAGAACGGATAAATCCGGGTCTTAATAAGAAAGGATAAATCCGGGTCTTAATAAAAAAGAATAATTCCGGGGCTTAATAAGAAAGGATAAATCCGGGTCTTAATAAGAAAGGATAAATCCGGGTCTTAATAAGTAAGGATAAATCCGAAAGATAAATCCGGGTCTTAATAAGAAAGTATAAATCCGGGTCTTAATAAGAAAGGAAAAATCCGGAGGATAAATCCGGGTCTTAATAAGAAAGGATAAATCCGGGTCTTAATAAGTAAGGATAAATCCGGGTCTTAATAAGAAAGGATAATTCCGGGTCTTAATAAGAAAGGATAAATCCGGGTCTTAATAATTAAGGCTAAATCCGAAGGATAAATCCGAAGGATAAATCCGGGTCTTAATAAGAAAGGATAAATCCGGGTCTTAATAAGAAAGGAAAAATCCGGAGGATAAATCCGGGTCTTAATAAGAAAGGATAAAACCGGCTGGTCGTGATAAGAAAGGATAAATCCGGGTCTTAATAAGAAAGGATAATTCCGGGTCTTAATAAGAAAGGATAAATCCGGGTCTTAATAAAATAAGAATAATAGTCTTAATAGATAAGTCTTAATAAGAAGAAAAATCCGGAGGATAAATCCGGGTCTTAATAAGAAAGGATAAATCCGGGTCTTAATAAGTAAGGATAAATCCGAAGGATAAATCCGGGTCTTAATAAGAAAGGATAAATCCGGGTCTTAATAAGAAAGAATAAATCCGGAGGATAAATCCGGGTCTTAATAAAAAAGAATAAATCCGGGACCTAATAAGAAAGGATAAATCCGGGTCTTAATAAGAAAGGATAAATCCAGGTCTTAATAAGAAAGGATAAATCCGGGTCTTAATAAGTAAGGATAAATCCGAAGGATAAATCCGGGTCTTAATAAGTAAGGATAAATCCGAAGGATAAATCCAGGTCTTAATAAGAAAGGATAAATCCGGGTCTTAATAAGAAAGGATAAATCCGGGTCTTAATAAGTAAGGATAAATCCGAAAGATAAATCCGGGTCTTAATAAGAAAGTATAAATCCGGGTCTTAATAAGAAAGGAAAAATCCGGAGGATAAATCCGGGTCTTAATAAGAAAGGATAAATGCGGGTCTTAATAAGTAAGGATAAATCCGAAGGATAAATCCGGGTCTTAATAAGAAAGGATAAATCCGGGTCTTAATAAGAAAGGATAAATCCGGGTCTTAATAAGTAAGGATAAATCCGAAGGATAAATCCGGGTCTTAATAAGAAAGGATAAATCCGGGTCTTAATAAGAAAGAATAAATCCGGAGGATAAATCCGGGTCTTAATAAAAAAGAATAAATCCGGGACTTAATAAGAAAGGATAAATCCGGGTCTTAATAAGAAAGGATAAATCCAGGTCTTAATAAGAAAGGATAAATCCGGGTCTTAATAAGTAAGGATAAATCCGAAGGATAAATCCGGGTCTTAATAAGTAAGGATAAATCCGAAGGATAAATCCAGGTCTTAATAAGAAAGGATAAATCCGGGTCTTAATAAGAAAGGATAAATCCGGGTCTTAATAAGAAAGAATAAATCCGAAGGATAAATCCGGGTCTTAATAAAAAAGAATAATTCCGGGTCTTAATAAGAAAGGATAAATCCGGGTCTGAATAAGAAAGGATAAATCCGGGTCTTAATAAGAAAGGATAAATCCGGATCTTAATAAGAAAGAATAAATCCGGATTTTAATAAAAAAGAATAATTCCGGGTCTTAAAAAAAAAGGATAAATCCGGGTCTTAATAAGAACGGATAAATCCGGGTCTTAATAAGAAAGGATAAATCCGGGTCTTAATAAAAAAGAATAATTCCGGGGCTTAATAAGAAAGGATAAATCCGGGTCTTAATAAGAAAGGATAAATCCGGGTCTTAATAAGTAAGGATAAATCCGAAAGATAAATCCGGGTCTTAATAAGAAAGTATAAATCCGGGTCTTAATAAGAAAGGAAAAATCCGGAGGATAAATCCGGGTCTTAATAAGAAAGGATAAATCCGGGTCTTAATAAGTAAGGATAAATCCGAAGGATAAATCCGGGTCTTAATAAGAAAGGATAAATCCGGGTCTTAATAAGAACGGATAAATCCGGGTCTTAATAAGAAAGGATAAATCCGGGTCTTAATAAAAAAGAATAATTCCGGGGCTTAATAAGAAAGGATAAATCCGGGTCTTAATAAGTAAGGATAAATCCGAAAGATAAATCCGGGTCTTAATAAGAAAGTATAAATCCGGGTCTTAATAAGAAAGGAAAAATCCGGAGGATAAATCCGGGTCTTAATAAGAAAGGATAAATCCGGGTCTTAATAAGTAAGGATAAATCCGGGTCTTAATAAGAAAGGATAATTCCGGGTCTTAATAAGAAAGGATAAATCCGGGTCTTAATAATTAAGGATAAATCCGAAGGATAAATCCGGGTCTTAATAAGAAAGGATAAATCCGGGTCTTAATAAGAAAGGAAAAATCCGGAGGATAAATCCGGGTCTTAATAAGAAAGGATAAAACCGGCTGGTCGTGATAAGAAAGGATAAATCCGGGTCTTAATAAGAAAGGATAATTCCGGGTCTTAATAAGAAAGGATAAATCCGGGTCTTAATAAGAAAGAATAAATCCGGAGGATAAATCCGGGTCTTAATAAAAAAGAATAAATCCGGGACTTAATAAGAAAGGATAAATCCGGGTCTTAATAAGAAAGGATAAATCCAGGTCTTAATAAGAAAGGATAAATCCGGGTCTTAATAAGTAAGGATAAATCCGAAGGATAAATCCGGGTCTTAATAAGTAAGGATAAATCCGAAGGATAAATCCAGGTCTTAATAAGAAAGGATCAATCCGGGTCTTAATAAGAAAGGATAAATCCGGGTCTTAATAAGAAAGAAAAAATCCGGAGGATAAATCCGGGTCTTAATAAAAAAGAATAATTCCGGGTCTTAATAAGAAAGGATAAATCCGGGTCTGAATAAGAAAGGATAAATCCGGGTCTTAATAAGAAAGGATAAATCCGGGTCTTAATAAGAAAGAATAAATCCGGGTCTTAATAAAAAAGAATAATTCCGGGTCTTAAAAAAAAAGGATAAATCCGGGTCTTAATAAGAACGGATAAATTCGGGTCTTAATAAGAAAGGATAAATCCGGGTCTTAATAAAAAAGAATAATTCCGGGGCTTAATAAGAAAGGATAAATCCGGGTCTTAATAAGAAAGGATAAATCCGGGTCTTAATAAGTAAGGATAAATCCGAAAGATAAATCCGGGTCTTAATAAGAAAGTATAAATCCGGGTCTTAATAAGAAAGGATAAATCCGGAGGATAAATCCGGGTCTTAATAAGAAAGGATAAATCCGGGTCTTAATAAGTAAGGATAAATCCGAAGGATAAATCCGGGTCTTAATAAGAAAGGATAAATCCGGGTCTTAATAAGAAAGGATAAATCCGGGTCTTAATAAGAAAGGATAAATCCGGGACTTAATAAGAAAGGATAAATCCGGGTCTTAATAAGAAAGGATAAATCCAGGTCTTAATAAGAAAGGATAAATCCGGGTCTTAATAAGTAAGGATAAATCCGAAGGATAAATCCGGGTCTTAATAAGTAAGGATAAATCCGAAGGATAAATCCAGGTCTTAATAAGAAAGGATCAATCCGGGTCTTAATAAGAAAGGATAAATCCGGGTCTTAATAAGAAAGAAAAAATCCGGAGGATAAATCCGGGTCTTAATAAAAAAGAATAATTCCGGGTCTTAATAAGAAAGGATAAATCCGGGTCTGAATAAGAAAGGATAAATCCGGGTCTTAATAAGAAAGGATAAATCCGGGTCTTAATAAGAAAGAATAAATCCGGGTCTTAATAAAAAAGAATAATTCCGGGTCTTAAAAAAAAAGGATAAATCCGGGTCTTAATAAGAACGGATAAATTCGGGTCTTAATAAGAAAGGATAAATCCGGGTCTTAATAAAAAAGAATAATTCCGGGGCTTAATAAGAAAGGATAAATCCGGGTCTTAATAAGAAAGGATAAATCCGGGTCTTAATAAGTAAGGATAAATCCGAAAGATAAATCCGGGTCTTAATAAGAAAGTATAAATCCGGGTCTTAATAAGAAAGGATAAATCCGGAGGATAAATCCGGGTCTTAATAAGAAAGGATAAATCCGGGTCTTAATAAGTAAGGATAAATCCGAAGGATAAATCCGGGTCTTAATAAGAAAGGATAAATCCGGGTCTTAATAAGAAAGGATAAATCCGGGTCTTAATAAGAAAGGATAAATCCGGGTCTTAATAAGAAAGGATATGTCCGGGTCTTAATAAGAAAGGAAAAATCCGGAGGATAAATCCGGGTCTTAATAAGAAAGGATAAATCCGGCTGGTCTTGATAAGAAAGGATAAATCCGGGTCTTAATAAGAAAGGATAATTCCGGGTCTTAATAAGAAAGGATAAATCCGGGTCTTAATAAGATAAGAATAATAGTCTTACTAGATAAGTCTTAATAAGAAGAAAAATCCGGAGGATAAATCCGGGTCTTAATAAGAAAGGATAAATTCGGGTCTTAATAAGTAAGGATAAATCCGAAGGATAAATCCGAAGGATAAATCCGGGTCTTAATAAGAAAGGATAAATCCGGGTCTTAATAAGAAAGAATAAATCCGGAGGATAAATCCGGGTCTTAATAAAAAAGAATAATTCCGGGTCTTAATAAGAAAGGATAAATCCGGGTCTTAGAAAGAAAGGATAAATCCGGGTCTTAATAATAACGGATAAATCCGGAGGATAAATCCGGGTCTTAATAAGAAAGAATAAATCCGGGTCTTAATAAGAAAGGATAAATCCGGGTCTTAATAAGAAAGGAAAAATCCGGAGGATAAATCCGGGTCTTAATAAGAAAGGATAAATCCGGGTGGTCTTGATAAGAAAGGATAAATCCGGGTCTTAATAAGAAAGGATAATTCCGGGTCTTAATAAGAAAGGATAAATCCGGGTCTTAATAAGAAAGGATAAATCCGGGTCTTAATAAGAAAGGATAAATCCGGGTTTTAATAAGAAAGGATAAATCCGGGTCTTAATAAGTCAGGATAAATCCGGGTCTTAATAAGAAAGAATAAATCCGGAGGATAAATCCGGGTCTTAATAAGAAAGGATAAATCCCGGTCTTGATAAGAAAGGATAAATCCGGGTCTTAATAAGAAAGGATAAATCCGGGTCTTAATAAGTAAGGATAAATCCGGGTCTTAATAAGAAAGAATAAATCCGGAGGATAAATCCGGGTCTTAATAAGTAAGGATAAATCCGGGACTTAATAAGAAAGGATAAATCCGGGTCTTAATAAGAAAGGATAAATCCAGGTCTTAATAAGAAAGGATAAATCCGGGTCTTAATAAGTAAGGATAAATCCGAAGGATAAATCCGGGTCTTAATAAGTAAGGATAAATCCGAAGGATAAATCCAGGTCTTAATAAGAAAGGATAAATCCGGGTCTAAATAAGAAAGGAAAAATCCGGAGGATAAATCCGGGTCTTAATAAGAAAGGATAAATCCGGGTTTTAATAAGTAAGGATATATCCGAAGGATAAATCCGGGTCTTAATAAGAAAGGATAAATCCGGGTCTTAATAAGAAAGAATAAATCCGGAGGATAAATCCGGGTCTTAATAAAAAAGAATAATTCCGGGTCTTAATAAGAAAGGATAAATCCGGGTCTGAATAAGAAAGAATAAATCTGGGTCTTAATAAGTAAGGATAAATCCGAAGGATAAATCCGGGTCTTAATAAGAAAGGATAAATCCGGGTCTTAAAAAGAAAGGATAAATCCGGGTCTTAATAAGAACGGATAAACCCGGAGGATAAATCCGGGTCTTAATAAGAAAGGATAAATCCGGGTCTTAATAAGTAAGGATAAATCCGAAGGATAAATCCGGGTCTTAATAAGAAAGGATAAATCCGGGTCTTAAAAAGAAAGGATAAATCCGGGTCTTAATAAGAACGGATAAATCCGGAGGATAAATCCGGGTCTTAATAAGAAAGGATAAATCCGGGTCTTAATAAAAAAGAATAATTCCGGGGCTTAATAAGAAAGGATAAATCCGGGTCTTAATAAGAAAGGATAAATCCGGGTCTTAATAAGTAAGGATAAATCCGGGTCTTAATAAGAAAGGATAAATCCGGGTCTTAATAAGAAAGGAAAAATCCGAAGGATAAATCCGGGTCTTAATAAGAAAGGATAAATCCGGGTCTTAATAAGAAAGGAAAAATCCGGAGGATAAATCCGGGTCTTAATAAGAAAGGATAAATCCGGGTGGTCTTGATAAGTAAGGATAAATCCGGGTCTTAATAAGAAAGAATAAATCCGGAGGATAAATCCGGGTCTTAATAAGTAAGGATAAATCCGGGACTTAATAAGAAAGGATAAATCCAGGTCTTAATAAGAAAGGATAAATCCGGGTCTTAATAAGTAAGGATAAATCCGAAAGATAAATCCGGGTCTTAATAAGTAAGGATAAATCCAGGTCTTAATAAGAAAGGATAAATCCGGGTCTTAATAAGAAAGGATAAATCCGGGTCTTAATAAGAAAGAATAAATCCGGAGGATAAATCCGGGTCTTAATAAAAAAGAATAATTCTGGGTCTTAATAAGAAAGGATAAATCCGGGTCTGAATAAGAAAGGATAAATCCGGGTCTTAATAAGAAAGGATAAATCCGGGTCTTAATAAGAAAGAATAAATCCGGGTCTTAATAAAAAAGAATAATTCCGGGTCTTAAAAAGAAAGGATAAATCCGGGTCTTAATAAGAACGGATAAATCCGGGTCTTAATAAGAAAGGATAAATCCGGGTCTTAATAAAAAAGAATAATTCCGGGGCTTAATAAGAAAGGATAAATCCGGGTCTTAATAAGAAAGGATAAATCCGGGTCTTAATAAGTAAGGATAAATCCGAAAGATCAATCCGGGTCTTAATAAGAAAGTATAAATCCGGGTCTTAATAAGAAAGGAAAAATCCGGAGGATAAATCCGGGTCTTAATAAGTAAAGATAAATCCGAAGGATAAATCCGGGTCTTAATAAGAAAGGATAAATCCGGGTCTTAATAAGAAAGGATAAATCCGGGTCTTAATAATTAAGGATAAATCCGAAGGATAAATCCGGGTCTTAATAAGAAAGGATAAATCCGGGTCTTAATAAGAAAGGAAAAATCCGGAGGATAAATCCGGGTCTTAATAAGAAAGGATAAATCCGGCTGGTCTTGATAAGAAAGGATAAATCCGGGTCTTAATAAGAAAGGATAAATCCGGGTCTTAATAAGATAAGAATAATAGTCTTAATAGATAAGTCTTAATAAGAAGAAAATTCCGGAGGATAAATCCGGGTCTTAATAAGAAAGGATAAATCCGGGTCTTAATAAGTAAGGATAAATCCGAAGGATAAATCCGGGTCTTAATAAGAAAGGATAAATCCGGGTCTTAATAAGAAAGAATAAATCCGAAGGATAAATCCTGGTCTTAATAAAAAAGAATAATTCCGGGTCTTAATAAGAAAGGATAAATCCGGGTCTTAGAAAGAAAGGATAAATCCGGGTGGTCTTGATAAGAAAGGATAAATCCGGGTCTTAATAAGAAAGGATAAATCCGGGTCTTAATAAGAAAGGATAAATCCAGGTCTTAATAAGAAAGGATAAATCCGGGTCTTAATAAGAAAGGATAAATCCGGGTCTTAATAAGTAAGGATAAATCCGGGTCTTAATAAGAAAGAATAAATCCGGAGGATAAATCCGGGTCTTAATAAGTAAGGATAAATCCGGGACTTAATAAGAAAGGATAAATCCGGGTCTTAATAAGAAAGGATAAATCCAGGTCTTAATAAGAAAGGATAAATCCGGGTCTTAATAAGTAAGGATAAATCCTGGTCTTAATAAGTAAGGATAAATCCGGGTTTTAATAAGAAAGGATAAATCCGGGTCTTAATAAGTCAGGATAAATCCGGGTCTTAATAAGAAAGAATAAATCCGGGGGAAAAATCCGGGTCTTAATAAGAAAGGATAAATCCCGGTCTTGATAAGAAAGGATAAATCCGGGTCTTAATAAGAAAGGATAAATCCGGGTCTTAATAAGTAAGGATAAATCCGGGTCTTAATAAGAAAGAATAAATCCGGAGGATAAATCCGGGTCTTAATAAGTAAGGATAAATCCGGGACTTAATAAGAAAGGATAAATCCGGGTCTTAATAAGAAAGGATAAATCCAGGTCTTAATAAGAAAGGATAAATCCGGGTCTTAATAAGTAAGGATAAATCCTGGTCTTAATAAGTAAGGATAAATCCGAAGGATAAATCCAGGTCTTAATAAGAAAGGATAAATCCGGGTCTAAATAAGAAAGGAAAAATCCGGAGGATAAATCCGGGTCTTAATAAGAAAGGATAAATCCGGGTTTTAATAAGTAAGGATATATCCGAAGGATAAATCCGGGTCTTAATAAGAAAGGATAAATCCGGGTCTTAATAAGAAAGAATAAATCCGGAGGATAAATCCGGGTCTTAATAAAAAAGAATAATTCCGGGTCTTAATAAGAAAGGATAAATCCGGGTCTGAATAAGAAAGGATAAATCCGGGTCTTAATAAGAAAGGATAAATCCGGGTCTTAATAAGAAAGAATAAATCTGGGTCTTAATAAGTAAGGATAAATCCGAAGGATAAATCCGGGTCTTAATAAGAAAGGATAAATCCGGGTCTTAAAAAGAAAGGATAAATCCGGGTCTTAATAAGAACGGATAAATCCGGAGGATAAATCCGGGTCTTAATAAGAAAGGATAAATCCGGTTCTTAATAAGTAAGGATAAATCCGAAGGATAAATCCGGGTCTTAATAAGAAAGGATAAATCCGGGTCTTAATAAGAAAGGAAAAATCCGGAGGATAAATCCGGGTCTTAATAAGAAAGGATAAATCCGGGTCTTAATAAGTAAGGATAAATCCGAAGGATAAATCCGGGTCTTAATAAGAAAGGATAAATCCGGGTCTTAATAAGAAAGGATAAATCCGGGTCTTAATAAGAAAGAATAAATCCGGAGGATAAATCCGGGTCTTAATAAGTAAGGATAAATCCGGGACTTAATAAGAAAGGATAAATCCGGGTCTTAATAAGAAAGGATAAATCCAGGTCTTAATAAGAAAGGATAAATCCGGGTCTTAATAAGTAAGGATAAATCCGAAGGATAAATCCGGGTCTTAATAAGTAAGGATAAATCCGAAGGATAAATCCAGGTCTTAATAAGAAAGGATAAATCCGGGTCTTAATAAGAAAGGAAAAATCCGGAGGATAAATCCGGGTCTTAATAAGAAAGGATAAATCCGGGTCTTAATAAGTAAGGATAAATCCGAAGGATAAATCCGGGTCTTAATAAGAAAGGAAAAATCCGGAGGATAAATCCGGGTCTTAATAAGAAAGGATAAATCCGGGTGGTCTTGATAAGAAAGGATAAATCCGGGTCTTAATAAGAAAGGATAATTCCGGGTCTTAATAAGAAAGGATAAATCCGGGTCTTAATAAGAAAGGATAAATCGGGGTCTTAATAAGAAAGGATAAATCCGGGTCTGAATAAGAAAGGATAAATCCGGGTCTTAATAAGTAAGGATAAATCCGAAGGATAAATCCGGGTCTTAATAAGAAAGGATAAATCCGGGTCTTAATAAGAAAGAATAAATCCGGAGGATAAATCCGGGTCTTAATAAAAAAGAATAAATCCGGGACTTAATAAGAAAGGATAAATCCGGGTCTTAATAAGAAAGGATAAATCCAGGTCTTAATAAGAAAGGATAAATCCGGGTCTTAATAAGTAAGGATAAATCCGGGTCTTAATAAGTAAGGATAAATCCGAAGGATAAATCCAGGTCTTAATAAGAAAGGATAAATCCGGGTCTTAATAAGAAAGGATAAATCCGGGTCTTAATAAGAAAGAATAAATCCGGAGGATAAATCCGGGTCTAAATAAAAAAGAATAATTCCGGGTCTTAATAAGAAAGGATAAATCCGGGTCTGAATAAGAAAGGATAAATCCGGGTCTTAATAAGAAAGGATAAATCCGGGTCTTAATAAGAAAGAATAAATCCGGGTCTTAATAAAAAAGAATAATTCCGGGTCTTAAAAAAAAAAGGATAAATCCGGGTCTTAATAAGAACGGATAAATCCGGGTCTTAATAAGAAAGGATAAATCCGGGTCTTAATAAAAAAGAATAATTCCGGGGCTTAATAAGAAAGGATAAATCCGGGTCTTAATAAGAAAGGATAAATCCGGGTCTTAATAAGTAAGGATAAATCCGGGTCTTAATAAGAAAGGATAAATCCGGGTCTTAATAAGAAAGGAAAAATCCGAAGGATAAATCCGGGTCTTAATAAGAAAGGATAAATCCGGGTCTTAATAAGAAAGGAAAAATCCGGAGGATAAATCCGGGTCTTAATAAGAAAGGATAAATCCGGGTGGTCTTGATAAGTAAGGATAAATCCGGGTCTTAATAAGAAAGAATAAATCCGGAGGATAAATCCGGGTCTTAATAAGTAAGGATAAATCCGGGACTTAATAAGAAAGGATAAATCCAGGTCTTAATAAGAAAGGATAAATCCGGGTCTTAATAAGTAAGGATAAATCCGAAAGATAAATCCGGGTCTTAATAAGTAAGGATAAATCCAGGTCTTAATAAGAAAGGATAAATCCGGGTCTTAATAAGAAAGGATAAATCCGGGTCTTAATAAGAAAGAATAAATCCGGAGGATAAATCCGGGTCTTAATAAAAAAGAATAATTCTGGGTCTTAATAAGAAAGGATAAATCCGGGTCTGAATAAGAAAGGATAAATCCGGGTCTTAATAAGAAAGGATAAATCCGGGTCTTAATAAGAAAGAATAAATCCGGGTCTTAATAAAAAAGAATAATTCCGGGTCTTAAAAAGAAAGGATAAATCCGGGTCTTAATAAGAACGGATAAATCCGGGTCTTAATAAGAAAGGATAAATCCGGGTCTTAATAAAAAAGAATAATTCCGGGGCTTAATAAGAAAGGATAAATCCGGGTCTTAATAAGTAAGGATAAATCCGAAAGATCAATCCGGGTCTTAATAAGAAAGTATAAATCCGGGTCTTAATAAGAAAGGAAAAATCCGGAGGATAAATCCGGGTCTTAATAAGTAAAGATAAATCCGAAGGATAAATCCGGGTCTTAATAAGAAAGGATAAATCCGGGTCTTAATAAGAAAGGATAAATCCGGGTCTTAATAATTAAGGATAAATCCGAAGGATAAATCCGGGTCTTAATAAGAAAGGATAAATCCGGGTCTTAATAAGAAAGGAAAAATCCGGAGGATAAATCCGGGTCTTAATAAGAAAGGATAAATCCGGCTGGTCTTGATAAGAAAGGATAAATCCGGGTCTTAATAAGAAAGGATAAATCCGGGTCTTAATAAGATAAGAATAATAGTCTTAATAGATAAGTCTTAATAAGAAGAAAATTCCGGAGGATAAATCCGGGTCTTAATAAGAAAGGATAAATCCGGGTCTTAATAAGTAAGGATAAATCCGAAGGATAAATCCGGGTCTTAATAAGAAAGGATAAATCCGGGTCTTAATAAGAAAGAATAAATCCGAAGGATAAATCCTGGTCTTAATAAAAAAGAATAATTCCGGGTCTTAATAAGAAAGGATAAATCCGGGTCTTAGAAAGAAAGGATAAATCCGGGTGGTCTTGATAAGAAAGGATAAATCCGGGTCTTAATAAGAAAGGATAAATCCGGGTCTTAATAAGAAAGGATAAATCCAGGTCTTAATAAGAAAGGATAAATCCGGGTCTTAATAAGAAAGGATAAATCCGGGTCTTAATAAGTAAGGATAAATCCGGGTCTTAATAAGAAAGAATAAATCCGGAGGATAAATCCGGGTCTTAATAAGTAAGGATAAATCCGGGACTTAATAAGAAAGGATAAATCCGGGTCTTAATAAGAAAGGATAAATCCAGGTCTTAATAAGAAAGGATAAATCCGGGTCTTAATAAGTAAGGATAAATCCTGGTCTTAATAAGTAAGGATAAATCCGGGTTTTAATAAGAAAGGATAAATCCGGGTCTTAATAAGTCAGGATAAATCCGGGTCTTAATAAGAAAGAATAAATCCGGGGGAAAAATCCGGGTCTTAATAAGAAAGGATAAATCCCGGTCTTGATAAGAAAGGATAAATCCGGGTCTTAATAAGAAAGGATAAATCCGGGTCTTAATAAGTAAGGATAAATCCGGGTCTTAATAAGAAAGAATAAATCCGGAGGATAAATCCGGGTCTTAATAAGTAAGGATAAATCCGGGACTTAATAAGAAAGGATAAATCCGGGTCTTAATAAGAAAGGATAAATCCAGGTCTTAATAAGAAAGGATAAATCCGGGTCTTAATAAGTAAGGATAAATCCTGGTCTTAATAAGTAAGGATAAATCCGAAGGATAAATCCAGGTCTTAATAAGAAAGGATAAATCCGGGTCTAAATAAGAAAGGAAAAATCCGGAGGATAAATCCGGGTCTTAATAAGAAAGGATAAATCCGGGTTTTAATAAGTAAGGATATATCCGAAGGATAAATCCGGGTCTTAATAAGAAAGGATAAATCCGGGTCTTAATAAGAAAGAATAAATCCGGAGGATAAATCCGGGTCTTAATAAAAAAGAATAATTCCGGGTCTTAATAAGAAAGGATAAATCCGGGTCTGAATAAGAAAGGATAAATCCGGGTCTTAATAAGAAAGGATAAATCCGGGTCTTAATAAGAAAGAATAAATCTGGGTCTTAATAAGTAAGGATAAATCCGAAGGATAAATCCGGGTCTTAATAAGAAAGGATAAATCCGGGTCTTAATAAGAAAGGATAAATCCGGGTCTTAATAAGAAAGAATAAATCCGGAGGATAAATCCGGGTCTTAATAAGTAAGGATAAATCCGGGACTTAATAAGAAAGGATAAATCCGGGTCTTAATAAGAAAGGATAAATCCAGGTCTTAATAAGAAAGGATAAATCCGGGTCTTAATAAGTAAGGATAAATCCGAAGGATAAATCCGGGTCTTAATAAGTAAGGATAAATCCGAAGGATAAATCCAGGTCTTAATAAGAAAGGATAAATCCGGGTCTTAATAAGAAAGGAAAAATCCGGAGGATAAATCCGGGTCTTAATAAGAAAGGATAAATCCGGGTCTTAATAAGTAAGGATAAATCCGAAGGATAAATCCGGGTCTTAATAAGAAAGGAAAAATCCGGAGGATAAATCCGGGTCTTAATAAGAAAGGATAAATCCGGGTGGTCTTGATAAGAAAGGATAAATCCGGGTCTTAATAAGAAAGGATAATTCCGGGTCTTAATAAGAAAGGATAAATCCGGGTCTTAATAAGAAAGGATAAATCGGGGTCTTAATAAGAAAGGATAAATCCGGGTCTGAATAAGAAAGGATAAATCCGGGTCTTAATAAGTAAGGATAAATCCGAAGGATAAATCCGGGTCTTAATAAGAAAGGATAAATCCGGGTCTTAATAAGAAAGAATAAATCCGGAGGATAAATCCGGGTCTTAATAAAAAAGAATAAATCCGGGACTTAATAAGAAAGGATAAATCCGGGTCTTAATAAGAAAGGATAAATCCAGGTCTTAATAAGAAAGGATAAATCCGGGTCTTAATAAGTAAGGATAAATCCGGGTCTTAATAAGTAAGGATAAATCCGAAGGATAAATCCAGGTCTTAATAAGAAAGGATAAATCCGGGTCTTAATAAGAAAGGATAAATCCGGGTCTTAATAAGAAAGAATAAATCCGGAGGATAAATCCGGGTCTAAATAAAAAAGAATAATTCCGGGTCTTAATAAGAAAGGATAAATCCGGGTCTGAATAAGAAAGGATAAATCCGGGTCTTAATAAGAAAGGATAAATCCGGGTCTTAATAAGAAAGAATAAATCCGGGTCTTAATAAAAAAGAATAATTCCGGGTCTTAAAAAAAAAAGGATAAATCCGGGTCTTAATAAGAACGGATAAATCCGGGTCTTAATAAGAAAGGATAAATCCGGGTCTTAATAAAAAAGAATAATTCCGGGGCTTAATAAGAAAGGATAAATCCGGGTCTTAATAAGAAAGGATAAATCCGGGTCTTAATAAGTAAGGATAAATCCGGGTCTTAATAAGAAAGGATAAATCCGGGTCTTAATAAGAAAGGAAAAATCCGAAGGATAAATCCGGGTCTTAATAAGAAAGGATAAATCCGGGTCTTAATAAGAAAGGAAAAATCCGGAGGATAAATCCGGGTCTTAATAAGAAAGGATAAATCCGGGTGGTCTTGATAAGTAAGGATAAATCCGGGTCTTAATAAGAAAGAATAAATCCGGAGGATAAATCCGGGTCTTAATAAGTAAGGATAAATCCGGGACTTAATAAGAAAGGATAAATCCAGGTCTTAATAAGAAAGGATAAATCCGGGTCTTAATAAGTAAGGATAAATCCGAAAGATAAATCCGGGTCTTAATAAGTAAGGATAAATCCAGGTCTTAATAAGAAAGGATAAATCCGGGTCTTAATAAGAAAGGATAAATCCGGGTCTTAATAAGAAAGAATAAATCCGGAGGATAAATCCGGGTCTTAATAAAAAAGAATAATTCTGGGTCTTAATAAGAAAGGATAAATCCGGGTCTGAATAAGAAAGGATAAATCCGGGTCTTAATAAGAAAGGATAAATCCGGGTCTTAATAAGAAAGAATAAATCCGGGTCTTAATAAAAAAGAATAATTCCGGGTCTTAAAAAGAAAGGATAAATCCGGGTCTTAATAAGAACGGATAAATCCGGGTCTTAATAAGAAAGGATAAATCCGGGTCTTAATAAAAAAGAATAATTCCGGGGCTTAATAAGAAAGGATAAATCCGGGTCTTAATAAGAAAGGATAAATCCGGGTCTTAATAAGTAAGGATAAATCCGAAAGATCAATCCGGGTCTTAATAAGAAAGTATAAATCCGGGTCTTAATAAGAAAGGAAAAAATCCGGAGGATAAATCCGGGTCTTAATAAGTAAAGATAAATCCGAAGGATAAATCCGGGTCTTAATAAGAAAGGATAAATCCGGGTCTTAATAAGAAAGGATAAATCCGGGTCTTAATAATTAAGGATAAATCCGAAGGATAAATCCGGGTCTTAATAAGAAAGGATAAATCCGGGTCTTAATAAGAAAGGAAAAATCCGGAGGATAAATCCGGGTCTTAATAAGAAAGGATAAATCCGGCTGGTCTTGATAAGAAAGGATAAATCCGGGTCTTAATAAGAAAGGATAAATCCGGGTCTTAATAAGATAAGAATAATAGTCTTAATAGATAAGTCTTAATAAGAAGAAAATTCCGGAGGATAAATCCGGGTCTTAATAAGAAAGGATAAATCCGGGTCTTAATAAGTAAGGATAAATCCGAAGGATAAATCCGGGTCTTAATAAGAAAGGATAAATCCGGGTCTTAATAAGAAAGAATAAATCCGAAGGATAAATCCTGGTCTTAATAAAAAAGAATAATTCCGGGTCTTAATAAGAAAGGATAAATCCGGGTCTTAGAAAGAAAGGATAAATCCGGGTGGTCTTGATAAGAAAGGATAAATCCGGGTCTTAATAAGAAAGGATAAATCCGGGTCTTAATAAGAAAGGATAAATCCAGGTCTTAATAAGAAAGGATAAATCCGGGTCTTAATAAGAAAGGATAAATCCGGGTCTTAATAAGTAAGGATAAATCCGGGTCTTAATAAGAAAGAATAAATCCGGAGGATAAATCCGGGTCTTAATAAGTAAGGATAAATCCGGGACTTAATAAGAAAGGATAAATCCGGGTCTTAATAAGAAAGGATAAATCCAGGTCTTAATAAGAAAGGATAAATCCGGGTCTTAATAAGTAAGGATAAATCCTGGTCTTAATAAGTAAGGATAAATCCGGGTTTTAATAAGAAAGGATAAATCCGGGTCTTAATAAGTCAGGATAAATCCGGGTCTTAATAAGAAAGAATAAATCCGGGGGAAAAATCCGGGTCTTAATAAGAAAGGATAAATCCCGGTCTTGATAAGAAAGGATAAATCCGGGTCTTAATAAGAAAGGATAAATCCGGGTCTTAATAAGTAAGGATAAATCCGGGTCTTAATAAGAAAGAATAAATCCGGAGGATAAATCCGGGTCTTAATAAGTAAGGATAAATCCGGGACTTAATAAGAAAGGATAAATCCGGGTCTTAATAAGAAAGGATAAATCCAGGTCTTAATAAGAAAGGATAAATCCGGGTCTTAATAAGTAAGGATAAATCCTGGTCTTAATAAGTAAGGATAAATCCGAAGGATAAATCCAGGTCTTAATAAGAAAGGATAAATCCGGGTCTAAATAAGAAAGGAAAAATCCGGAGGATAAATCCGGGTCTTAATAAGAAAGGATAAATCCGGGTTTTAATAAGTAAGGATATATCCGAAGGATAAATCCGGGTCTTAATAAGAAAGGATAAATCCGGGTCTTAATAAGAAAGAATAAATCCGGAGGATAAATCCGGGTCTTAATAAAAAAGAATAATTCCGGGTCTTAATAAGAAAGGATAAATCCGGGTCTGAATAAGAAAGGATAAATCCGGGTCTTAATAAGAAAGGATAAATCCGGGTCTTAATAAGAAAGAATAAATCTGGGTCTTAATAAGTAAGGATAAATCCGAAGGATAAATCCGGGTCTTAATAAGAAAGGATAAATCCGGGTCTTAAAAAGAAAGGATAAATCCGGGTCTTAATAAGAACGGATAAATCCGGAGGATAAATCCGGGTCTTAATAAGAAAGGATAAATCCGGTTCTTAATAAGTAAGGATAAATCCGAAGGATAAATCCGGGTCTTAATAAGAAAGGATAAATCCGGGTCTTAATAAGAAAGGAAAAATCCGGAGGATAAATCCGGGTCTTAATAAGAAAGGATAAATCCGGGTCTTAATAAGTAAGGATAAATCCGAAGGATAAATCCGGGTCTTAATAAGAAAGGATAAATCCGGGTCTTAATAAGAAAGGATAAATCCGGGTCTTAATAAGAAAGAATAAATCCGGAGGATAAATCCGGGTCTTAATAAGTAAGGATAAATCCGGGACTTAATAAGAAAGGATAAATCCAGGTCTTAATAAGAAAGGATAAATCCAGGTCTTAATAAGAAAGGATAAATCCGGGTCTTAATAAGTAAGGATAAATCCGAAGGATAAATCCGGGTCTTAATAAGTAAGGATAAATCCGAAGGATAAATCCAGGTCTTAATAAGAAAGGATAAATCCGGGTCTTAATAAGAAAGGAAAAATCCGGAGGATAAATCCGGGTCTTAATAAGAAAGGATAAATCCGGGTCTTAATAAGTAAGGATAAATCCGAAGGATAAATCCGGGTCTTAATAAGAAAGGAAAAATCCGGAGGATAAATCCGGGTCTTAATAAGAAAGGATAAATCCGGGTGGTCTTGATAAGAAAGGATAAATCCGGGTCTTAATAAGAAAGGATAATTCCGGGTCTTAATAAGAAAGGATAAATCCGGGTCTTAATAAGAAAGGATAAATCGGGGTCTTAATAAGAAAGGATAAATCCGGGTCTGAATAAGAAAGGATAAATCCGGGTCTTAATAAGTAAGGATAAATCCGAAGGATAAATCCGGGTCTTAATAAGAAAGGATAAATCCGGTTCTTAATAAGAAAGAATAAATCCGGAGGATAAATCCGGGTCTTAATAAAAAAGAATAAATCCGGGACTTAATAAGAAAGGATAAATCCGGGTCTTAATAAGAAAGGATAAATCCAGGTCTTAATAAGAAAGGATAAATCCGGGTCTTAATAAGTAAGGATAAATCCGGGTCTTAATAAGTAAGGATAAATCCGAAGGATAAATCCAGGTCTTAATAAGAAAGGATAAATCCGGGTCTTAATAAGAAAGGATAAATCCGGGTCTTAATAAGAAAGAATAAATCCGGAGGATAAATCCGGGTCTAAATAAAAAAGAATAATTCCGGGTCTTAATAAGAAAGGATAAATCCGGGTCTGAATAAGAAAGGATAAATCCGGGTCTTAATAAGAAAGGATAAATCCGGGTCTTAATAAGAAAGAATAAATCCGGGTCTTAATAAAAAAGAATAATTCCGGGTCTTAAAAAAAAAAGGATAAATCCGGGTCTTAATAAGAACGGATAAATCCGGGTCTTAATAAGAAAGGATAAATCCGGGTCTTAATAAAAAAGAATAATTCAGGGGCTTAATAAGAAAGGATAAATCCGGGTCTTAATAAGAAAGGATAAATCCGGGTCTTAATAAGTAAGGATAAATCCGAAAGATAAATCCGGGTCTTAATAAGAAAGTATAAATCCGGGTCTTAATAAGAAAGGAAAAATCCGGAGGATAAATCCGGGTCTTAATAAGAAAGGATAAATCCGGGTCTTAATAAGTAAGGATAAATCCGAAGGATAAATCCGGGTCTTAATAAGTAAGGATAAATCCGAAGGATAAATCCGGGTCTTAATAAGAAAGGATAAATCCGGGTCTTAATAAGAACGGATAAATCCGGGTCTTAATAAGAAAGGATAAATCCGGGTCTTAATAAAAAAGAATAATTCCGGGGCTTAATGAGAAAGGATAAATCCGGGTCTTAATAAGTAAGGATAAATCCGAAAGATAAATCCGGGTCTTAATAAGAAAGTATAAATCCGGGTCTTAATAAGAAAGGAAAAATCCGGAGGATAAATCCGGGTCTTAATAAGAAAGGATAAATCCGGGTCTTAATAAGTAAGGATAAATCCGGGTCTTAATAAGAAAGGATAATTCCGGGTCTTAATAAGAAAGGATAAATCCGGGTCTTAATAATTAAGGATAAATCCGAAGGATAAATCCGGGTCTTAATAAGAAAGGATAAATCCGGGTCTTAATAAGAAAGGAAAAATCCGGAGGATAAATCCGGGTCTTAATAAGAAAGGATAAAACCGGCTGGTCGTGATAAGAAAGGATAAATCCGGGTCTTAATAAGAAAGGATAATTCCGGGTCTTAATAAGAAAGGATAAATCCGGGTCTTAATAAGATAAGAATAATAGTCTTAATAGATAAGTCTTAATAAGAAGAAAAATCCGGAGGATAAATCCGGGTCTTAATAAGAAAGGATAAATCCGGGTCTTAATAAGTAAGGATAAATCCGAAGGATAAATCCGGGTCTTAATAAGAAAGGATAAATCCGGGTCTTAATAAGAAAGAATAAATCCGGAGGATAAATCCGGGTCTTAATAAAAAAGAATAAATCCGGGACTTAATAAGAAAGGATAAATCCGGGTCTTAATAAGAAAGGATAAATCCAGGTCTTAATAAGAAAGGATAAATCCGGGTCTTAATAAGTAAGGATAAATCCGAAGGATAAATCCGGGTCTTAATAAGTAAGGATAAATCCGAAGGATAAATCCAGGTCTTAATAAGAAAGGATCAATCCGGGTCTTAATAAAAAAGGATAAATCCGGGTCTTAATAAGAAAGAAAAAATCCGGAGGATAAATCCGGGTCTTAATAAAAAAGAATAATTCCGGGTCTTAATAAGAAAGGATAAATCCGGGTCTGAATAAGAAAGGATAAATCCGGGTCTTAATAAGAAAGGATAAATCCGGGTCTTAATAAGAAAGAATAAATCCGGGTCTTAATAAAAAAGAATAATTCCGGGTCTTAAAAAAAAAGGATAAATCCGGGTCTTAATAAGAACGGATAAATCCGGGTCTTAATAAGAAAGGATAAATCCGGGTCTTAATAAAAAAGAATAATTCCGGGGCTTAATAAGAAAGGATAAATCCGGGTCTTAATAAGAAAGGATAAATCCGGGTCTTAATAAGTAAGGATAAATCCGAAAGATAAATCCGGGTCTTAATAAGAAAGTATAAATCCGGGTCTTAATAAGAAAGGATAAATCCGGAGGATAAATCCGGGTCTTAATAAGAAAGGATAAATCCGGGTCTTAATAAGTAAGGATAAATCCGAAGGATAAATCCGGGTCTTAATAAGAAAGGATAAATCCGGGTCTTAATAAGAAAGGATAAATCCGGGTCTTAATAAGAAAGGATAAATCCGGGTCTTAATAAGAAAGGATATGTCCGGGTCTTAATAAGAAAGGAAAAATCCGGAGGATAAATCCGGGTCTTAATAAGAAAGGATAAATCCGGCTGGTCTTGATAAGAAAGGATAAATCCGGGTCTTAATAAGAAAGGATAATTCCGGGTCTTAATAAGAAAGGATAAATCCGGGTCTTAATAAGATAAGAATAATAGTCTTACTAGATAAGTCTTAATAAGAAGAAAAATCCGGAGGATAAATCCGGGTCTTAATAAGAAAGGATAAATTCGGGTCTTAATAAGTAAGGATAAATCCGAAGGATAAATCCGAAGGATAAATTCGGGTCTTAATAAGAAAGGATAAATCCGGGTCTTAATAAGAAAGAATAAATCCGGAGGATAAATCCGGGTCTTAATAAAAAAGAATAATTCCGGGTCTTAATAAGAAAGGATAAATCCGGGTCTTAGAAAGAAAGGATAAATCCGGGTCTTAATAATAACGGATAAATCCGGAGGATAAATCCGGGTCTTAATAAGAAAGAATAAATCCGGGTCTTAATAAGAAAGGATAAATCCGGGTCTTAATAAGAAAGGAAAAATCCGGAGGATAAATCCGGGTCTTAATAAGAAAGGATAAATCCGGGTGGTCTTGATAAGAAAGGATAAATCCGGGTCTTAATAAGAAAGGATAATTCCGGGTCTTAATAAGAAAGGATAAATCCGGGTCTTAATAAGAAAGGATAAATCCGGGTCTTAATAAGAAAGGATAAATCCGGGTTTTAATAAGAAAGGATAAATCCGGGTCTTAATAAGTCAGGATAAATCCGGGTCTTAATAAGAAAGAATAAATCCGGAGGATAAATCCGGGTCTTAATAAGAAAGGATAAATCCCGGTCTTGATAAGAAAGGATAAATCCGGGTCTTAATAAGAAAGGATAAATCCGGGTCTTAATAAGTAAGGATAAATCCGGGTCTTAATAAGAAAGAATAAATCCGGAGGATAAATCCGGGTCTTAATAAGTAAGGATAAATCCGGGACTTAATAAGAAAGGATAAATCCGGGTCTTAATAAGAAAGGATAAATCCAGGTCTTAATAAGAAAGGATAAATCCGGGTCTTAATAAGTAAGGATAAATCCGAAGGATAAATCCGGGTCTTAATAAGTAAGGATAAATCCGAAGGATAAATCCAGGTCTTAATAAGAAAGGATAAATCCGGGTCTAAATAAGAAAGGAAAAATCCGGAGGATAAATCCGGGTCTTAATAAGAAAGGATAAATCCGGGTTTTAATAAGTAAGGATATATCCGAAGGATAAATCCGGGTCTTAATAAGAAAGGATAAATCCGGGTCTTAATAAGAAAGAATAAATCCGGAGGATAAATCCGGGTCTTAATAAAAAAGAATAATTCCGGGTCTTAATAAGAAAGGATAAATCCGGGTCTGAATAAGAAAGGATAAATCCGGGTCTTAATAAGAAAAGATAAATCCGGGTCTTAATAAGAAAGAATAAATCTGGGTCTTAAAAAGTAAGGATAAATCCGAAGGATAAATCCGGGTCTTAATAAGAAAGGATAAATCCGGGTCTTAAAAAGAAAGGATAAATCCGGGTCTTAATAAGAACGGATAAACCCGGAGGATAAATCCGGGTCTTAATAAGAAAGGATAAATCCGGGTCTTAATAAGTAAGGATAAATCCGAAGGATAAATCCGGGTCTTAATAAGAAAGGATAAATCCGGGTCTTAAAAAGAAAGGATAAATCCGGGTCTTAATAAGAACGGATAAATCCGGAGGATAAATCCGGGTCTTAATAAGAAAGGATAAATCCGGGTCTTAATAAAAAAGAATAATTCCGGGGCTTAATAAGAAAGGATAAATCCGGGTCTTAATAAGAAAGGATAAATCCGGGTCTTAATAAGTAAGGATAAATCCGGGTCTTAATAAGAAAGGATAAATCCGGGTCTTAATAAGAAAGGAAAAATCCGAAGGATAAATCCGGGTCTTAATAAGAAAGGATAAATCCGGGTCTTAATAAGAAAGGAAAAATCCGGAGGATAAATCCGGGTCTTAATAAGTAAGGATAAATCCGGGACTTAATAAGAAAGGATAAATCCGGGTCTTAATAAGAAAGGATAAATCCAGGTCTTAATAAGAAAGGATAAATCCGGGTCTTAATAAGTAAGGATAAATCCGAAGGATAAATCCGGGTCTTAATAAGTAAGGATAAATCCGAAGGATAAATCCAGGTCTTAATAAGAAAGGATAAATCCGGGTCTTAATAAGAAAGGAAAAATCCGGAGGATAAATCCGGGTCTTAATAAGAAAGGATAAATCCGGGTCTTAATAAGTAAGGATAAATCCGAAGGATAAATCCGGGTCTTAATAAGAAAGGAAAAATCCGGAGGATAAATCCGGGTCTTAATAAGAAAGGATAAATCCGGGTGGTCTTGATAAGAAAGGATAAATCCGGGTCTTAATAAGAAAGGATAATTCCGGGTCTTAATAAGAAAGGATAAATCCGGGTCTTAATAAGAAAGGATAAATCGGGGTCTTAATAAGAAAGGATAAATCCGGGTCTGAATAAGAAAGGATAAATCCGGGTCTTAATAAGTAAGGATAAATCCGAAGGATAAATCCGGGTCTTAATAAGAAAGGATAAATCCGGTTCTTAATAAGAAAGAATAAATCCGGGTCTGAATAAGAAAGAATAAATCCGGGTCTTAATAAGAAAGGATAAATCCGGGTCTTAATAAGAAAGGAAAAATCCGGAGGATAAATCCGGGTCTTAATAAGAAAGGATAAATCCGGGTGGTCTTGATAAGAAAGGATAAATCCGGGTCTTAATAAGAAAGGATAATTCCGGGTCTTAATAAGAAAGGATAAATCCGGGTCTTAATAAGAAAGGATAAATCCGGGTCTTAATAAGAAAGGATAAATCCGGGTTTTAATAAGAAAGGATAAATCCGGGTCTTAATAAGTCAGGATAAATCCGGGTCTTAATAAGAAAGAATAAATCCGGAGGATAAATCCGGGTCTTAATAAGAAAGGATAAATCCCGGTCTTGATAAGAAAGGATAAATCCGGGTCTTAATAAGAAAGGATAAATCCGGGTCTTAATAAGTAAGGATAAATCCGGGTCTTAATAAGAAAGAATAAATCCGGAGGATAAATCCGGGTCTTAATAAGTAAGGATAAATCCGGGACTTAATAAGAAAGGATAAATCCGGGTCTTAATAAGAAAGGATAAATCCAGGTCTTAATAAGAAAGGATAAATCCGGGTCTTAATAAGTAAGGATAAATCCGAAGGATAAATCCGGGTCTTAATAAGTAAGGATAAATCCGAAGGATAAATCCAGGTCTTAATAAGAAAGGATAAATCCGGGTCTAAATAAGAAAGGAAAAATCCGGAGGATAAATCCGGGTCTTAATAAGAAAGGATAAATCCGGGTTTTAATAAGTAAGGATATATCCGAAGGATAAATCCGGGTCTTAATAAGAAAGGATAAATCCGGGTCTTAATAAGAAAGAATAAATCCGGAGGATAAATCCGGGTCTTAATAAAAAAGAATAATTCCGGGTCTTAATAAGAAAGGATAAATCCGGGTCTGAATAAGAAAGGATAAATCCGGGTCTTAATAAGAAAAGATAAATCCGGGTCTTAATAAGAAAGAATAAATCTGGGTCTTAAAAAGTAAGGATAAATCCGAAGGATAAATCCGGGTCTTAATAAGAAAGGATAAATCCGGGTCTTAAAAAGAAAGGATAAATCCGGGTCTTAATAAGAACGGATAAACCCGGAGGATAAATCCGGGTCTTAATAAGAAAGGATAAATCCGGGTCTTAATAAGTAAGGATAAATCCGAAGGATAAATCCGGGTCTTAATAAGAAAGGATAAATCCGGGTCTTAAAAAGAAAGGATAAATCCGGGTCTTAATAAGAACGGATAAATCCGGAGGATAAATCCGGGTCTTAATAAGAAAGGATAAATCCGGGTCTTAATAAAAAAGAATAATTCCGGGGCTTAATAAGAAAGGATAAATCCGGGTCTTAATAAGAAAGGATAAATCCGGGTCTTAATAAGTAAGGATAAATCCGGGTCTTAATAAGAAAGGATAAATCCGGGTCTTAATAAGAAAGGAAAAATCCGAAGGATAAATCCGGGTCTTAATAAGAAAGGATAAATCCGGGTCTTAATAAGAAAGGAAAAATCCGGAGGATAAATCCGGGTCTTAATAAGAAAGGATAAATCCGGGTGGTCTTGATAAGTAAGGATAAATCCGGGTCTTAATAAGAAAGAATAAATCCGGAGGATAAATCCGGGTCTTAATAAGTAAGGATAAATCCGGGACTTAATAAGAAAGGATAAATCCAGGTCTTAATAAGAAAGGATAAATCCGGGTCTTAATAAGTAAGGATAAATCCGAAAGATAAATCCGGGTCTTAATAAGTAAGGATAAATCCAGGTCTTAATAAGAAAGGATAAATCCGGGTCTTAATAAGAAAGGATAAATCCGGGTCTTAATAAGAAAGAATAAATCCGGAGGATAAATCCGGGTCTTAATAAGAAAGGATAAATCCGGGTGGTCTTGATAAGAAAGGATAAATCCGGGTCTTAATAAGAAAGGATAATTCCGGGTCTTAATAAGAAAGGATAATTCTGGGTCTTAATAAGAAAGGATAAATCCGGGTCTGAATAAGAAAGGATAAATCCGGGTCTTAATAAGAAAGGATAAATCCGGGTCTTAATAAGAAAGAATAAATCCGGGTCTTAATAAAAAAGAATAATTCCGGGTCTTAAAAAGAAAGGATAAATCCGGGTCTTAATAAGAACGGATAAATCCGGGTCTTAATAAGAAAGGATAAATCCGGGTCTTAATAAAAAAGAATAATACCGGGGCTTAATAAGAAAGGATAAATCCGGGTCTTAATAAGAAAGGATAAATCCGGGTCTTAATAAGTAAGGATAAATCCGAAGGATAAATCCGGGTCTTAATAAGTAAGGATAAATCCGAAGGATAAATCCAGGTCTTAATAAGAAAGGATAAATCCGGGTCTTAATAAGAAAGGAAAAATCCGGAGGATAAATCCGGGTCTTAATAAGAAAGGATAAATCCGGGTCTTAATAAGTAAGGATAAATCCGAAGGATAAATCCGGGTCTTAATAAGAAAGGAAAAATCCGGAGGATAAATCCGGGTCTTAATAAGAAAGGATAAATCCGGGTGGTCTTGATAAGAAAGGATAAATCCGGGTGGTCTTGATAAGAAAGGATAAATCCGGGTCTTAATAAGAAAGGATAATTCCGGGTCTTAATAAGAAAGGATAAATCCGGGTCTTAATAAGAAAGGATAAATCGGGGTCTTAATAAGAAAGGATAAATCCGGGTCTTAATAAGAAAGGATAAATCCGGGTCTTAATAAGTAAGGATAAATCCGAAGGATAAATCCGGGTCTTAATAAGAAAGGATAAATCCGGGTCTTAATAAGAAAGAATAAATCCGGAGGATAAATCCGGGTCTTAATAAAAAAGAATAAATCCGGGACTTAATAAGAAAGGATAAATCCGGGTCTTAATAAGAAAGGATAAATCCAGGTCTTAATAAGAAAGGATAAATCCGGGTCTTAATAAGTAAGGATAAATCCGAAGGATAAATCCGGGTCTTAATAAGTAAGGATAAATCCGAAGGATAAATCCAGGTCTTAATAAGAAAGGATAAATCCGGGTCTTAATAAGAAAGGATAAATCCGGGTCTTAATAAGAAAGAATAAATCCGGAGGATAAATCCGGGTCTTAATAAAAAAGAATAATTCCGGGTCTTAATAAGAAAGGATAAATCCGGGTCTGAATAAGAAAGGATAAATCCGGGTCTTAATAAGAAAGGATAAATCCGGGTCTTAATAAGAAAGAATAAATCCGGGTCTTAATAAAAAAGAATAATTCCGGGTCTTAAAAAAAAAGGATAAATCCGGGTCTTAATAAGAACGGATAAATCCGGGTCTTAATAAGAAAGGATAAATCCGGGTCTTAATAAAAAAGAATAATTCAGGGGCTTAATAAGAAAGGATAAATCCGGGTCTTAATAAGAAAGGATAAATCCGGGTCTTAATAAGTAAGGATAAATCCGAAAGATAAATCCGGGTCTTAATAAGAAAGTATAAATCCGGGTCTTAATAAGAAAGGAAAAATCCGGAGGATAAATCCGGGTCTTAATAAGAAAGGATAAATCCGGGTCTTAATAAGTAAGGATAAATCCGAAGGATAAATCCGGGTCTTAATAAGAAAGGATAAATCCGGGTCTTAATAAGAACGGATAAATCCGGGTCTTAATAAGAAAGGATAAATCCGGGTCTTAATAAAAAAGAATAATTCCGGGGCTTAATAAGAAAGGATAAATCCGGGTCTTAATAAGTAAGGATAAATCCGAAAGATAAATCCGGGTCTTAATAAGAAAGTATAAATCCGGGTCTTAATAAGAAAGGAAAAATCCGGAGGATAAATCCGGGTCTTAATAAGAAAGGATAAATCCGGGTCTTAATAAGTAAGGATAAATCCGGGTCTTAATAAGATAGGATAATTCCGGGTCTTAATAAGAAAGGATAAATCCGGGTCTTAATAATAAAGGATAAATCCGAAGGATAAATCCGGGTCTTAATAAGAAAGGATAAATCCGGGTCTTAATAAGAAAGGAAAAATCCGGAGGATAAATCCGGGTCTTAATAAGAAAGGATAAAACCGGCTGGTCGTGATAAGAAAGGATAAATCCGGGTCTTAATAAGAAAGGATAATTCCGGGTCTTAATAAGAAAGGATAAATCCGGGTCTTAATAAGATAAGAATAATAGTCTTAATAGATAAGTCTTAATAAGAAGAAAAATCCGGAGGATAAATCCGGGTCTTAATAAGAAAGGATAAATCCGGGTCTTAATAAGTAAGGATAAATCCGAAGGATAAATCCGGGTCTTAATAAGAAAGGATAAATCCGGGTCTTAATAAGAAAGAATAAATCCGGAGGATAAATCCGGGTCTTAATAAAAAAGAATAAATCCGGGACTTAATAAGAAAGGATAAATCCGGGTCTTAATAAGAAAGGATAAATCCAGGTCTTAATAAGAAAGGATAAATCCGGGTCTTAATAAGTAAGGATAAATCCGAAGGATAAATCCGGGTCTTAATAAGTAAGGATAAATCCGAAGGATAAATCCAGGTCTTAATAAGAAAGGATCAATCCGGGTCTTAATAAGAAAGGATAAATCCGGGTCTTAATAAGAAAGAAAAAATCCGGAGGATAAATCCGGGTCTTAATAAAAAAGAATAATTCCGGGTCTTAATAAGAAAGGATAAATCCGGGTCTGAATAAGAAAGGATAAATCCGGGTCTTAATAAGAAAGGATAAATCCGGGTCTTAATAAGAAAGAATAAATCCGGGTCTTAATAAAAAAGAATAATTCCGGGTCTTAAAAAAAAAGGATAAATCCGGGTCTTAATAAGAACGGATAAATCCGGGTCTTAATAAGAAAGGATAAATCCGGGTCTTAATAAAAAAGAATAATTCCGGGGCTTAATAAGAAAGGATAAATCCGGGTCTTAATAAGAAAGGATAAATCCGGGTCTTAATAAGTAAGGATAAATCCGAAAGATAAATCCGGGTCTTAATAAGAAAGTATAAATCCGGGTCTTAATAAGAAAGGATAAATCCGGAGGATAAATCCGGGTCTTAATAAGAAAGGATAAATCCGGGTCTTAATAAGTAAGGATAAATCCGAAGGATAAATCCGGGTCTTAATAAGAAAGGATAAATCCGGGTCTTAATAAGAAAGGATAAATCCGGGTCTTAATAAGAAAGGATAAATCCGGGTCTTAATAAGAAAGGATATGTCCGGGTCTTAATAAGAAAGGAAAAATCCGGAGGATAAATCCGGGTCTTAATAAGAAAGGATAAATCCGGCTGGTCTTGATAAGAAAGGATAAATCCGGGTCTTAATAAGAAAGGATAATTCCGGGTCTTAATAAGATAAGAATAATAGTCTTACTAGATAAGTCTTAATAAGAAGAAAAATCCGGAGGATAAATCCGGGTCTTAATAAGAAAGGATAAATTCGGGTCTTAATAAGTAAGGATAAATCCGAAGGATAAATCCGAAGGATAAATCCGGGTCTTAATAAGAAAGGATAAATCCGGGTCTTAATAAGAAAGAATAAATCCGGAGGATAAATCCGGGTCTTAATAAAAAAGAATAATTCCGGGTCTTAATAAGAAAGGATAAATCCGGGTCTTAGAAAGAAAGGATAAATCCGGGTCTTAATAATAACGGATAAATCCGGAGGATAAATCCGGGTCTTAATAAGAAAGAATAAATCCGGGTCTTAATAAGAAAGGATAAATCCGGGTCTTAATAAGAAAGGAAAAATCCGGAGGATAAATCCGGGTCTTAATAAGAAAGGATAAATCCGGGTGGTCTTGATAAGAAAGGATAAATCCGGGTCTTAATAAGAAAGGATAATTCCGGGTCTTAATAAGAAAGGATAAATCCGGGTCTTAATAAGAAAGGATAAATCCGGGTCTTAATAAGAAAGGATAAATCCGGGTTTTAATAAGAAAGGATAAATCCGGGTCTTAATAAGTCAGGATAAATCCGGGTCTTAATAAGAAAGAATAAATCCGGAGGATAAATCCGGGTCTTAATAAGAAAGGATAAATCCCGGTCTTGATAAGAAAGGATAAATCCGGGTCTTAATAAGAAAGGATAAATCCGGGTCTTAATAAGTAAGGATAAATCCGGGTCTTAATAAGAAAGAATAAATCCGGAGGATAAATCCGGGTCTTAATAAGTAAGGATTAATCCGAAGGATAAATCCGGGTCTTAATAAGTAAGGATAAATCCGAAGGATAAATCCAGGTCTTAATAAGAAAGGATAAATCCGGGTCTAAATAAGAAAGGAAAAATCCGGAGGATAAATCCGGGTCTTAATAAGAAAGGATAAATCCGGGTTTTAATAAGTAAGGATATATCCGAAGGATAAATCCGGGTCTTAATAAGAAAGGATAAATCCGGGTCTTAATAAGAAAGAATAAATCCGGAGGATAAATCCGGGTCTTAATAAAAAAGAATAATTCCGGGTCTTAATAAGAAAGGATAAATCCGGGTCTGAATAAGAAAGGATAAATCCGGGTCTTAAAAAGTAAGGATAAATCCGAAGGATAAATCCGGGTCTTAATAAGAAAGGATAAATCCGGGTCTTAAAAAGAAAGGATAAATCCGGGTCTTAATAAGAACGGATAAACCCGGAGGATAAATCCGGGTCTTAATAAGAAAGGATAAATCCGGGTCTTAATAAGTAAGGATAAATCCGAAGGATAAATCCGGGTCTTAATAAGAAAGGATAAATCCGGGTCTTAAAAAGAAAGGATAAATCCGGGTCTTAATAAGAACGGATAAATCCGGAGGATAAATCCGGGTCTTAATAAGAAAGGATAAATCCGGGTCTTAATAAAAAAGAATAATTCCGGGGCTTAATAAGAAAGGATAAATCCGGGTCTTAATAAGAAAGGATAAATCCGGGTCTTAATAAGTAAGGATAAATCCGGGTCTTAATAAGAAAGGATAAATCCGGGTCTTAATAAGAAAGGAAAAATCCGAAGGATAAATCCGGGTCTTAATAAGAAAGGATAAATCCGGGTCTTAATAAGAAAGGAAAAATCCGGAGGATAAATCCGGGTCTTAATAAGAAAGGATAAATCCGGGTCTTAATAAGTAAGGATAAATCCGGGTCTTAATAAGAAAGAATAAATCCGGAGGATAAATCCGGGTCTTAATAAGTAAGGATTAATCCGAAGGATAAATCCGGGTCTTAATAAGTAAGGATAAATCCGAAGGATAAATCCAGGTCTTAATAAGAAAGGATAAATCCGGGTCTAAATAAGAAAGGAAAAATCCGGAGGATAAATCCGGGTCTTAATAAGAAAGGATAAATCCGGGTTTTAATAAGTAAGGATATATCCGAAGGATAAATCCGGGTCTTAATAAGAAAGGATAAATCCGGGTCTTAATAAGAAAGAATAAATCCGGAGGATAAATCCGGGTCTTAATAAAAAAGAATAATTCCGGGTCTTAATAAGAAAGGATAAATCCGGGTCTGAATAAGAAAGGATAAATCCGGGTCTTAAAAAGTAAGGATAAATCCGAAGGATAAATCCGGGTCTTAATAAGAAAGGATAAATCCGGGTCTTAAAAAGAAAGGATAAATCCGGGTCTTAATAAGAACGGATAAACCCGGAGGATAAATCCGGGTCTTAATAAGAAAGGATAAATCCGGGTCTTAATAAGTAAGGATAAATCCGAAGGATAAATCCGGGTCTTAATAAGAAAGGATAAATCCGGGTCTTAAAAAGAAAGGATAAATCCGGGTCTTAATAAGAACGGATAAATCCGGAGGATAAATCCGGGTCTTAATAAGAAAGGATAAATCCGGGTCTTAATAAAAAAGAATAATTCCGGGGCTTAATAAGAAAGGATAAATCCGGGTCTTAATAAGAAAGGATAAATCCGGGTCTTAATAAGTAAGGATAAATCCGGGTCTTAATAAGAAAGGATAAATCCGGGTCTTAATAAGAAAGGAAAAATCCGAAGGATAAATCCGGGTCTTAATAAGAAAGGATAAATCCGGGTCTTAATAAGAAAGGAAAAATCCGGAGGATAAATCCGGGTCTTAATAAGAAAGGATAAATCCGGGTGGTCTTGATAAGTAAGGATAAATCCGGGTCTTAATAAGAAAGAATAAATCCGGAGGATAAATCCGGGTCTTAATAAGTAAGGATAAATCCGGGACTTAATAAGAAAGGATAAATCCAGGTCTTAATAAGAAAGGATAAATCCGGGTCTTAATAAGTAAGGATAAATCCGAAAGATAAATCCGGGTCTTAATAAGTAAGGATAAATCCAGGTCTTAATAAGAAAGGATAAATCCGGGTCTTAATAAGAAAGGATAAATCCGGGTCTTAATAAGAAAGAATAAATCCGGAGGATAAATCCGGGTCTTAATAAAAAAGAATAATTCTGGGTCTTAATAAGAAAGGATAAATCCGGGTCTGAATAAGAAAGGATAAATCCGGGTCTTAATAAGAAAGGATAAATCCGGGTCTTAATAAGAAAGAATAAATCCGGGTCTTAATAAAAAAGAATAATTCCGGGTCTTAAAAAGAAAGGATAAATCCGGGTCTTAATAAGAACGGATAAATCCGGGTCTTAATAAGAAAGGATAAATCCGGGTCTTAATAAAAAAGAATAATTCCGGGGCTTAATAAGAAAGGATAAATCCGGGTCTTAATAAGAAAGGATAAATCCGGGTCTTAATAAGTAAGGATAAATCCGAAAGATCAATCCGGGTCTTAATAAGAAAGTATAAATCCGGGTCTTAATAAGAAAGGAAAAATCCGGAGGATAAATCCGGGTCTTAATAAGAAAGGATAAATCCGGGTCTTAATAAGTAAAGATAAATCCGAAGGATAAATCCGGGTCTTAATAAGAAAGGATAAATCCGGGTCTTAATAAGAAAGGATAAATCCGGGTCTTAATAATTAAGGATAAATCCGAAGGATAAATCCGGGTCTTAATAAGAAAGGATAAATCCGGGTCTTAATAAGAAAGGAAAAATCCGGAGGATAAATCCGGGTCTTAATAAGAAAGGATAAATCCGGCTGGTCTTGATAAGAAAGGATAAATCCGGGTCTTAATAAGAAAGGATAAATCCGGGTCTTAATAAAATAAGAATAATAGTCTTAATAGATAAGTCTTAATAAGAAGAAAATTCCGGAGGATAAATCCGGGTCTTAATAAGAAAGGATAAATCCGGGTCTTAATAAGTAAGGATAAATCCGAAGGATAAATCCGGGTCTTAATAAGAAAGGATAAATCCGGGTCTTAATAAGAAAGAATAAATCCGAAGGATAAATCCTGGTCTTAATAAAAAAGAATAATTCCGGGTCTTAATAAGAAAGGATAAATCCGGGTCTTAGAAAGAAAGGATAAATCCGGGTGGTCTTGATAAGAAAGGATAAATCCGGGTCTTAATAAGAAAGGATAATTCCGGGTCTTAATAAGAAAGGATAAATCCGGGTCTTAATAAGAAAGGATAAATCCGGGTCTTAATAAGAAAGGATAAATCCAGGTCTTAATAAGAAAGGATAAATCCGGGTCTTAATAAGAAAGGATAAATCCGGGTCTTAATAAGTAAGGATAAATCCGGGTCTTAATAAGAAAGAATAAATCCGGAGGATAAATCCGGGTCTTAATAAGTAAGGATAAATCCGGGACTTAATAAGAAAGGATAAATCCGGGTCTTAATAAGAAAGGATAAATCCAGGTCTTAATAAGAAAGGATAAATCCGGGTCTTAATAAGTAAGGATAAATCCTGGTCTTAATAAGTAAGGATAAATCCGGGTTTTAATAAGAAAGGATAAATCCGGGTCTTAATAAGTCAGGATAAATCCGGGTCTTAATAAGAAAGAATAAATCCGGGGGATAAATCCGGGTCTTAATAAGAAAGGATAAATCCCGGTCTTGATAAGAAAGGATAAATCCGGGTCTTAATAAGAAAGGATAAATCCGGGTCTTAATAAGTAAGGATAAATCCGGGTCTTAATAAGAAAGAATAAATCCGGAGGATAAATCCGGGTCTTAATAAGTAAGGATAAATCCGGGACTTAATAAGAAAGGATAAATCCGGGTCTTAATAAGAAAGGATAAATCCAGGTCTTAATAAGAAAGGATAAATCCGGGTCTTAATAAGTAAGGATAAATCCTGGTCTTAATAAGTAAGGATAAATCCGAAGGATAAATCCAGGTCTTAATAAGAAAGGATAAATCCGGGTCTAAATAAGAAAGGAAAAATCCGGAGGATAAATCCGGGTCTTAATAAGAAAGGATAAATCCGGGTTTTAATAAGTAAGGATATATCCGAAGGATAAATCCGGGTCTTAATAAGAAAGGATAAATCCGGGTCTTAATAAGAAAGAATAAATCCGGAGGATAAATCCGGGTCTTAATAAAAAAGAATAATTCCGGGTCTTAATAAGAAAGGATAAATCCGGGTCTGAATAAGTAAGGATAAATCCGAAAGATAAATCCGGGTCTTAATAAGTAAGGATAAATCCAGGTCTTAATAAGAAAGGATAAATCCGGGTCTTAATAAGAAAGGATAAATCCGGGTCTTAATAAGAAAGAATAAATCCGGAGGATAAATCCGGGTCTTAATAAAAAAGAATAATTCTGGGTCTTAATAAGAAAGGATAAATCCGGGTCTGAATAAGAAAGGATAAATCCGGGTCTTAATAAGAAAGGATAAATCCGGGTCTTAATAAGAAAGAATAAATCCGGGTCTTAATAAAAAAGAATAATTCCGGGTCTTAAAAAGAAAGGATAAATCCGGGTCTTAATAAGAACGGATAAATCCGGGTCTTAATAAGAAAGGATAAATCCGGGTCTTAATAAAAAAGAATAATTCCGGGGCTTAATAAGAAAGGATAAATCCGGGTCTTAATAAGAAAGGATAAATCCGGGTCTTAATAAGTAAGGATAAATCCGAAAGATCAATCCGGGTCTTAATAAGAAAGTATAAATCCGGGTCTTAATAAGAAAGGAAAAATCCGGAGGATAAATCCGGGTCTTAATAAGAAAGGATAAATCCGGGTCTTAATAAGTAAAGATAAATCCGAAGGATAAATCCGGGTCTTAATAAGAAAGGATAAATCCGGGTCTTAATAAGAAAGGATAAATCCGGGTCTTAATAATTAAGGATAAATCCGAAGGATAAATCCGGGTCTTAATAAGAAAGGATAAATCCGGGTCTTAATAAGAAAGGAAAAATCCGGAGGATAAATCCGGGTCTTAATAAGAAAGGATAAATCCGGCTGGTCTTGATAAGAAAGGATAAATCCGGGTCTTAATAAGAAAGGATAAATCCGGGTCTTAATAAAATAAGAATAATAGTCTTAATAGATAAGTCTTAATAAGAAGAAAATTCCGGAGGATAAATCCGGGTCTTAATAAGAAAGGATAAATCCGGGTCTTAATAAGTAAGGATAAATCCGAAGGATAAATCCGGGTCTTAATAAGAAAGGATAAATCCGGGTCTTAATAAGAAAGAATAAATCCGAAGGATAAATCCTGGTCTTAATAAAAAAGAATAATTCCGGGTCTTAATAAGAAAGGATAAATCCGGGTCTTAGAAAGAAAGGATAAATCCGGGTGGTCTTGATAAGAAAGGATAAATCCGGGTCTTAATAAGAAAGGATAATTCCGGGTCTTAATAAGAAAGGATAAATCCGGGTCTTAATAAGAAAGGATAAATCCGGGTCTTAATAAGAAAGGATAAATCCAGGTCTTAATAAGAAAGGATAAATCCGGGTCTTAATAAGAAAGGATAAATCCGGGTCTTAATAAGTAAGGATAAATCCGGGTCTTAATAAGAAAGAATAAATCCGGAGGATAAATCCGGGTCTTAATAAGTAAGGATAAATCCGGGACTTAATAAGAAAGGATAAATCCGGGTCTTAATAAGAAAGGATAAATCCAGGTCTTAATAAGAAAGGATAAATCCGGGTCTTAATAAGTAAGGATAAATCCTGGTCTTAATAAGTAAGGATAAATCCGGGTTTTAATAAGAAAGGATAAATCCGGGTCTTAATAAGTCAGGATAAATCCGGGTCTTAATAAGAAAGAATAAATCCGGGGGATAAATCCGGGTCTTAATAAGAAAGGATAAATCCCGGTCTTGATAAGAAAGGATAAATCCGGGTCTTAATAAGAAAGGATAAATCCGGGTCTTAATAAGAAAGGATAAATCCGGGTCTTAATAAGAAAGGATAAATCCAGGTCTTAATAAGAAAGGATAAATCCGGGTCTTAATAAGTAAGGATAAATCCTGGTCTTAATAAGTAAGGATAAATCCGAAGGATAAATCCAGGTCTTAATAAGAAAGGATAAATCCGGGTCTAAATAAGAAAGGAAAAATCCGGAGGATAAATCCGGGTCTTAATAAGAAAGGATAAATCCGGGTTTTAATAAGAAAGGATAAATCCGGGTCTTAATAAGAAAGAATAAATCTGGGTCTTAATAAGTAAGGATAAATCCGAAGGATAAATCCGGGTCTTAATAAGAAAGGATAAATCCGGGTCTTAAAAAGAAAGGATAAATCCGGGTCTTAATAAGAACGGATAAATCCAGAGGATAAATCCGGGTCTTAATAAGAAAGGATAAATCCGGTTCTTAATAAGTAAGGATAAATCCGAAGGATAAATCCGGGTCTTAATAAGAAAGGATAAATCCGGGTCTTAATAAGAAAGGAAAAATCCGGAGGATAAATCCGGGTCTTAATAAGAAAGGATAAATCCGGGTCTTAATAAGTAAGGATAAATCCGAAGGATAAATCCGGGTCTTAATAAGAAAGGATAAATCCGGGTCTTAATAAGAAAGGATAAATCCGGGTCTTAATAAGAAAGAATAAATCCGGAGGATAAATCCGGGTCTTAATAAGTAAGGATAAATCCGGGACTTAATAAGAAAGGATAAATCCGGGTCTTAATAAGAAAGGATAAATCCAGGTCTTAATAAGAAAGGATAAATCCGGGTCTTAATAAGTAAGGATAAATCCGAAGGATAAATCCGGGTCTTAATAAGTAAGGATAAATCCGAAGGATAAATCCAGGTCTTAATAAGAAAGGATAAATCCGGGTCTTAATAAGAAAGGAAAAATCCGGAGGATAAATCCGGGTCTTAATAAGAAAGGATAAATCCGGGTCTTAATAAGTAAGGATAAATCCGAAGGATAAATCCGGGTCTTAATAAGAAAGGAAAAATCCGGAGGATAAATCCGGGTCTTAATAAGAAAGGATAAATCCGGGTGGTCTTGATAAGAAAGGATAAATCCGGGTCTTAATAAGAAAGGATAATTCCGGGTCTTAATAAGAAAGGATAAATCCGGGTCTTAATAAGAAAGGATAAATCGGGGTCTTAATAAGAAAGGATAAATCCGGGTCTTAATAAGTCAGGATAAATCTGGGTCTTAATAAGAAAGAATAAATCCGGAGGATAAATCCGGGTCTTAATAAGAAAGGATAAATCCCGGTCTTGATAAGAAAGGATAAATCCGGGTCTTAATAAGAAAGGATAAATCCGGGTCTTAATAAGTAAGGATAAATCCGGGTCTTAATAAGAAAGAATAAATCCGGAGGATGAATCCGGGTCTTAATAAGTAAGGATAAATCCGGGACTTAATAAGAAAGGATAAATCCGGGTCTTAATAAGAAAGAATAAATTCGGAGGATAAATCCGGGTCTTAATAAAACAGAATAATTCCGGGTCTTAATAAGAAAGGATAAATCCGGGTCTTAAAAAGAAAGGATAAATCTGGGTCTTAATAATAACGGATAAATCCGGAGGATAAATCCGGGTTTTAATAAGAAAGAATAAATCCGGGTCTTAATAAGAAAGGATAAATCCGGGTCTTAATAAGAAAGGATAAATCCGGGTCTTAATAAGAAAGGATAAATCCGGGTCTTAATAAGTCAGGATAAATCCGGGTCTTAATAAGAAAGAATAAATCCGGAGGATAAATCTGTGTCTTAATAAGAAAGGATAAATCCCGGTCTTGATAAGAAAGGATAAATCCGGGTCTTAATAAGAAAGGATAAATCCGGGTCTTAATAAGTAAGGATAAATCCGAAGGATAAATCCGGGTCTTAATAGGAAAGGATAAATCCAAAGGATAAATCCAGAGGATAAATCCGGTTCTTAATAAAAAAGAAAAATTCCGGGTCTTAATAAGAAAGAATAAATCCGGGTCTTAATAAGAAAGGATAAATCCGGGTCTTAATAAGTAAGGATAAATCCGAAGGATAAATCCGGGTCTTAATAAGAAAGGATAAATCCGGGTCTTAATAAGTAAGGATAAATCCGGGTCTTAATAAGAAAGAATAAATCCGGGTCTTAATAAGAAAGAATAAATCCGGAGGATAAATCCGGGTTTTAATAAAAAAGAATAATTCCGGGTCTTAATAAGAAAGGATAAATCCGGGTCTGAATAAGAAAGGATAAATCCGGGTCTTAATAAGAAAGGATAAATCCGGGTCTTAATAAGAAAGAATAAATCCGGGTCTTAATAAGTAAGGATAAATCCGAAGGATAAATCCGGGTCTTAATAAGAAAGGATAAATCCGGGTCTTAAAAAGAAAGGATAAATCCGGGTCTTAATAAGTAAGGATAAATCCGGAGGATATAACTAACGAATAAATTTCAACGAAACTTTTACCAAAGCTTCAAGATTGACTGTTCTATTTGACATAATTTTTTCGTAAACTTTTGACCATTAGTTATGGTGAAAACTCAAAAACATTGAAATTTGGATACTGGCATAGCTTCGCATAGCTTATAAACACAATGGCTATGGTATAATCCAATTTTTTTCTATGGTTGGTGTACTTGGGTCCCCTAGTATGCCGTAGAACTATTATTTGTCAAGGATACCATTTCTATCATTAAAAAAAATCGAAAATACAAAACTCCTTGGTCTCGATTTCAATGAAAAATTTTGCAAATTTTTATCTCAATAACTAACAAATGAATTTCAAGGAAACTTTCACCAAAGCTTCAAGATTGACTGTTCTATTCGACATAATTTTTTTGTAAACTTTTGACTGTAAGTTATGGTGAAAACTTAAAACATTGAAATTTGGATACTGGCATAGCTTCGCATAGCTTATAAACACAATGGCTTTGGTATAATCCAATTTTTTTCTATAGTTGGTGTACTTGGGTCCCCTAGTATGCCGCAGAACCATTATTTGTCAAGGATACCATTTCTATCATATAAAAAAAATCGAAAATACAAAACTCCTTGGTCTCGATTTCAATGAAAAAGTTTGCAAATTTTTATCTCAAAAACTAACGAATGAATTTCAAGAAAACTTTCACCAAAGCTTCAAGATTGACTGTTCTATTCGACATAATTTTTTCGTAAACTTTTGACCGTTAGTTATGGTGAAAACTTAAAAACATTGAAATTTGGATACTGGCATAGCTTCGCATATCTTATAAACACAATGGCTATGGTATAATCCAATTTTTTTCTATGGTTGGTGTACTTGGGTCCCCTAGTATGCCCCAGAACCATTATTAAACTCCTTGGTCTCGATTTCAATGAAAAAGTTTGCAAATTTTTATCTCAATAACTAACGAATAAATTTCAACGAAACTTTTACCAAAGCTTCAAGATTGACTATTCTATTCGACATAATTTTTTCGTAAACTTTTGACTGTTAGTCATGGTGAAAACTCAAAAACATTGAAATTTGGATACTGGCATAGCTTCGCATAGCTTATAAACACAATGGCTATGGTATAATCCAATTTTTTTTCTATGGTTGGTGTACTTGGGTCCCCTAGTATGCCGCAGAACCATTATTTGTCAAGGATACCATTTCTATCATATAAAAAAAATTGAAAATACAAAACTCCTTGGTCTCGATTTCAATGAAAAAGTTTGCAAATTTTTATCTCAATAACTAACGAATAAATTTCAACGAAACTTTCACCAAAGCTTCAAGATTGACTGTTCTACCCGAAATAATTTTTTCGTAAACTTTTGACTGTTAGTTATGGTGAAAACTCAAAAACATTGAAATTTGGATACTGGCATAGCTTCGCATAGCTTATAAACACAATGGCTATGGTATAATCCAATTTTTTTCTATGGTTGGTGTACTTGGGTCCCCTAGTATGCCGCAGAACCATTATTTGTCAAGGATACCATTTCTATCATATAAAAAAAATCGAAAATACAAAACTCCTTGGTCTCGATTTCAATGAAAAAGTTTGCAAATTTTTATCTCAATAACTAACAAATGAATTTCGAGGAAACTTTCACCAAAGCTTCAAGATTGACTGTTCTATTCGACATAATTTTTTCGTAAACTTTTGACCGTTAGTTATGGTGAAAACTCAAAAACATTGAAATTTGGATACTGGCATAGCTTCGCATAGCTTATAAACACAATGGCTATGGTATAATCCAATTTTTTTCTATGGTTGGTGTACTTGGGTCCCCTAGTATACCGCAGAACCATTATTTGTCAAGGATGCCATTTCTATCATATAAAAAAATCGAAAATACAAAACTCCTTGGTCTCGATTTCAATGAAAAAGTTTGCAAATTTTTATCTCAATAACTAACGAATAAATTTCAACAAAACTTTTACCAAAGCTTCAAGATTGACTGTTCTACCCGACATAATTTTTTCGTAAACTTTTGACCGTTAGTTATGGTGAAAACTCAAAAACATTGAAATTTGGATACTGGCATAGCTTCGCATAGCTTATAAACACAATGGCTATGGTATAATCCAATTTTTTTCTATGGTTGGTGTACTTGGGTCCCCTAGTATGCCGTAGAACTATTATTTGTCAAGGATACCATTTCTATCATATAAAAAAGGGTGTTACTAAACTATGGACTTGGACAGTCCAAAATGGACTACTAAAATATGGACTTCGGTCGAAAACTATGGACTTCACCAGATGGCGCAGCCTGTCAAAGTCCATATTTTAGAACTCGACATTGGTCATACTAAATTATGGACTTTGATTAAAAACTATGGACTCCGAATCTAAGATTTGGAGTTTCTTGTAATTTGAATATGAAGTATTGGAGTTTCTTTACTGAATGAAATGCGATTCCTGCCGCCAATTGAATGACAACAATAAAAAGATCTGTTCCTAAATGGCTCACTCATCACCTTAAGTGTTACGGACGACTTTGCATCGCTTCGACTGAACGTTTTTCAATGGGAACGTCGTTTTCATGAATTCATCAGTACTTCAAGAAAGATGAGGTTTGCAAAACGACTGTCGAGAGAATTTTAATAGAACCCGCGTCCCTAATACATTTGGATCAGAAAGTGAAAGAGGAATCGCTGGGAGTTTTACGAAAGCAGTTGTTTCTCTTGTAGGCTAAGAGGTTAAATTGTTAGAAAATTAGTCCATTGACACAGAATGTATCTGTTTTGTTACTTACTGAAATTTAATTAAAATATATAGATTTAACCATTAAAAATTAAGCAAAATAAAAAATATTCGGATTTAATCCAATTATCCAAGTTTATAAATTTAAAGTTCATACTTCAGGCGCCCTTGACCAGTGTTTTAGATTTAGCGCCATCTAGAAGAGTCCATAGTTTCTGCAGGTTGAAGTCCATATTTTAGGTACTAAAGTCCAGGGTTTCATACAGTCAGCGCCATCTGGTGAAGTCCATAGTTTTCGACCGAAGTCCATATTTTAGTAGTTCATTTTGGACTGTCCAAGTCCATAGTTTAGTAACACCCTATAAAAAAATCGAAAATACAAAACTCCTTGGTCTCGATTTCAATGAAAAAGTTTGCAAATTTTTATCTCAATAACTAACGAATGAATTTCAAGGAAACTTTCACCAAAGCTTCAAGATTGACTGTTCTATTCGACATAATTTTTTCGTAAACTTTTGACCGTTAGTTATGGTGAAAACTCAAAAACATTGAAATTTGGATACTGGCATAGCTTCGCATAGCTTATAAACACAATGGCTATGGTATAATCCAATTTTTTTCTATGGTTGGTGTACTTGGGTCCCCTAGTATACCGCAGAACCATTATTTGTCAAGAATACCATTTCTATCATATAAAAAAAATCGAAAATACAAAACTCCTTGGTCTCGATTTCAATGAAAAAGTTTGCAAATTTTTATCTCAATAACTAACAAATGAATTTCAAGGAAACCTTCACCAAAGCTTTAAGATTGACTGTTCTACCCAACATTATTTTTTCGTAAACTTTTGACCGTTAGTTATGGTGAAAACTCAAAAACATTGAAATTTGGATACTGGCATAGCTTCGCATAGCTTATAAACACAATGGCTATGGTATAATCCAATTTTTTTCTATGGTTGGTGTACTTGGGTCCCCTAGTATGCCGCAGAACCATTATTTGTCAAGGATACCATTTCTATCATATAAAAAAAATCGAAAATACAAAACTCCTTGGTCTCGATTTCAATGAAAAAGTTTGCAAATTTTTATCTCAATAAATAACGAATAAATTTCAACAAAACTTTCACCAAAGCTTCAAGATTGACTGTTCTACCCGACATAATTTTTTCGTAATTTTTTGACCGTAAGTTATGGTGAAAACTCAAAAACATTGAAATTTGGATACTGGCATAGCTTCGCATAGCTTATAAACACAATGGCTATGGTATGATCCAATTTTTTTCTATGGTTGGTGTACTTGGGTCCCCTAGTATGCCGCAGAACCATTATTTGTCAAGGATACCATTTCTATCATATAAAAAAAATCGAAAATACAAAACTCCTTGGTCTCGATTTCAATGAAAAAGTTTGCAAATTTTTATCTCAATAACTAACGAATGAATTTCAAGGAAACTTTCACCAAAGCTTCAAGATTGACTGTTCTACCCGACATAATTTTTTTGTAAACTTTTGACCGTTGGTTATGGTGAAAACTTAAAACATTGAAATTTGGATACTGGCATAGCTTCGCATAGCTTATAAACACAATGGCTATGGTATAATCCAATTTTTTTCTATGGTTGGTGTACTTGGGTCCCCTAGTATGCCGCAGAACCATTATTTGTCAAGGATACCATTTCTATCATATAAAAAAAATCGAAAATACAAAACTCCTTGGTCTCGATTTCAATGAAAAAGTTTGCAAATTTTTATCTCAATAACTAACAAATGAATTTCAAGGAAACTTTCACCAAAGCTTCAAGATTGACTGTTCTACCCGACATAAATTTTTTGTAAACTTTTGACCGTTGGTTATGGTGAAAACTTAAAACATTGAAATTTGGATACTGGCATAGCTTCGCATAGCTTATAAACACAATGGCTATGGTATAATCCAATTTTTTTCTATGGTTGGTGTACTTGGGTCCCCTAGTATGCCGCAGAACCATTATTTGTCAAGGATACCATTTCTATCATATAAAAAAAATCGAAAATACAAAACTCCTTGGTCTCGATTTCAATGAAAAAGTTTGCAAATTTTTATCTCAATAACTAACAAATGAATTTCAAGGAAACTTTCACCAAAGCTTCAAGATTGACTGTTCTACCCGACATAATTTTTTTGTAAACTTTTGACCGTTGGTTATGGTGAAAACTTAAAACATTGAAATTTGGATACTGGCATAGCTTCGCATAGCTTATAAACACAATGGCTATGGTATGATCCAATTTTTGTCTATGGTTGGTGTACTTGGGTCCCCTAGTATGCCGCAGAACCATTATTTGTCAAGGATAACATTTCTATCATATAAAAAAAATCGAAAATACAAAACTCCTTGGTCTCGATTTCAATGAAAAAGTTTGCAAATTTTTATCTCAATAACTAACGAATGAATTTCAAGGAAACTTTCACCAAAGCTTCAAGATTGACTGTTCTACCCGACATAATTTTTTTGTAAACTTTTGACCGTTGGTTATGGTGAAAACTTAAAACATTGAAATTTGGATACTGGCATAGCTTCGCATAGCTTATAAACACAATGGCTATGGTATGATCCAATTTTTGTCTATGGTTGGTGTACTTGGGTCCCCTAGTATGCCGCAGAACCATTATTTGTCAAGGATAACATTTCTATCATATAAAAAAAATCGAAAATACAAAACTCCTTGGTCTCGATTTCAATGAAAAAGTTTGCAAATTTTTATCTCAATAACTAACGAATGAATTTCAAGGAAACTTTCACCAAAGCTTCAAGATTGACTGTTCTACCCGACATAATTTTTTCGTAAACTTTTGACCGTTAGTTATGGTGAAAACTCAAAAACATTGAAATTTGGATACTGGCATAGCTTCGCATAGCTTATAAACACAATGGCTATGGTATAATCCAATTTTTTTCTATGGTTGGTGTACTTGGGTCCCCTAGTATGCCGCAGAACCATTATTTGTCAAGGATACCATTTCTATCATATAAAAAAAATCGAAAATACAAAACTCCTTGGTCTCGATTTCAATGAAAAAGTTTGCAAATTTTTATCTCAATAACTAACGAATGAATTTCAAGGAAACCTTCACCAAGCTTCAAGATTGACTGTTCTACCCGACATAATTTTTTCGTAAACTTTTGACCGTTAGTTATGGTGAAAACTCAAAAACATTGAAATTTGGATACTGGCATAGCTTCGCATAGCTTATAAACACAATGGCTATGGTATGATCCAATTTTTGTCTATGGTTGGTGTACTTGGGTCCCCTAGTATGCCGCAGAACCATTATTTGTCAAGGATAACATTTCTATCATATAAAAAAAATCGAAAATACAAAACTCCTTGGTCTCGATTTCAATGAAAAAGTTTGCAAATTTTTATCTCAATAACTAACGAATGAATTTCAAGGAAACTTTCACCAAAGCTTCAAGATTGACTGTTCTACCCGACATAATTTTTTTGTAAACTTTTGACCGTTGGTTATGGTGAAAACTTAAAACATTGAAATTTGGATACTGGCATAGCTTCGCATAGCTTATAAACACAATGGCTATGGTATGATCCAATTTTTGTCTATGGTTGGTGTACTTGGGTCCCCTAGTATGCCGCAGAACCATTATTTGTCAAGGATAACATTTCTATCATATAAAAAAAATCGAAAATACAAAACTCCTTGGTCTCGATTTCAATGAAAAAGTTTGCAAATTTTTATCTCAATAACTAACGAATGAATTTCAAGGAAACTTTCACCAAAGCTTCAAGATTGACTGTTCTACCCGACATAATTTTTTCGTAAACTTTTGACCGTTAGTTATGGTGAAAACTCAAAAACATTGAAATTTGGATACTGGCATAGCTTCGCATAGCTTATAAACACAATGGCTATGGTATAATCCAATTTTTTTCTATGGTTGGTGTACTTGGGTCCCCTAGTATGCCGCAGAACCATTATTTGTCAAGGATACCATTTCTATCATATAAAAAAAATCGAAAATACAAAACTCCTTGGTCTCGATTTCAATGAAAAAGTTTGCAAATTTTTATCTCAATAACTAACGAATGAATTTCAAGGAAACCTTCACCAAGCTTCAAGATTGACTGTTCTACCCGACATAATTTTTTTGTAAACTTTTGACCGTTGGTTATGGTGAAAACTTAAAACATTGAAATTTGGATACTGGCATAGCTTCGCATAGCTTATAAACACAATGGCTATGGTATAATCCAATTTTTTTCTATGGTTGGTGTACTTGGGTCCCCTAGTATGCCGCAGAACCATTATTTGTCAAGGATACCATTTCTATCATATAAAAAAAATCGAAAATACAAAACTCCTTGGTCTCGATTTCAATGAAAAAGTTTGCAAATTTTTATCTCAATAACTAACGAATGAATTTCAAGGAAACTTTCACCAAAGCTTTAAGATTGACTGTTCTATTCGACATAATTTTTTCGTAAACTTTTGACCGTTAGTTATGGTGAAAACTCAAAAACATTGAAATTTGGATACTGGCATAGCTTCGCATAGCTTATAAACACAATGGCTATGGTATGATCCAATTTTTGTCTATGGTTGGTGTACTTGGGTCCCCTAGTATGCCGCAGAACCATTATTTGTCAAGGATAACATTTCTATCATATAAAAAAAATCGAAAATACAAAACTCCTTGGTCTCGATTTCAATGAAAAAGTTTGCAAATTTTTATCTCAATAACTAACGAATGAATTTCAAGGAAACTTTCACCAAAGCTTCAAGATTGACTGTTCTACCCGACATAATTTTTTCGTAAACTTTTGACCGTTAGTTATGGTGAAAACTCAAAAACATTGAAATTTGGATACTGGCATAGCTTCGCATAGCTTATAAACACAATGGCTATGGTATAATCCAATTTTTTTCTATGGTTGGTGTACTTGGGTCTCCTAGTATGCCGCAGAACCATTATTTGTCAAGGATACCATTTCTATCATATAAAAAAAATCGAAAATACAAAACTCCTTGGTCTCGATTTCAATGAAAAAGTTTGCAAATTTTTATCTCAATAACTAACGAATGAATTTCAAGGAAACTTTCACCAAAGCTTCAAGATTGACTGTTCTACCCGACATAATTTTTTTGTAAACTTTTGACCGTTGGTTATGGTGAAAACCTAAAACATTGAAATTTGGATACTGGCATAGCTTCGCATAGCTTATAAACACAATGGCTATGGTATAATCCAATTTTTTTCTATGGTTGGTGTACTTGGGTCCCCTAGTATGCCGCAGAACCATTATTTGTCAAGGATACCATTTCTATCATATAAAAAAAATCGAAAATACAAAACTCCTTGGTCTCGATTTCAATGAAAAAGTTTGCAAATTTTTATCTCAAAAACTAACGAATGAATTTCAAGAAAACTTTCACCAAAGCTTCAAGATTGACTGTTCTATTCGACATAATTTTTTCGTAAACTTTTGACCGTTAGTTATGGTGAAAACTTAAAAACATTGAAATTTGGATACTGGCATAGCTTCGCATATCTTATAAACACAATGGCTATGGTATAATCCAATTTTTTTCTATGGTTGGTGTACTTGGGTCCCCTAGTATGCCCCAGAACCATTATTAAACTCCTTGGTCTCGATTTCAATGAAAAAGTTTGCAAATTTTTATCTCAATAACTAACGAATAAATTTCAACGAAACTTTTACCAAAGCTTCAAGATTGACTGTTCTATTCGACATAATTTTTTTCGTAAACTTTTGACCGTTAGTCATGGTGAAAACTCAAAAACATTGAAATTTGGATACTGGCATAGCTTCGCATAGCTTATAAACACAATGGCTATGGTATAATCCAATTTTTTTCTATGGTTGGTGTACTTGGGTCCCCTAGTATGCCGCAGAACCATTATTTGTCAAGGATACCATTTCTATCATATAAAAAAAATTGAAAATACAAAACTCCTTGGTCTCGATTTCAATGAAAAAGTTTGCAAATTTTTATCTCAATAACTAACGAATAAATTTCAACGAAACTTTCACCAAAGCTTCAAGATTGACTGTTCTACCCGAAATAATTTTTTCGTAAACTTTTGACCGTTAGTTATGGTGAAAACTAAAAAACATTGAAATTTGGATACTGGCATAGCTTCGCATAGCTTATAAACACAATGGCTATGGTATAATCCAATTTTTTCTATGGTTGGTGTACTTGGGTCCCCTAGTATGCCCCAGAACCATTATTAAACTCCTTGGTCTCGATTTCAATGAAAAAGTTTGCAAATTTTTATCTCAATAACTAACGAATAAATTTCAACGAAACTTTTACCAAAGCTTCAAGATTGACTGTTCTATTCGACATAATTTTTTCGTAAACTTTTGACCGTTAGTTATGGTGAAAACTCAAAAACATTGAAATTTGGATACTGGCATAGCTTCGCATAGCTTATAAACACAATGGCTATGGTATAATCCAATTTTTTTCTATGGTTGGTGTACTTGGGTCCCCTAGTATGCCGCAGAACCATTATTTGTCAAGGATACCATTTCTATCATATAAAAAAAATCGAAAATACAAAACTCCTTGGTCTCGATTTCAATGAAAAAGTTTGCAAATTTTTATCTCAATAACTAACAAATGAATTTCGAGGAAACTTTCACCAAAGCTTCAAGATTGACTGTTCTATTCGACATAATTTTTTCGTAAACTTTTGACCGTTAGTTATGGTGAAAACTCAAAAACATTGAAATTTGGATACTGGCATAGCTTCGCATAGCTTATAAACACAATGGCTATGGTATAATCCAATTTTTTTCTATGGTTGGTGTACTTGGGTCCCCTAGTATACCGCAGAACCATTATTTGTCAAGGATACCATTTCTATCATATAAAAAAAATCGAAAATACAAAACTCCTTGGTCTCGATTTCAATGAAAAAGTTTGCAAATTTTTATCTCAATAACTAACGAATAAATTTCAACAAAACTTTTACCAAAGCTTCAAGATTGACTGTTCTACCCGACATAATTTTTTCGTAAACTTTTGACCGTTAGTTATGGTGAAAACTCAAAAACATTGAAATTTGGATACTGGCATAGCTTCGCATAGCTTATAAACACAATGGCTATGGTATAATCCAATTTTTTTCTATGGTTGGTGTACTTGGGTCCCCTAGTATGCCGTAGAACTATTATTTGTCAAGGATACCATTTCTATCATATAAAAAAGGGTGTTACTAAACTATGGACTTGGACAGTCCAAAATGGACTACTAAAATATGGACTTCGGTCGAAAACTATGGACTTCACCAGATGGCGCAGCCTGTCAAAGTCCATATTTTAGAACTCGACATTGGTCATACTAAATTATGGACTTTGATTAAAAACTATGGACTCCGAATCTAAGATTTGGAGTTTCTTGTAATTTGAATATGAAGTATTGGAGTTTCTTTACTGAATGAAATGCGATTCCTGCCGCCAATTGAATGACAACAATAAAAAGATCTGTTCCTAAATGGCTCACTCATCACCTTAAGTGTTACGGACGACTTTGCATCGCTTCGACTGAACGTTTTTCAATGGGAACGTCGTTTTCATGAATTCATCAGTACTTCAAGAAAGATGAGGTTTGCAAAACGACTGTCGAGAGAATTTTAATAGAACCCGCGTCCCTAATACATTTGGATCAGAAAGTGAAAGAGGAATCGCTGGGAGTTTTACGAAAGCAGTTGTTTCTCTTGTAGGCTAAGAGGTTAAATTGTTAGAAAATTAGTCCATTGACACAGAATGTATCTGTTTTGTTACTTACTGAAATTTAATTAAAATATATAGATTTAACCATTAAAAATTAAGCAAAATAAAAAATATTCGGATTTAATCCAATTATCCAAGTTTATAAATTTAAAGTTCATACTTCAGGCGCCCTTGACCAGTGTTTTAGATTTAGCGCCATCTAGAAGAGTCCATAGTTTCTGCAGGTTGAAGTCCATATTTTAGGTACTAAAGTCCAGGGTTTCATACAGTCAGCGCCATCTGGTGAAGTCCATAGTTTTCGACCGAAGTCCATATTTTAGTAGTTCATTTTGGACTGTCCAAGTCCATAGTTTAGTAACACCCTATAAAAAAATCGAAAATACAAAACTCCTTGGTCTCGATTTCAATGAAAAAGTTTGCAAATTTTTATCTCAATAACTAACGAATGAATTTCAAGGAAACTTTCACCAAAGCTTCAAGATTGACTGTTCTATTCGACATAATTTTTTCGTAAACTTTTGACCGTTAGTTATGGTGAAAACTCAAAAACATTGAAATTTGGATACTGGCATAGCTTCGCATAGCTTATAAACACAATGGCTATGGTATAATCCAATTTTTTTCTATGGTTGGTGTACTTGGGTCCCCTAGTATACCGCAGAACCATTATTTGTCAAGAATACCATTTCTATCATATAAAAAAAATCGAAAATACAAAACTCCTTGGTCTCGATTTCAATGAAAAAGTTTGCAAATTTTTATCTCAATAACTAACAAATGAATTTCAAGGAAACTTTCACCAAAGCTTTAAGATTGACTGTTCTACCCGACATTATTTTTTCGTAAACTTTTGACCGTTAGTTATGGTGAAAACTCAAAAACATTGAAATTTGGATACTGGCATAGCTTCGCATAGCTTATAAACACAATGGCTATGGTATAATCCAATTTTTTTCTATGGTTGGTGTACTTGGGTCCCCTAGTATGCCGCAGAACCATTATTTGTCAAGGATACCATTTCTATCATATAAAAAAAATCGAAAATACAAAACTCCTTGGTCTCGATTTCAATGAAAAAGTTTGCAAATTTTTATCTCAATAAATAACGAATAAATTTCAACAAAACTTTCACCAAAGCTTCAAGATTGACTGTTCTACCCGACATAATTTTTTCGTAATTTTTTGACCGTAAGTTATGGTGAAAACTCAAAAACATTGAAATTTGGATACTGGCATAGCTTCGCATAGCTTATAAACACAATGGCTATGGTATGATCCAATTTTTTTCTATGGTTGGTGTACTTGGGTCCCCTAGTATGCCGCAGAACCATTATTTGTCAAGGATACCATTTCTATCATATAAAAAAAATCGAAAATACAAAACTCCTTGGTCTCGATTTCAATGAAAAAGTTTGCAAATTTTTATCTCAATAACTAACGAATGAATTTCAAGGAAACTTTCACCAAAGCTTCAAGATTGACTGTTCTACCCGACATAATTTTTTTTGTAAACTTTTGACCGTTGGTTATGGTGAAAACTTAAAACATTGAAATTTGGATACTGGCATAGCTTCGCATAGCTTATAAACACAATGGCTATGGTATAATCCAATTTTTTTTCTATGGTTGGTGTACTTGGGTCCCCTAGTATGCCGCAGAACCATTATTTGTCAAGGATACCATTTCTATCATATAAAAATAATCGAAAATACAAAACTCCTTGGTCTCGATTTCAATTGAAAAAGTTTGCAAATTTTTATCTCAATAACTAACGAATGAATTTCAAGGAAACTTTCACCAAAGCTTAAAGATTGACTGTTCTACCCGACATAATTTTTTCGTAAACTTTTGACCGTTAGTTATGGTGAAAACTCAAAAACATTGAAATTTGGATACTGGCATAGCTTCGCATAGCTTATAAACACAATGGCTATGGTATAATCCAATTTTTTTCTATGGTTGGTGTATTTGGGTCCCCTAGTATGCCGCAGAACCATTATTTGTCAAGGATACCATTTCTATCATATAAAAAAATCGAAAATACAAAACTCCTTGGTCTCGATTTCAATGAAAAAGTTTGCAAATTTTTATCTCAATAACTAACGAATGAATTTCAAGGAAACTTTCACCAAAGCTTCAAGATTGACTGTTCTACCCGACATAATTTTTTTGTAAACTTTTGACCGTTGGTTATGGTGAAAACTTAAAACATTGAAATTTGGATACTGGCATAGCTTCGCATAGCTTATAAACACAATGGCTATGGTATGATCCAATTTTTGTCTATGGTTGGTGTACTTGGGTCCCCTAGTATGCCGCAGAACCATTATTTGTCAAGGATAACATTTCTATCATATAAAAAAAATCGAAAATACAAAACTCCTTGGTCTCGATTTCAATGAAAAAGTTTGCAAATTTTTATCTCAATAACTAACGAATGAATTTCAAGGAAACTTTCACCAAAGCTTCAAGATTGACTGTTCTACCCGACATAATTTTTTCGTAAACTTTTGACCGTTAGTTATGGTGAAAACTCAAAAACATTGAAATTTGGATACTGGCATAGCTTCGCATAGCTTATAAACACAATGGCTATGGTATAATCCAATTTTTTTCTATGGTTGGTGTACTTGGGTCCCCTAGTATGCCGCAGAACCATTATTTGTCAAGGATACCATTTCTATCATATAAAAAAAATCGAAAATACAAAACTCCTTGGTCTCGATTTCAATGAAAAAGTTTGCAAATTTTTATCTCAATAACTAACGAATGAATTTCAAGGAAACTTTCACCAAAGCTTCAAGATTGACTGTTCTACCCGACATAATTTTTTTGTAAACTTTTGACCGTTGGTTATGGTGAAAACTTAAAACATTGAAATTTGGATACTGGCATAGCTTCGCATAGCTTATAAACACAATGGCTATGGTATAATCCAATTTTTTTCTATGGTTGGTGTACTTGGGTCCCCTAGTATGCCGCAGAACCATTATTTGTCAAGGATACCATTTCTATCATATAAAAAAAATCGAAAATACAAAACTCCTTGGTCTCGATTTCAATGAAAAAGTTTGCAAATTTTTATCTCAATAACTAACGAATGAATTTCAAGGAAACTTTCACCAAAGCTTCAAGATTGACTGTTCTACCCGACATAATTTTTTCGTAAACTTTTGACCGTTGGTTATGGTGAAAACTCAAAAACATTGAAATTTGGATACTGGCATAGCTTCGCATAGCTTATAAACACAATGGCTATGGTATAATCCAATTTTTTTCTATGGTTGGTGTACTTGAGTCCCCTAGTATGCCGCAGAACCATTATTTGTCAAGGATACCATTTCTATCATATAAAAAAAATCGAAAATACAAAACTCCTTGGTCTCGATTTCAATGAAAAAGTTTGCAAATTTTTATCTCAATAACTAACGAATAAATTTCAACAAAAACTTTCACCAAAGCTTTAAGATTGACTGTTCTATTCGACATAATTTTTTCGTAAACTTTTGACCGTTAGTTATGGTGAAAACTCAAAAACATTGAAATTTGGATACTGGCATAGCTTCGCATAGCTTATAAACACAATGGCTATGGTATGATCCAATTTTTGTCTATGGTTGGTGTACTTGGGTCCCCTAGTATGCCGCAGAACCATTATTTGTCAAGGATAACATTTCTATCATATAAAAAAAATCGAAAATACAAAACTCCTTGGTCTCGATTTCAATGAAAAAGTTTGCAAATTTTTATCTCAATAACTAACGAATGAATTTCAAGGAAACTTTCACCAAAGCTTAAAGATTGACTGTTCTACCCGACATAATTTTTTCGTAAACTTTTGACCGTTAGTTATGGTGAAAACTCAAAAACATTGAAATTTGGATACTGGCATAGCTTCGCATAGCTTATAAACACAATGGCTATGGTATAATCCAATTTTTTTCTATGGTTGGTGTACTTGGGGTCCCCTAGTATGCCGCAGAACCATTATTTGTCAAGGATACCATTTCTATCATATAAAAAAAATCGAAAATACAAAACTCCTTGGTCTCGATTTCAATGAAAAGTTTGCAAATTTTTATCTCAATAACTAACGAATGAATTTCAAGGAAACTTTCACCAAAGCTTCAAGATTGACTGTTCTACCCGACATAATTTTTTTTGTAAACTTTTGACCGTTGGTTATGGTGAAAACTTAAAACATTGAAATTTGGATACTGGCATAGCTTCGCATAGCTTATAAACACAATGGCTATGGTATAATCCAATTTTTTTCTATGGTTGGTGTACTTGGGTCCCCTAGTATGCCGCAGAACCATTATTTGTCAAGGATACCATTTCTATCATATAAAAAAAATCGAAAATACAAAACTCCTTGGTCTCGATTTCAATGAAAAAGTTTGCAAATTTTTATCTCAATAACTAACGAATGAATTTCAAGGAAACTTTCACCAAAGCTTCAAGATTGACTGTTCTATTCGACATAATTTTTTCGTAAACTTTTGACCGTTAGTTATGGTGAAAACTCAAAAAAATTGAAATTTGGATACTGGCATAGCTTCGCATAGCTTATAAACACAATGGCTATGGTATAATCCAATTTTTTTCTATGGTTGGTGTACTTGGGTCCCCTAGTATACCGCAGAACCATTATTTGTCAAGGATACCATTTCTATCATATAAAAAAAATCGAAAATTCAAAACTCCTTGGTCTCGATTTCAATGAAAAAGTTTGCAAATTTTTATCTCAATAACTAACGAATAAATTTCAACGAAACTTTCACCAAAGCTTCAAGATTGACTGTTCTACCCGACATAATTTTTTCGAAAATTTTTGACCGTTAGTTATGGTGAAACTCAAAAACATTGAAATTTGGATACTGGCATAGCTTCGCATAGCTTATAAACACAATGGCTATGGTATGATCCAATTTTTTTCTATGGTTGGTGTACTTGGGTCCCCTAGTATGCCGCAGAACCATTATTTGTCAAGGATACCATTTCTATCATATAAAAAAAATCGAAAATACAAAACTCCTTGGTCTCGATTTCAATGAAAAAGTTTGCAAATTTTTATCTCAATAACTAACGAATGAATTTCAAGGAAACTTTCACCAAAGCTTTAAGATTGACTGTTCTACCCGACATAATTTTTTCGTAAACTTTTGACCGTTGGTTATGGTGAAAACTCAAAAACATTGAAATTTGGATACTGGCATAGCTTCGCATAGCTTATAAACACAATGGCTATGGTATAATCCAATTTTTTTCTATGGTTGGTGTACTTGAGTCCCCTAGTATGCCGCAGAACCATTATTTGTCAAGGATACCATTTCTATCATATAAAAAAAATCGAAAATACAAAACTCCTTGGTCTCGATTTCAATGAAAAAGTTTGCAAATTTTTATCTCAATAACTAACGAATAAATTTCAACAAAACTTTCACCAAAGCTTCAAGATTGACTGTTCTACCCGACATAATTTTTTCGTAAACTTTCGACTGTTAGTTATGGTGAAAACTCAAAAACATTGAAATTTGGATACTGGCATAGCTTCGCATAGCTTATAAACACAATGGCTATGGTATAATCCAATTTTTTTCTATGGTTGGTGTACTTGGGTCCCCTAGTATACCACAGAACCATTATTTGTCAAGGATACCATTTCTATCATATAAAAAAAATCGAAAATACAAAACTCCTTGGTCTCGATTTCAATGAAAAAGTTTGCAAATTTTTATCTCAATAACTAACGAATAAATTTCAACAAAACTTTCACCAAAGCTTCAAGATTGACTGTTCTACCCGACATAATTTTTTCGTAAACTTTTGACCGTTAGTTATGGTGAAAACTCAAAAACATTGAAATTTGGATACTGGCATAGCTTCGCATAGCTTATAAACACAATGGCTATGGTATAATCCAATTTTTTTCTATGGTTGGTGTACTTGGGTCCCCTAGTATACCGCAGAACCATTATTTGTCAAGGATACCATTTCTATCATATAAAAAAAATCGAAAATACAAAACTCCTTGGTCTCGATTTCAATGAAAAAGTTTGCAAATTTTTATCTCAATAACTAACGAATAAATTACAACGAAACTTTCACCAAAGCTTTAAGATTGACTGTTCTACCCGACATAATTTTTTCGTAAACTTTTGACCGTTAGTTATGGTGAAAACTCAAAAACATTGAAATTTGGATACTGGCATAGCTTCGCATAGCTTATAAACACAATGGCTATGGTATAATCCAATTTTCTTCTATGGTTGGTGTACTTGGGTCCCCTAGTATTCCGCAGAACCATTATTTGACCGTAAGTTATGGTGAAAACTCAAAAACATTGAAATTTGGATACTGGCATAGCTTCGCATAGCTTATAAACACAATGGCTATGGTATGATCCAATTTTTTTCTATGGTTGGTGTACTTGGGTCCCCTAGTATGCCGCAGAACCATTATTTGTCAAGGATACCATTTCTATCACATAAAAAAAATCGAAAATACAAAACTCCTTGGTCTCGATTTCAATGAAAAAGTTTGCAAATTTTTATCTCAATAACTAACGAATGAATTTCAAGGAAACTTTCACCAAAGCTTCAAGATTGACTGTTCTATTCGACATAATTTTTTCGTAAACTTTTGACCGTTAGTTATGGTGAAAACTCAAAAACATTGAAATTTGGATACTGGCATAGCTTCGCATAGCTTATAAACACAATGGCTATGGTATGATCCAATTTTTGTCTATGGTTGGTGTACTTGGGTCCCCTAGTATGCCGCAGAACCATTATTTGTCAAGGATAACATTTCTATCATATAAAAAAAATCGAAAATACAAAACTCCTTGGTCTCGATTTCAATGAAAAAGTTTGCAAATTTTTATCTCAATAACTAACGAATGAATTTCAAGGAAACTTTCACCAAAGCTTAAAGATTGACTGTTCTACCCGACATAATTTTTTCGTAAACTTTTGACCGTTAGTTATGGTGAAAACTCAAAAACATTGAAATTTGGATACTGGCATAGCTTCGCATAGCTTATAAACACAATGGCTATGGTATAATCCAATTTTTTTCTATGGTTGGTGTACTTGGGTCCCCTAGTATGCCGCAGAACCATTATTTGTCAAGGATACCATTTCTATCATATAAAAAAAATCGAAAATACAAAACTCCTTGGTCTCGATTTCAATGAAAAAGTTTGCAAATTTTTATCTCAATAACTAACGAATGAATTTCAAGGAAACTTTCACCAAAGCTTCAAGATTGACTGTTCTACCCGACATAATTTTTTTGTAAACTTTTGACCGTTGGTTATGGTGAAAACTTAAAACATTGAAATTTGGATACTGGCATAGCTTCGCATAGCTTATAAACACAATGGCTATGGTATAATCCAATTTTTTTCTATGGTTGGTGTACTTGGGTCCCCTAGTATGCCGCAGAACCATTATTTGTCAAGGATACCATTTCTATCATATAAAAAAAATCGAAAATACAAAACTCCTTGGTCTCGATTTCAATGAAAAAGTTTGCAAATTTTTATCTCAATAACTAACGAATGAATTTCAAGGAAACTTTCACCAAAGCTTCAAGATTGACTGTTCTACCCGACATAATTTTTTCGTAAACTTTTGACCGTTAGTTATGGTGAAAACTCAAAAACATTGAAATTTGGATACTGGCATAGCTTCGCATAGCTTATAAACACAATGGCTATGGTATAATCCAATTTTTTTCTATGGTTGGTGTACTTGGGTCCCCTAGTATGCCGCAGAACCATTATTTGTCAAGGATACCATTTCTATCATATAAAAAAAATCGAAAATACAAAACTCCTTGGTCTCGATTTCAATGAAAAAGTTTGCAAATTTTTATCTCAATAACTAACGAATGAATTTCAAGGAAACTTTCACCAAAGCTTCAAGATTGACTGTTCTACCCGACATAATTTTTTTGTAAACTTTTGACCGTTGGTTATGGTGAAAACTTAAAACATTGAAATTTGGATACTGGCATAGCTTCGCATAGCTTATAAACACAATGGCTATGGTATAATCCAATTTTTTTCTATGGTTGGTGTACTTGGGTCCCCTAGTATGCCGCAGAACCATTATTTGTCAAGGATACCATTTCTATCATATAAAAAAAATCGAAAATACAAAACTCCTTGGTCTCGATTTCAATGAAAAAGTTTGCAAATTTTTATCTCAATAACTAACGAATGAATTTCAAGGAAACTTTCACCAAAGCTTCAAGATTGACTGTTCTACCCGACATAATTTTTTCGTAAACTTTTGACCGTTAGTTATGGTGAAAACTCAAAAACATTGAAATTTGGATACTGGCATAGCTTCGCATAGCTTATAAACACAATGGCTATGGTATAATCCAATTTTTTTCTATGGTTGGTGTACTTGGGTCCCCTAGTATGCCGCAGAACCATTATTTGTCAAGGATACCATTTCTATCATATAAAAAAAATCGAAAATACAAAACTCCTTGGTCTCGATTTCAATGAAAAAGTTTGCAAATTTTTATCTCAATAACTAACGAATGAATTTCAAGGAAACTTTCACCAAAGCTTCAAGATTGACTGTTCTACCCGACATAATTTTTTTGTAAACTTTTGACCGTTGGTTATGGTGAAAACTTAAAACATTGAAATTTGGATACTGGCATAGCTTCGCATAGCTTATAAACACAATGGCTATGGTATAATCCAATTTTTTTCTATGGTTGGTGTACTTGGGTCCCCTAGTATGCCGCAGAACCATTATTTGTCAAGGATACCATTTCTATCATATAAAAAAAATCGAAAATACAAAACTCCTTGGTCTCGATTTCAATGAAAAAGTTTGCAAATTTTTATCTCAATAACTAACGAATGAATTTCAAGGAAACTTTCACCAAAGCTTCAAGATTGACTGTTCTACCCGACATAATTTTTTCGTAAACTTTTGACCGTTGGTTATGGTGAAAACTCAAAAACATTGAAATTTGGATACTGGCATAGCTTCGCATAGCTTATAAACACAATGGCTATGGTATAATCCAATTTTTTTCTATGGTTGGTGTACTTGAGTCCCCTAGTATGCCGCAGAACCATTATTTGTCAAGGATACCATTTCTATCATATAAAAAAAATCGAAAATACAAAACTCCTTGGTCTCGATTTCAATGAAAAAGTTTGCAAATTTTTATCTCAATAACTAACGAATAAATTTCAACAAAACTTTCACCAAAGCTTTAAGATTGACTGTTCTACCCGACATAATTTTTTCGTAATTTTTTGACCGTAAGTTATGGTGAAAACTCAAAAACATTGAAATTTGGATACTGGCATAGCTTCGCATAGCTTATAAACACAATGGCTATGGTATGATCCAATTTTTTTCTATGGTTGGTGTACTTGGGTCCCCTAGTATGCCGCAGAACCATTATTTGTCAAGGATACCATTTCTATCATATAAAAAAAATCGAAAATACAAAACTCCTTGGTCTCGATTTCAATGAAAAAGTTTGCAAATTTTTATCTCAATAACTAACGAATGAATTTCAAGGAAACTTTCACCAAAGCTTCAAGATTGACTGTTCTACCCGACATAATTTTTTTGTAAACTTTTGACCGTTGGTTATGGTGAAAACTTAAAACATTGAAATTTGGATACTGGCATAGCTTCGCATAGCTTATAAACACAATGGCTATGGTATAATCCAATTTTTTTCTATGGTTGGTGTACTTGGGTCCCCTAGTATGCCGCAGAACCATTATTTGTCAAGGATACCATTTCTATCATATAAAAAAAATCGAAAATACAAAACTCCTTGGTCTCGATTTCAATGAAAAAGTTTGCAAATTTTTATCTCAATAACTAACGAATGAATTTCAAGGAAACTTTCACCAAAGCTTCAAGATTGACTGTTCTATTCGACATAATTTTTTCGTAAACTTTTGACCGTTAGTTATGGTGAAAACTCAAAAACATTGAAATTTGGATACTGGCATAGCTTCGCATAGCTTATAAACACAATGGCTATGGTATAATCCAATTTTTTTCTATGGTTGGTGTACTTGGGTCCCCTAGTATACCGCAGAACCATTATTTGTCAAGGATACCATTTCTATCATATAAAAAAAATCGAAAATTCAAAACTCCTTGGTCTCGATTTCAATGAAAAAGTTTGCAAATTTTTATCTCAATAACTAACGAATAAATTTCAACGAAACTTTCACCAAAGCTTCAAGATTGACTGTTCTACCCGACATAATTTTTTCGAAAATTTTTGACCGTTAGTTATGGTGAAAACTCAAAAACATTGAAATTTGGATACTGGCATAGCTTCGCATAGCTTATAAACACAATGGCTATGGTATGATCCAATTTTTTTCTATGGTTGGTGTACTTGGGTCCCCTAGTATGCCGCAGAACCATTATTTGTCAAGGATACCATTTCTATCATATAAAAAAAATCGAAAATACAAAACTCCTTGGTCTCGATTTCAATGAAAAAGTTTGCAAATTTTTATCTCAATAACTAACGAATGAATTTCAAGGAAACTTTCACCAAAGCTTCAAGATTGACTGTTCTACCCGACATAATTTTTTCGTAAACTTTTGACCGTTAGGTTATGGTGAAAACTCAAAAACATTGAAATTTGGATACTGGCATAGCTTCGCATAGCTTATAAACACAATGGCTATGGTATAATCCAATTTTTTTCTATGGTTGGTGTACTTGAGTCCCCTAGTATGCCGCAGAACCATTATTTGTCAAGGATACCATTTCTATCATATAAAAAAAATCGAAAATACAAAACTCCTTGGTCTCGATTTCAATGAAAAAGTTTGCAAATTTTTATCTCAATAACTAACGAATAAATTTCAACAAAACTTTCACCAAAGCTTCAAGATTGACTGTTCTACCCGACATAATTTTTTCGTAAACTTTCGACTGTTAGTTATGGTGAAAACTCAAAAACATTGAAATTTGGATACTGGCATAGCTTCGCATAGCTTATAAACACAATGGCTATGGTATAATCCAATTTTTTTCTATGGTTGGTGTACTTGGGTCCCCTAGTATACCACAGAACCATTATTTGTCAAGGATACCATTTCTATCATATAAAAAAAATCGAAAATACAAAACTCCTTGGTCTCGATTTCAATGAAAAAGTTTGCAAATTTTTATCTCAATAACTAACGAATAAATTTCAACAAAACTTTCACCAAAGCTTCAAGATTGACTGTTCTACCCGACATAATTTTTTCGTAAACTTTTGACCGTTAGTTATGGTGAAAACTCAAAAACATTGAAATTTGGATACTGGCATAGCTTCGCATAGCTTATAAACACAATGGCTATGGTATAATCCAATTTTTTTCTATGGTTGGTGTACTTGGGTCCCCTAGTATACCGCAGAACCATTATTTGTCAAGGATACCATTTCTATCATATAAAAAAAATCGAAAATACAAAACTCCTTGGTCTCGATTTCAATGAAAAAGTTTGCAAATTTTTATCTCAATAACTAACGAATAAATTACAACGAAACTTTCACCAAAGCTTTAAGATTGACTGTTCTACCCGACATAATTTTTTCGTAAACTTTTGACCGTTAGTTATGGTGAAAACTCAAAAACATTGAAATTTGGATACTGGCATAGCTTCGCATAGCTTATAAACACAATGGCTATGGTATAATCCAATTTTCTTCTATGGTTGGTGTACTTGGGTCCCCTAGTATTCCGCAGAACCATTATTTGACCGTAAGTTATGGTGAAAACTCAAAAACATTGAAATTTGGATACTGGCATAGCTTCGCATAGCTTATAAACACAATGGCTATGGTATGATCCAATTTTTTTCTATGGTTGGTGTACTTGGGTCCCCTAGTATGCCGCAGAACCATTATTTGTCAAGGATACCATTTCTATCACATAAAAAAAATCGAAAATACAAAACTCCTTGGTCTCGATTTCAATGAAAAAGTTTGCAAATTTTTATCTCAATAACTAACGAATGAATTTCAAGGAAACTTTCACCAAAGCTTCAAGATTGACTGTTCTATTCGACATAATTTTTTCGTAAACTTTTGACCGTTAGTTATGGTGAAAACTCAAAAACATTGAAATTTGGATACTGGCATAGCTTCGCATAGCTTATAAACACAATGGCTATGGTATGATCCAATTTTTGTCTATGGTTGGTGTACTTGGGTCCCCTAGTATGCCGCAGAACCATTATTTGTCAAGGATAACATTTCTATCATATAAAAAAAATCGAAAATACAAAACTCCTTGGTCTCGATTTCAATGAAAAAGTTTGCAAATTTTTATCTCAATAACTAACGAATGAATTTCAAGGAAACTTTCACCAAAGCTTAAAGATTGACTGTTCTACCCGACATAATTTTTTCGTAAACTTTTGACCGTTAGTTATGGTGAAAACTCAAAAACATTGAAATTTGGATACTGGCATAGCTTCGCATAGCTTATAAACACAATGGCTATGGTATAATCCAATTTTTTTCTATGGTTGGTGTACTTGGGTCCCCTAGTATGCCGCAGAACCATTATTTGTCAAGGATACCATTTCTATCATATAAAAAAAATCGAAAATACAAAACTCCTTGGTCTCGATTTCAATGAAAAAGTTTGCAAATTTTTATCTCAATAACTAACGAATGAATTTCAAGGAAACTTTCACCAAAGCTTCAAGATTGACTGTTCTACCCGACATAATTTTTTTGTAAACTTTTGACCGTTGGTTATGGTGAAAACTTAAAAACATTGAAATTTGGATACTGGCATAGCTTCGCATAGCTTATAAACACAATGGCTATGGTATAATCCAATTTTTTTCTATGGTTGGTGTACTTGGGTCCCCTAGTATGCCGCAGAACCATTATTTGTCAAGGATACCATTTCTATCATATAAAAAAAATCGAAAATACAAAACTCCTTGGTCTCGATTTCAATGAAAAAGTTTGCAAATTTTTATCTCAATAACTAACGAATGAATTTCAAGGAAAACTTTCACCAAAGCTTCAAGATTGACTGTTCTATTCGACATAATTTTTTCGTAAACTTTTGACCGTTAGTTATGGTGAAAACTCAAAAACATTGAAATTTGGATACTGGCATAGCTTCGCATAGCTTATAAACACAATGGCTATGGTATAATCCAATTTTTTTCTATGGTTGGTGTACTTGGGTCCCCTAGTATACCGCAGAACCATTATTTGTCAAGGATACCATTTCTATCATATAAAAAAAATCGAAAATTCAAAACTCCTTGGTCTCGATTTCAATGAAAAAGTTTGCAAATTTTTATCTCAATAACTAACGAAAAATTTCAACGAAACTTTCACCAAAGCTTCAAGATTGACTGTTCTACCCGACATAATTTTTTCGAAAATTTTTGACCGTTAGTTATGGTGAAAACTCAAAAACATTGAAATTTGGATACTGGCATAGCTTCGCATAGCTTATAAACACAATGGCTATGGTATGATCCAATTTTTTTCTATGGTTGGTGTACTTGGGTCCCCTAGTATGCCGCAGAACCATTATTTGTCAAGGATACCATTTCTATCATATAAAAAAAATCGAAAATACAAAACTCCTTGGTCTCGATTTCAATGAAAAAGTTTGCAAATTTTTATCTCAATAACTAACGAATGAATTTCAAGGAAACTTTCACCAAAGCTTCAAGATTGACTGTTCTACCCGACATAATTTTTTCGTAAACTTTTGACCGTTGGTTATGGTGAAAACTCAAAAACATTGAAATTTGGATACTGGCATAGCTTCGCATAGCTTATAAACACAATGGCTATGGTATAATCCAATTTTTTTCTATGGTTGGTGTACTTGAGTCCCCTAGTATGCCGCAGAACCATTATTTGTCAAGGATACCATTTCTATCATATAAAAAAAATCGAAAATACAAAACTCCTTGGTCTCGATTTCAATGAAAAAGTTTGCAAATTTTTATCTCAATAACTAACGAATAAATTTCAACAAAACTTTCACCAAAGCTTCAAGATTGACTGTTCTACCCGACATAATTTTTTCGTAAACTTTCGACTGTTAGTTATGGTGAAAACTCAAAAACATTGAAATTTGGATACTGGCATAGCTTCGCATAGCTTATAAACACAATGGCTATGGTATAATCCAATTTTCTTCTATGGTTGGTGTACTTGGGTCCCCTAGTATTCCGCAGAACCATTATTTGACCGTAAGTTATGGTGAAAACTCAAAAACATTGAAATTTGGATACTGGCATAGCTTCGCATAGCTTATAAACACAATGGCTATGGTATGATCCAATTTTTTTCTATGGTTGGTGTACTTGGGTCCCCTAGTATGCCGCAGAACCATTATTTGTCAAGGATACCATTTCTATCACATAAAAAAAATCGAAAATACATAAACTCCTTGGTCTCGATTTCAATGAAAAAGTTTGCAAATTTTTATCTCAATAACTAACGAATGAATTTCAAGGAAACTTTCACCAAAGCTTCAAGATTGACTGTTCTATTCGACATAATTTTTTCGTAAACTTTTGACCGTTAGTTATGGTGAAAACTCAAAAACATTGAAATTTGGATACTGGCATAGCTTCGCATAGCTTATAAACACAATGGCTATGGTATAATCCAATTTTTTTCTATGGTTGGTGTACTTGGGTCCCCTAGTATACCGCAGAACCATTATTTGTCAAGGATACCATTTCTATCATATAAAAAAAATCGAAAATACAAAACTCCTTGGTCTCGATTTCAATGAAAAAGTTTGCAAATTTTTATCTCAATAACTAACGAATGAAATTTCAAGGAAACTTTCACCAAAGCTTCAAGATTGACTGTTCTATTCGACATAATTTTTTCGTAAACTTTTGACCGTTAGTTATGGTGAAAACTCAAAAACATTGAAATTTGGATACTGGCATAGCTTTGCATAGCTTATAAACACAATGGCTATGGTATAATCCAATTTTTTTCTATGGTTGGTGTACTTGGGTCCCCTAGTATGCCGCAGAACCATTATTTGTCAAGGATACCATTTCTATCATATAAAAAAAATCGAAAATACAAAACTCCTTGGTCTCGATTTCAATGAAAAAGTTTGCAAATTTTTATCTCAATAACTAACGAATAAATTTCAAGCAAAACTTTCACCAAAGCTTCAAGATTGACTGTTCTATCCGACATAATTTTTTCGTAAACTTTCGACTGTTAGTTATGGTGAAAACTCAAAAACATTGAAATTTGGATACTGGCATAGCTTCGCATAGCTTATAAACACAATGGCTATGGTATAATCCAATTTTTTTCTATGGTTGGTGTACTTGGGTCCCCTAGTATACCGCAGAACCATTATTTGTCAAGGATACCATTTCTATCATATAAAAAAAATCGAAAATACAAAACTCCTTGGTCTCGATTTCAATGAAAAAGTTTGCAAATTTTTATCTCAATAACTAACGAAATAAATTTCAAGCAAAACTTTCACCAAAGCTTCAAGATTGACTGTTCTATCCGACATAATTTTTTTCGTAAACTTTTGACCGTTAGTTATGGTGAAAACTCAAAAACATTGAAATTTGGATACTGGCATAGCTTCGCATAGCTTATAAACACAATGGCTATGGTATAATCCAATTTTTTTCTATGGTTGGTGTACTTGGGTCCCCTAGTATACCGCAGAACCATTATTTGTCAAGGATACCATTTCTATCATATAAAAAAAATCGAAAATACAAAACTCCTTGGTCTCGATTTCAATGAAAAAGTTTGCAAATTTTTATCTCAATAACTAAAGAATAAATTTCAACGAAACTTTCACCAAAGCTTCAAGATTGACTGTTCTACCCGACATTTCATTTAAAATTTTTTAAACTTTGCCCAATTGTAGATGACGACGTCATCTACTGTTTGTGCAAGTTTCAAGAAGAAATTTGCATTTTTGAATTTTTTGCGATTTTTTTAGTGACATACAGATTAACATGGAAACATATGGCGGAAACGCCGTTTGTTTCCAAACTTAAAACCTATGAAAAATCGATGACTACAAATCATCCCCGGGATTTCAAATTCAACGTAGTGAAAGCCAATTTTGTCCTCTACTAGAGTATATTTTTAGTTTTCCTTTGCGATAACTCTTACAAGAGTTATCGCGAAAAAACTGAAGACACGTTGGCCCGTAAGCCGCCGTGTTAAAACCGGGAAAAACACTCGCCGTGTTTCCAAACTTTGTGTGGGTACTGTACATAAGCAAAGTGCAATCGAACTTAGAAAATTTTCAAACCGTTTATAGCTCATAGTTCACCCAATTGTCCACCAGGCAGCGTTGATGATAGGTGACCACTGGCTTCAGCCGAGATAGCCGATTCCAACCATAAGTTCCCCCACCATACTAATACACCATGCTAAACCTGATACATTTTTTTCCCTTTGTTTTCTTTATAAAAGCGGAAAGAGAAACGCGCTTTTAAAACATTTTGGTTTTTGAGGAGTCGCGTCAACTAGAAATGTGAATGAGCTTGAAATATTTGCTACAGGGTGTTTCTATAAGAAAAAAAGTAAGTTCCAACATTTGTATGCACTTGACTCGCGGATTTTATTTCTGATTAAATCCAGGGCTCAAACTTCTTTGACGCTAGCAAATTAGCTTTCAGCCCAATTAGAGGGTAGGGCTATTGTGCATTTTGCCCAATTCCCTTTTATCCAACCAGTAAATTAGTTGTATTAAAAAAAATTAAACTCCCATAAGGGTGACCTTTTTATAGGCTCTTGTGCAATCTATTACAAACATTGGGAGCAGCGGTAATTTTACAGCAAGTGTTACGATAGAACTGAATAGGTTAAACTTGGGCAAAGCAACGGCCGACACAGCCACTGCCGTGCGCGAATGCATATTTTAGATATGACCAATATTAGAAAATAAAATAGTAGAAAACAGTTGTCTTCACAATATATGGTAAACAAAGTTTGTACCGATGAAAAAAAAAGACAAAACACTTTTAGTCCGGTCTGTACATAAATACGAGTAGATAGGCAGCCACATTTTGCTGCTGTGTTGTTTCCTTCTCCTTAAAATAATGTAGGGGACTAGTTCTTTCTTTTCTCTGTAAACTTGTGCCGAATTCGTCAACGTTTCACTGAGACAATGTTGGGTCATTTGTTATTTTGCTATGATCTTTACATTCTTTAGAGATTACAGATTTTCCCGCCGTCAGAGCTTCCGCTATAAGCAGCATTTGACGTATTGAAACGACCCACCCATCCGTTATTGCCATTACTGGACCCATGAAGTATGACCGAGGGTGGTCCACTTGGTCGGATGCCATTCGCTGAGTGAAAGCCTGGTACGATACTCTGAGCGTAACAGACGGGATATTGTTGTTGTTGATGTTGCGGTTGGTGCGTCGGGTGACATCCGAGGCTGGATGTGACGCTGGATGTTCCGCCATAAGTAGAACTGGCGCTATTCCCGCCAACGCTTGGCACGGGACTCATCACGGGACCTCGAGAGTAAGGCGCTCCCGGCTTTGCAAAATAAAAATCATTGTTATGAAAATGTTTGATTCAAATCAACAAAAGTAAGAAGTAAAAAATAGCTACCTGATGGTAAAAATTGCCACCATTAATGATCGGGTGAACTGAAGCTCCACTCAAATTTGTTGATCCCGTATTATTACTCGGGCCAGTACTTGAGTGTTGTGATCCGCTGTGGCTTCCTAATCATTTAAGAGTTTGAGTTTTAAAAAATATATTAAGTATAATTAACTGTTAAAGAATTCAAACTAACCTGAATGACTCCGGCTTGTGAGCATTGCCCCATTAGTAGGAGGTAAAGTAGCCGGGATTGGTGGTGGTCCTCCAATGGAACTGCTAGGGGCCCCAACTGACGCTAGTCCTTCCCACGAACGCAATCTGTTGTGAACTTCGGTAAATGTTGGCCGCCTTAAAGGAACTTCAGACCAGCACTCGATCATCAAAGAGTAAATTCGTGACGGACATTCTGATGGGCAAGAGAGTAGTTGTCTAGAACGCACCATGTCGACGACATCTTGGTTATTGTATCCGTAATACGGCTAAATGAAGAAGAAAAATATGAATTGGCTATCATTCCGACCGAAAAAGTAGCAAACTAAACACTTTGAATACTGTACCTGTAATGCAAAACTATAGATTTCCCAGAGAACAACACCGAAGCTCCAAACGTCTGATTCAATTGTGAATTTTCCGTATAGAATAGCTTCTGGTGGCATCCACCGAACAGGTAGCATTGATTTTCCCTGGACACGATAGTAATCAGACGAGTAAATGTCTCTTGACAGTCCAAAGTCAGATATTTTCACAATTAGGTTGTCACTAATCAAACAGTTCCTTGCTGCCAAGTCACGATGAACGTAATGATGGCTAGCTAGGTACTCCATTCCTGGAAGAAGAAATAAAATGTACCGTGTGTTTAATAAAATTCGAAAGGCGCAATTGATAAGAAATTTATAATGAAACAAATGTGTACCGGCAGCGATCTGAATTGCAATGTATAGGAAATCCGATTGTTCCAGCGTACTCGCCGTTCCATCGTCACTTCCAGGGCCAATGCCAGAAACCGAGCCATCACCGGCCGGTGAGTGAGCTACTAAAAACTCGTGGAGATCTCCCTATTATTGAAATAAGTAATAACGTTAGGAAAATGGAGTCATCTACATATTTTGTGTAGATAATGGGATTTACCTGTGCCATGTACTCGAAGAGCATACACTGCGGTTGATCGCGTGTAACGACTCCTAGCAGACATACCTATATTAAATAAAAATGTATGAATTTAGCCTTTTATTAGTATATTTTATATTTTAAATATATTTATAAAATATTTACAATGTTGGGATGACGCAGTTCAGACATGAGCTCCACCTCACGACGGAAATCTTGCTGAGTTTTTACTGATGCGTTCGCTTTCAACGTCTTGATAGCAATAGGCATCACACCACCAGGACTTATTAGATGATCATTGACGTATCCGCGATGTGACGATCCTGCCTCGCTGTGCATTAGCTCTCCCTTGTATACCTACGTAAAGCAACAATAGACAGTGAGCTATGTAAAAATAGGTTTTAAAATGTTTCTAGTTTAATATTTACTTTGCCAAAAGCTCCCTCTCCAAGATCATGTTGAAACCGCACAGCGTGTAAAGATATCTCCGGAACGTGAATCCGACTGGGTGTGGATTGGCCTTGTAAAGTCGAAACCATGCTATTGCTACTTGGTGGCAGTAGAGCATTCATCTCCATTTGCTGGTTAGATTGTCCTCCAACGCCAGCCAAACGGGCCATATTGGAACCTGCACCATTTGGGATGGGAACGCCACAACTGTACGGTCCTTTGATCAATACCGATGAGTTTTTGGCTTTGCATTTCGATCGGCGGACGCAGCAAACAACGAGAATGATAATCAAAAGTAATCCAATTGCAGCAGCAGGAATAATAATGTACAGCAAGTTGATGTCGTAACCCGTAGCTGTAAATCATTGGTCCGGGAAATTCATATAATTTAATACCAGAGAACAAGTTAAAAAAAAATTGTCAAATAAATATTTACAGCATTTTGGCAAAGAACAAAATTCTCTTCGTGGTCGAGAGTTTGGTCCTTCACTTCCGGCAACAAAACACCAGGGTTGAATCTCGACACCACCAGGATTACGACAATAATTGTGGCCACCGATTAGTTCAGAATGGTCAGACGATTTGACAGCCACTTGGCGATTCCATGGCAGACATTCTTGCTTACTGGTCGTGTGACTCGCAATTCCACGGTAATCACGGCCATCCTCATTGTAACAGCTTTGCTCTGTAACAGTGAAAAGATTATGTTGTAGACTTTTCCTCGCTTTGCAATCCAATAAGTGAAGTAGAAAGATAAATGAAACAGCCTTTACCTTCAACAATTTGAGCCATGTGAGGAATCCCAATGCGGAAACACGTCTCACTGCCCTTGGATCCTATTGGCGGTAGCTTTTCACAATCAGGAAGCATGACCTGTTCCAATCGATTCGTGACAATACACCGTTTATATTTCACAAATACTAATAAAAGTGTTTGCTATAGGGAGGGGGGGAGGAAAACACGATTGAAACTAATGAAACCGGATGAGGCAATATATATTTCTCCAGAAGGTTACTGACTAATATTGGAGGCTGAATATCCTGGGAGTGGTCCTCCGGATTTTGGATAAAAGATACGACAGATGCAATTTTACCTGTTCTCCGATAAGTGGGTGTTGCTTGGCGACAGCGTATTCCATCCGACATATATCGTTCTCCAATACTTCGCACTCATCACGGCAGAGCTGACGAGGCACGGGTTTACCCCCATGATCGTCGCACAGCGGAAAGGCCGCGAAACAAAGCGATGGGACGGCAAATTCGGCACAACTTTGCGATAAATCTCTGTTTAATAAAATGTATTTAAAAAATTGCCGTTGAAGTTCAATAAGAAAAATTTTATCTGCATTGGCTTACCCAGAATGTGCAATAACGGTAAAAGCAGCCGCTAATTTTTCTTCGACAATTCCTTGCGTCAGAGTCGATTGGACAAAGATGGTGCGATTTGCTAGAAATTTAGAACATGTTGCTCCGCGGTACACTTGACAAAATCCTTCTAACGGAGCTTGCCCTATTCGATCAAACAAATTTCAATTGAATACAAATTTATTCAAAATGATTTTTATTCGTCCCACGTTATTTGAACGGGCGAGTTTTGTGAGGTACGTGTAGTAACGATAACTACATTACGATAACCATAGTTATTGTGATTCTTACCGTGTCCAACATTGGTGCGTGGCAAGGAGCCTGGCATCGATGGAAAAGAGTTGGGATGATCAACATCGTCGTCGCCTTCGTCACCGTCACCGTGGTCATCATCTTCGTCCTCATCTTCGTGGCCGATCTTGGGATGAAACTCTTTATTCGGTTGGAAATCTTTAGGAAGTAGAAGTTTGGGATCTTTGGGTACGAAATCCTTGGGCAATCCGGGCAAACTGCAAAAACAAAGCAACGCTCAAGTTTTATGTCCATCTTCCTATTGCTTTTTTATTGTTATGATCTTCGTATAATTTATAAATGTTCAGTTGAACGGAATGATTGAGATAGTGGATGGCGCGCGTGATACCGTAGCCGAGTAGATCTGGGTGCTAGAGAGAAAATCGTCCCCCACAAGACGAACTAGTCTGATTCTTTTTACTTCCTTTTTTTCCGTTCATCGCCCCGTCCATTTCCTCGCTCTCTTTTGGACTGCCGTTGTCGTTGAAAGCTTCGGCCATTTCCGCTCGTATCTCAACAAACAAGAGTTCTATATACACACTATCTATCCAGCAACCTCTTGGTGCTCATCCCTCTTATGTTCTTGCTGTTTCTTTTCTTTTTTTTTATGAGACAGACGGCTGACTGTTCAGCAGTCGCTGCAACATTATGGGCTACTTCGTGTGTCTCACTAAGGAATACAACAAAGAAAGCTTCCAGCCTAATGCTCTGTTAACGTCTTTCAATTGTTGAAAAGGACTTGGTGTCATCGACTCTCAATGGACGGTCCTTGTTGAAGTCGCAATAGCGAATCAGTTTCTATTCCTAGTGCTGGAAATGGAAGAGAGTCAGCAGAGTCCAATTCAGGCAACCCTATTATGCTGTCTTGACTCTTATACAGCTTCGAAAATGGAAGGGGGAGGGGAAGAACTTGAAAATGGGGAAAAAAAAGAGAAGTGAAACGAAGAGAAAAGTAGAAAGGCTAACTAGTTTCTTCCAAAGGATGTATACACATCGCAAAAGATAGGAAAATGAAAAGGAAAGAAACAAGATGAAGAGGACGAGCAAAAGGAAGCGGAGGGAGTATAGACCAATATACAGTTGTATGGGGGATGGGGAAATTATGCACGTCAGATATCACAGGAATAAGACGACTGTTGACGCTCGGTCGCATTGCGATTCGATTTGATGATGCGTGAATCGGCTCTGGCAGTCAGCACGCCGTCTGCCTTTTCTATAGATGGTTATATATCTTTTCTTGCTTGCTTTTGCTTCCTCTCTCTCCCTCCGTCGGTCTCCCCGCTTTTTTTTCCGCTCCAAAGTGGAGAAAAGACGGAATCAGATGAGATCATAAGGAAGTATACACTCTTTCCTTTACATGACGAACGAAAAACCCAGTTCGTTCAATTGAAAATCAAGTTTGCTGGAAGACATCCAGAAAAATGAAGACTAGGTGGACTTCACTTTTCAGCTCCTACTCCACCCTCACTATATATTGCATGCGTACAGTCTAGATATTCAACGAGCCTGACTCCCCTTTCTAATATTTTTCCAACTATTATATAATAAAGGATCGTATGCCTATCGATATCTTTGACTTTGTACATGGAACGAAGATACAGGATTATTTTTTGAAATACATTTTTAGCTATTCATTACTATTTTTGTTTAATTTATTAGTATTTCTGGAAAAAGAATTTACCTGACAGGAACACCTCCGAAAGATGGGAACGATGGCTGCTGGAAGTTAGGTGAAGAGGGAACTGGACCTGATTGGCCAACTGGCGCGCCTTTTATATTTGATAATAACAATTTGTTTTGATTAAAGAACGTGATGGTTCGTATATATTTTTGTCATCAAAATCCACTTACCCATACGGACGATGACGATGCCGGTGGATTCGACACGATCAACACCATTGGAGGCTTCGCATTTATAGTAACCAGTGTCGTGTGTGTCAACATCCGAGATGCGTAGTCTGCTACCGTGGATGGACGATCCTGTGCGGTACTTTCGAACGACAACTCGCCCTTTCTCTTCCAAGACGGGCGCTTCGTTTTTGTACCAGCGGAAGCGGTTTGGTGGCGGGTCGCCCGACACTTCACACCGCAGTTTGACACTTTCGCCACTCTCACGAGTCGTGTTGCTCAGTGACTTCAACATCCGGAGAGTGCCTGTATTTACAAGAAAAAAAAACAACATGAATTTCGAAGTCCAAATATTTGTTTATTCCTAAATGGAGAACTTAAGTAGTCTCTAGTCGTGAACATTTCAAAGAGGAATTCATTTGTCAAAGGAGGTTGTTTCCCTACGCCCACAGGTTATATTCCTGTCAAAAGATTTGACTGTCTAATCATCAGGTAAGGGTTTCGGTCTTTCGGGGCGCGGCTGTCAGACTTTTAGTATCCCTCGAGAAGAAAAGCAAACCGATACTTGAGCTCTCTTGAGCTTGTCTCGTCATAAACAGATGCTTTTTGGTCACGTTGTGGCCAAGCGCGAACAATAGTGAGCCGTGCCGTGCACGTTCGCACGCCTTCGCTCAACCGCTAACGGAGCATTCACGTCTTTTGTTTCGTATTTTTCCATTCTGGTTGTTTTTCTCTCGGCTACACGATCGATAAACACATGTAAAATATACAGATACGATATATACCTGACAACCAAGTACAGTACATACGCGTAGATGACAACAATAGAGCTGGTTACGGACGTTCATTTGCATTTTGTTCCGAGTAAAAGAACGGTAATGTAGCGTCGTTTCATGTTTCAAGATAAAGGGGCTCCGTCATTCATCGCTGCCCCGACTGGCCGTCGCCTGGTTTCCAACATTACCGTCAGAATGAATCAAAAGAAAAGTGATGGCGGAGTGGTTGGAGTTTTCTTAGTCCTACGCCATGATGCCATGCGGACGGCAAATCGATTCATAAAAGACGAATAATAAAAAAAAAGAAACGACAGAGCGAAGAAGCAGTAGACGAGAAAAGGAAGCAGAAGAGAAAGAAAAAAGTTCAACTAGATCATAAACTTGTGCGATAAACTGAGTTGGACAAGGCAAACGAAACATGAAGCATAATAGCCGGTTGTAACCTCTATTGATTTTTGTTTTACTTGACAGTCGATCTACATCATACAGAGTCTGAGTCCCTATTTCTTGGGGTATTTTTTTGTTTTAGATTGTTGTTCTTGTTCTCATCTTTGTTGTACTTCTTTTTCTTCGATGGTTAGTTCTTCAATTCAATTCAATTACAAATGTTTTATTTTTAAAAAAAGAGCTTTATTTGATTTTATTTTTTGAACAAAGAAAACAGGAACGTCCTTTAAAAAGAGGTCAAATGCTTCGATGACGGGTCGAGTAGTTTGAGTAAACGCTTTCTACCGTGCCTGTCGCCACCAACGAATTCTGTATAGTCCATTTATTGTAATGTATATACGGCCTGAGAAGGGACGAGTATCAAAGGAATCGCCTGGAAGAACGAACTATACGATAGCCAAACATAACACAAAAAGAAGGTATAATAGTAGAATAAAAAAAAAGACGAAGAAAAAATAAACATGGGGGACCAAGTTACATTGGGCGACTTAGTCAAGGATCGTGGGCGTTGGATAAAATCGTACCGACGATGAAACAACAAGACCGCCGGGGGAGAAACATGTTTATCCGCAACTTAGCACAATAGTTGCCGTATGGCCTCGTCCAGCCCTGGCGGCTATATGACACCCTCGAAGAGGGAAAACTTTGACGACGATGACGCCTCCTTTCAAGTTTTCTTCTTTTATAATATTTTATCGGATCACGACGAGCTCAGTCGTCCATTTTTCTCTTCTTCTTCTTCGTTTCAACCTCGTTTCCCTCTGAAAAGAGACGCTCGTCGTGGATTGCAGTGAAGAAAAGACTGGCACTTGCGTGTCCCCCTCATTGTGCCAGTTGTGTCCATTTAGAAAAGGGGAACGAAGAAGACTTTAGATGAGATAAATCGTCGCTTCGCTATCTATCTTTCCGTCCTTTCTAATATTATGTCCCTACGTATATAAACTATATATGCGTATAGACCAAATCTAAAAGGCGCATCATCCAAGGCGATGAACCTCATTCTCACTCTTTCTCTCTCTCCTTCTACTCGACTACTATCTCTCTGACGAACACGACACTTCCATTTCATTTAACGACGATCTACCGTGCGCTTTTCGTTCGATCACGCTCTAAAGCGCTATGCTTATATCCTATGGAGGACCCAGTTGAAAATGTTGCTATTGCTTCTACAGCACTACCGTAGACCCGTGTCGTGAGCGCTTCGTTCGTGAACGTTTCTGGAGTTGATCTTGATGGGAAGAAAATGGCTCCGTGACCGATGATAAACAGCTCCTTCAGAACAAGTGAGCGAACGGCCACTCACGATATTCTCTTTCGTCTAGTACGGTCACCTGCTACCCCTGGCGCTAAAAATCCATCTCTTCCATTATGACGCACACTGGAACACTTAAGAAAAGACGGACCTCTTCTAACGTGGCTGCGTTGTTGACACGCGAATCACGATCTTATTACTACGGTTGGAATCAGTTTGGTAGTTATCTCTAATCTATAAATGCTAATATATGCTTATTCAGCTTAAGGGTATCGTGTGCAGCCTAACGATTATTAAGTAATCTATAATTTGATTTGGTTATTATTTACCTGGTTTGTCCGGTGGTGCTTCTGTCGTCGAACTGCTGGCCAGTGGTCTCGAACTAGTGCTCCTGTTCCAATGAAAAACATTTAAAAAATGCAACACTAACATTATTTATGCATCACTAGTTCACTAGTCCTGTGTACCAACTAAGAACAAGTTTGAAGTATTGATAAAGAAACGAGGGACTATGGCGCAATGGACGGCCAGAATCGATGAGCTGATCGATTATTGTCGTCAAAAAGTACAGGGAGTCTATACTTCTGTAGGTGGACAAGTAAATACGCGTAGATATAAAAGTGGCGGAAAAGAAAACTCGATCAATACCATGTAGGCTATACGCACAACACATTTTGATGTATATGTACACATACTACATGTTTCCCAAATATATCATAAGGTCTGCATATACTTGAATGTATAGACCTTGTGTGTGTGTATCTATGGCTCTGTCCGCGTATATCCTTTCATGTGGTAATGGTCAATGGTAAATATTTACTGTTTATGGGCATTGTATAATATCCATAAAGCGTGTAGAAAAGAGAGACAGAACGAAGGGCATAAAAAATGAAAGAAAACGAAAGAAAAAGAAAAACTTTAGTGTTGAACGAAAGAGCATACCTTGTCGAGTTGGCTGAGGCGCTCGTCTTGGGATTGCCGTCGTAATCGTAGCTGCCTTCATAGTCGTAATCCTCGACAGCCGGCGCTCCCCCAGCCGACGAATCCGAATGGCCCGGCACTAAACCGTGCGCCCACACTGTTGTTGTATGTGTGTGTGTGTGTGTGTGTTCATCAACGATAACAGCACACGCGGATCGTTGCGTAGAAAAGACGAGACGAGTTTCCCGCGTAGACAATACCATCGCCACACAGCATCGGTTTGGATCCCAGCACAAAATACATAGACAACAAAGAAAGATACAGAAAACAAAAGACGTTAGTTTGAGCCCGGTCATTTTGGAAGGAAGAATACACAGTGCCGTTCATCCTCATATATTTATATATTGTTACGCGACGACTTATAGTATACGTCAACTATATAGTGTACTCTACTAGTATACAGCGGTATCTACCATAACATACTATTATAAACATAAAAGAGAAAAAGAGAAAAAGAGAGAGATAGAGAGAGAACGGGAAAAGTAGACTCTGTATAGCGTGTACTGTACCGGTATATAGGTTACTAATAAAAATCCTGAAATTCCCGAGCTATTCGGCCTTTAGGCGGCATGGCCATTAAGCCTCGACTGTAAAGCATCCAATTAAATGCCGAATAGGTCTTCTTCATCCCCAACATGAGAGAAAACGAAAATAAAAAAGGCGGCACAACGATCCGACCTTATATAGCCTAATGTGATGTGCACGGCTCCGAGCCAGCGAGCGTTTCGGGATCGGCCATTAAGTTGATTGATTCGATTTTTTGGGTGTCTCTTTCCCTCTTTCTCTCTTTCGTGACTCCATGGTGATACACTATATGAAGCTATATAAATGGTGACGAATGCAAAAAGTAGTGATATGCGCTGCTGTTCATCCTCCTCCACCCTACCACAGCGGTTGATACAGAAAGAGCGTCAACTCAGTGACAGCCAAAAGTTGCCAAGTATAGCAGCAGCAGCCAATGCGCAGAAAATGTTGAATCGATGGTCGAATAATTCCCGTGTGTGTTTTATATTCGGTCTCTAGAGAATCTAACGAATCGGCATCCGTGTCATAATCCGACTTGGCCCCCGCTGGCCTTTTCCTATACCGGTGTAGGCTATATAAACTTGTGCGTATAAAAATAGCAGAGAATGGACCAGCAGGGTCAGTCCTGAGTGTATTACGTGTCTTCTCTGTACAGACAACAGCACGCAGCCGACTACTAGTGGAATTGTAGTTTGCTATACCCGCCGCTATACCCTGTGCAGAAGACATGTCATATGGTGGGAGAGAAAAGGGGGTTTAGGTGGGGATCGGGAGGGAATAATGCTCAAAGCCAAAGTCACGTCACCGTCTCTTTCTCTCTATTATATACGAATAGATATAAAGATATATACGTCTCTATATATATAAATATACATATAGTAGATGTACAATACCCGTTGAGATGCCGTTGTGCGCTGGACAAGCATAAACAGCTATACAGTAGACCTAATGGCCGGGCAACCTCGTTATTATGTTTCGTATATCGCATTATGATAGGGAACTATTATGTCCGCTGTGTAGTGTACCAGACTATATATACTGGCGACTCGACTCGGCAATTGCACATACCTAGTACTCATGTAGCATGTATCGCTCGTCTATACCGGCTCTATATGTATGTACCGTATATATAACAAAGGCGTTGGGCATATTTCTTCCGGTATCGATTGGACTAGCCAGAAGTTGATATGGACGACGCGTGAATGATATTCCTCTAGCAACCTGATTGGATAAAACACGTCAACCGTGAATCAAGTCCCCTTTTCTTTTGGCTTTCCTTCTCTAACTCATATATAAACCTATAATACATATAGATGTGGATCAGTATACAGGAAACACATTCGGCATTAATGGCACATAGATGTCGACGTATTAGACCTGCAGGGATATCAATAGCGAAAAAAAAAACGAAAATGGTAAAAAAAAGAAGAGCCGATAAAAGAATAGCAAGGAAGGGAGTTGCCATGGTAAAGGCAAGGATACGTACAGCCGGACTTGTATGTTCCTGGCGGATTTAGCTCTTTCGGTTGGTTTATTAAACGCTTGCTTGATTGAATCTTTCCATCCACATAGTACAAACTCATCGCAACGCGATTGACGACGACCAGAGGGTTTGGTAAAGACGACATCCAGACACACACATGAGAGAAAAGAGAGAAGCTGATTCATTTCGAAATTGATTGCGGTCCCCGCTCGTCTACACTTTCCTATATTTGCCTCTAGTCGGCGTTATTGACGAAGCGAATAGAGAGCGTAGATCCATTGCTTTGATCTCAATGGGAAGCGTGCGTGTGCGATGGAGATATTTATCATCCGTCCAAAGTCATTACCAGCAGCAGGTTACACACACTTACTACATAATGTAAAATCATCAAATAAAAAAGAGAAGAAAAGTGCCGGAAAAAAGTACAAAATTATATGAATATTTCTATCTTCTATCCTTGATTTAACTTGAACCTCCAACGGCCTTTACATTTGATTTTGATTCAATTCTATTGATCGACGTGATGATGTCCTGCATCCCCAGTCATGCAGGGGGCTTACAGCAGTTCTATACCGACGTCAAAAAAGAAGTCATCCGTCTTCGGCATCCAACGGATGCAAGTCTGAGAGAAAAGACAACATGTCGGTGTTTGTGCTGTGGGCCCGTCTCTTGTGAGTGCGTCAGTCGCAGGAGACATCTGTCGCCACCAACCGACTCTCGCGGAGAAGGAAAAGGTCTGCGAGACTCTGCTGAAGGGAGAGCGTGAAGAGGCTCCTCAATTTGCCTATGTATACGAAGAACTCATCCAGTGTGAGCTCTCTCATTGATTCCACGACATTCTTTTCGCTCCCCCTCTCTGAGCGTAGTCAGACGGATACAGAGAAGAAAGATGGAAAGCGTTATGACAAGGCAGACAAGAACGAAAAGAAAGAAAACTAACGTTGGAGACATGTTGGCTCTTCTAATTGGCTCAGAAATACTGTAATAATATCGCACGGGGACTATACTAGTGTTGTAACAGCGGCTGACGCCTTCCATTCTTTCTTTTTCTTTCCATTCTCTCTTTCTCTCGTTCACTCAATAATTTTCATAAAAACGTCCCGCGGGATTGCGGCTCACGCGTCTCGTCAGCGCAACATTCCCCCGGCAGCGCGTGTCCTCCATTCGACTCTATATCCCCTTCCTATCTTACCCTCCTTTCACGTTATATTCTTTTGCTCTTATGCTGGCACTTTTTTTGTCCGTCTCTAGTTCGTTTCGTTCCTTTTCTCGTATGTCTTTGTTTCTCCTCTTTTTTTTTGTTTGGATTTCTTGATTGCGTGGCCCACGTCCGTGCTGTGTGTTACAATGTCTATTCTGTTATGATTTTCTACAGGCCCTTGAGCGTTGAACCGTTCACCGACCAAGTCTTACGACGAATTACGATGATATTCTTTTTAACGGGCGTCATTGGATCCGCTTGGATGGGCGAATAAAACAAAGGAAACTATGCAAACGAGCCAAATGACTGACCCTCATTTCTTCTTGTTTTGTCTTTTCTCTTTTGACAGCCGTCGGCCATTAAAAAAAAGCGAAAATTAAATCACAAATGTTTTTTAGAATTCATTTTGGGGTCGAATGAAAGAAGAAGAAGAAAAAAGTAAACAAAAGAAGCAACGGATGAAAAAACAAAAACAAAAGGGAAATTCTGTTGAAAAAAAAAGGGAAGCCGCTAAGGAGAAATGAAGAGAGAGAGTTTAGTTGGTGTGTTGTTGTTGTTGTTGTTGACATGCCGAATCCGGTAAAGGGGAGGAGGAATCTGACATATGACCTCACCTCTTTTTTGGCAGAGCTTGAACCCTTCGCTCCCATCACCTACGTCTCTTTTTCCCTCCCTCAAAGTCTTGTCGACGTGATGTAAAACAAGCGACATTACAAATTGGAAAGAAACCTTACAAGGACAAAGTCGAGAAGATTCACAAGGCTTGGAGATAGAGAGAGAGAAACACATATACTATGCGTGCAGTATTTACTTGAACAAGGATCAAGACAGAACGGGTAAGAGTTGCCACCGTGTCTTTGTCTCCTATCGTCTGGTTTTCGTTTGGACTGAAGCTCATCGTATCCCAGTTTTTTCTTGATATTTTTTTTTTTTTGATAGAGAGAGCTTCTCTTGTTATCTTTACTCCCCTTTGCATGTAATGCCTAGTTGTGCACCGTAGGGCTTCGATGTAAATGAAACCTTTCGCCTTCAGCACACACAAACCAAGCGGCAACTCTCTCTCTCCTCTCTTTCTCGCCTGTTGTCTGTTTCGTGTGTGATTACCACCACAGCGACAGTTCTCTTTCCTGTCATTGAAAACGACTTTGCGTTTACTTTCGCTGCTGATATCGATGTGAATATATAGGACTGACTGTCTGGGTGGGTGGATCCGGCATCATCGACCATTTTGAAACGCGCTAAAACTATACAAGACGAAGACGATGACGTCCGGTTGGAATAGTACGTATATAACTATATATACACAAGCCACCCCCGTCTTTTGAGTGTGCGTGTCAAGGGAATGGTTGACTCGAAGAGTTAGCAAACACACACACACATGACGAACTAGAAGATGGGCGCAAGTTGGAAGACCACCCCGCCGCTTTGGCTTTTCTTCTTTTTGAGCCGAGCATTTCTAGCGGAAATGGTCCATGTTTTCTATAGTTCTGTGTGTACACAGTCGCGAGTACACACAGCACGATTATGTATATGTACACGCGCTCATATACAATAGTCGTTTCTACATGAATGCAGTGGAGTAGTAAGTGTTCCAAAAGCCATGTTCGTACTGTATGTATATATACAAATTCAATGTATACTGTGAGGCATACAGAGCTGGCGCTGGCGAGTGAGTGAGAGAGATCTACACAGCCCAGACAGCAGCAGTGTCTGTATGTATGTAAAATTGTAGAGACAAGACAGCTAGAACTGGGCTGGAAAAAAGGCAATTGAAAGTGACATACAGTACATTGTCTTTCGACAGTCGTCCAATGAGAGACCGACAACAAGGAGCAAGGAGCCATGGACTTTGTGTTCTTTTCTGGATCCTCCCTATTACAGCGTCCTTTCTCCACCCCCCTAAGCTTAAATAGAGGAGTTAACAGAATCGCATCTTGAGTTATATCCAAAAGTCCAGTGTACGCTTGACGAGAGAGACGAAAGAACAAGAGTATGGATGGGCAAGACAAGAACAATATAGTTCGTAGAGTAAGTCCAGTAGACGCAACGACACACGAGACCAGGCCAACGTGCGCGTCCTACAGTTTTTTTTTTCTTTTTTGTTCTTTCTGTTTTGCTTTCGTTGTTGTTTTCGTTACTTTTGGATGGGCTGATGGGCTGTAAAGAGATTTAGAGGATGGAAGAAAAAGAACGTGGCTAGAATGGCTGAAATCGTTTCCTTCCTCTTGAGCTTGTTCCCTGGCTGTCGACTCTGCGCTTTGGCCCCCTCTTGTCTTTTATTTTTTATACACAATCAACTGCCAATCACTGGGCTCCCATTCGAGTTGATGGAAATTGTTTTTCCTATATACAAGATTCAGCCGCACGCACACAGCCGTTCCAAATAGAAAGTGAGATTGAGAGAGAATGAGAGAATAGGAGAATGAGAGAGCGGTGGCAAAGTCATCAAAGAGGGATTAGTCTGATATTTGGCGCGCGTCACTTGGATCGACGTACCCCTACGGACCCCCTCTGCTGTCCTGTGTAGTACCGAACGAACTCATACGGAACCACGGGGGTAGCAGCAGCAGCAGTGTAGCTTTTCTTAGGTTTGACAGACAGCTAGCAGTCTGAGTACTGTACTACTGTACACATTTCACAATCAGTGCCAAGCAGGAATAGGGAATGAAGCAGATTTGGGGGGAGAGAATACAGTTCCAAACTGTTTTCATCACTTGTTCCAACACCAAGGGGCGAGAGTGTTAGCTAGTGGGGATTCATCGATTGAAAATGAATCTAAAAAAATCCTGTCCCCACACCCTCCGTCCCACTTTTCTCTTCATATAGTCTCTTTTAAACACTCGACAAGCGTAGTATACTGTACTAGCCCCAGCAATAATAGTTCTACCCTATTATAAGACAGCTACCCTATAGGTTGGCGAGTGTATTGGCTGCCATCACCCCCCTCCCCATTCGGTGGCTTCGCACCAATATGTACCTATTCATCTGCACTGTATTATCTCGAGTGTCGCATATAGAAAAGCACACACATGAGCACAGATGGCACTGAAGAGAGTAGACAAACAAATGCCTACCCACACACGCACAAAAAAAAACGGGTGATAATAAGAATTTTCCAAAATGGATAAATGGAAAAAAGGGGGGAAGACTGGCGCCATGTAACGAGTTGGGTTCCAATGACAGCAGAAAAGTATAGAAAAATACAGGGACGGAAATCGTTATCGGCTTGTGTGACAAGGTTCCATCGTCTCTCGTGTTGGGCGCCCAAGGTGTAGAATCAATTAATTTAATAATAACTGAATAAGAAATAATGTAACGCAATTCTTCTATATACCAACCAAAATACCCATGATCAATTGTGTTGTCCATGATTTTGTTTTTTATCTTTCTTTTTTTTTTGCTGTCTTTACGACTTTTATCCATCCAGGATGTGTATACAGTATACAACATTGTCTCATTGTCATAGATTATGGATTACTACACCAGAGAGGAAGCGCATGCTGGCCGCGCCTTTTTGGCACACACACACACACCTCAACGAAGAGAGACTGTAGGATCCCTGCCGGCTGGAACGAACATTAACGCCGACTTATTATCACCACCGAAGATATACTGTACAGCTGCTTACTAAGTATAGTCTATTCAGTAGATACATATATAGAGAGATGTGTGCATATAACGTAACTGCAAAGTTTCCCTCGTCAGCCACCACCGAGCGACAAAAAGAGTACCATAAAAAAAAGACAGAAAGATCAAGTTTAAATATTGGCTCAGTGCTGTGAGAGATAAGGGCTTTAAGAGTAAAAAAATTTTTTTTTTAAAAGAATATGAATATAGTAGTATAATGCTGTATATGGTTATTTAATCCTTGCAGCCGGCCGACCAGGACTTAATGCGTTTGTCGGGCAGTAAAATCCTGCATATAATACATGGAGGGAAACATGGAGGAGAATGCTCTGTTGCCCTTGAGGACAACTGTCGAAGTGATGGAAACGAGAAGTAAGAGTAGTAGAAGAAGGCAAAAAAAGTAAGTTTGTAAGGAAAGAAGGGGCAAAACAGCCATCAACTTGTCAACCGCCAACGACTAGCGACCTCGACGCCATGAACCATCAAGAAGCCGAAAAACTTGGGTATTTTACTAAACGAAATGAAGAACGCAACGGAGAGAATGGCCAGAAAAGGGGGGAGAAACATTATCATATGAAAATATGTCCAACCCTCTCGTCTCAATACTTTTTGACTGATAAATCATATAAAAATATGAAGAGAAAGACTGAGTCTGAAAGAGACACATGATTTTCCCCCCCTCAATCCATTCGGTTGGTCGCGCCTCTATTATGTGTTATGTGTGTGTGATATGAATAGAGAGCGACGGGCTATGCAATCAGAAATCTGTCAATCAGCGTCCGGCCAGCGGGAAAACTTTCCATCACCTTTCTCCCATGACTCTTAAGTGTGTACAGTCAGCAGTACGCTAGTGCCATTGTGCACTTGCAGCAGGAGCACTGGAGCAGCCTCTTTATTCGTCTAAACATGTTCATTGTTCACTTGCACTTGCTCAGTCCACTCGCATTCTGCCAACGAGAATCGACAACATAGCCATGCAAATTTATGTATTATGTACCCAAGTGGTGAGTGAGAAAGAGGCAACGCTTCCATGATGATGAGAATCACAATCGACGAGATTAAACCATAGGAGGAGCATTGTTGCAAATTGGAAGAGCGTTATGAGCGAATTTAGTCGCGTCACGGATTCAGAACTTCTTGGACTTCGAGACGTGACTTTCTCACGTTGACAATCAATTCACGACATTCCGAGGTTGACATTCAAGGGTTTCAACAACTCTTTCTCTCCCTCGTAAAAAACGAAGACATTTTTGACAAGTACGCCAAACTTGAGTTCCTCATTGGCCGCTGAGTCGCTGATTTAGCAGCAGATAAGACCTATCAATTATTCTATCGTTCTACACCGTTGTAAAGTCTAGAAGTAGTAAGTAAAGAGCCCCAACATCGAGTAGAAAGTAAAGAGACTGAAACAGCCGATAATCAGCTCGCTGCTCACCCTGTGTTTCTGAGCGTGACTCGAAACAATGCAGAGTTGTCAACTTCTCAACTCCTTTTCTGCTGTACTTAAAACCCCTACACAGTATTATAAGATTGAAATACGATTTTTTTTGTAAAGAAAAGAACCCCCTAGCCACCCAAACATCCATAAGTACTGGAGTGAACTGATATTATACACGCCCGGATTCCGTATGCATTCTCCATGTTCGAGTGAGCTTGAAAAGTGTACTCGATCTCGTCGTTTATTGAAGAGGGGAATGGTGACGGAATAATGGGGGTCGATGAAGAATGATATAGCGTCCGTGTCCCGTTCCTGGTGGACCCTCTCCAAATGTCCACGACAAAGATATTCTGATTCACGCTGTACTCACGAACGTGTTTATACAAATCAAATGGACTATACAAATCAAATTTTGATTGGATTATCCAAAGTAGCAGCCTGAGAGACGATGTGTAAGCAGTTAATGAAGACTAATGATGTTTACATAATGTACATAAAAGTAGGGTCTCCTTATAGGAGTGTGAATCAACGGAACTTTTATTCCCTCTTGACTCTTGAGTTTTCTTTTAGTGAACGTACAGCATGTCGGCCATTCATCTTTTGTGTTTGAAATTTGTGTTTTATTTTTCTTATTTTTTTTTTTTTTTTGACAGGACAAAACTCATTCAGAGAGAGAGAATCAAAAGAAGCAAAACAAATGACTATAATAATCCAACTGGCTGTCAAAACGTAATAGATTTACCACGTCATTCCATTGCAAAATGGAAGAGGAATCACGACAACGAGTCGGTGAGAAATAGGACGCCGACACCCTTTCCTCATCATCATAAATTGTGGCTGTTTTGAAACGCTTGACCGCAGCTTTTCAGCAAGAATGATGGGAACGCCACTAAACAGCCACGCCGCCGCTGCAGCTTGCTCATTTGAATACATCAAATCCTTACACAACACAAGTATCCAGCGTTCAAGGAAGGAATCAAGCCCGGATGGCTTTGTAATATTGTACTGGTTGATGGAACGCGGCGGCGAAAGAACCATGACCACAAGAGCACTTGAAATTTTGAATTTGCATTGAACAACCGTCCGCGTTTTTCTTTTTAAATAACCGACTAAAAAAAAACAGAATCGCCAAGTAAGTTTGTTTCTTGTGTGTTTTGTTGTTGTTGTTTTTTTCCCAGTTTCTCGGTCGAGTAGACATGGAAATTCACAAGCTTCAGACGCCAAGTCGCTTCAAATCGTCTCGTCTGATCTTTTCAGCAAATGTTTGACTATCAAGCAATTTACTAGAAATGCGTGCCAGTTGCCAAGGCAACAAAATCCGTGTTTCGTGCTACTTTTTCGCTTGAATAAGGAAATATCTGGAGGGCTGAATTTTTCTTGGTGTAATATGTTTTTAGCCTTGTTTCTTGAAGTTGATGATGATTGTTGTTGTTCTTTTTCTCTTTTAAACATTTTTCCGTCCGGGTATATAAAGAATGAAGAATGCACGCGCGCGCGAAAGAGAAAGATATATGTGCATACATAGAGAGAGAGAGATGTGAAAATAAGAGAACAGACGGCTCTTGTAAAGCGAGTACAGGTAATAACAGGGCGCAACTGGCTTTAATCAAAGGAGCAAACAACAGTGGAGGTGATGGCAGTGCTTCTCTTTTTTTTCCGCTATCCTGGTTAATAATCACACTGTTGTGTGTTTGGTCCTGGTTGCTAGTGCAAGACCAACGACGACAGAATTAACCAAAAGAAAATACAACTCCAAGAAGATGATAATAAATTGAGCAATCATATCTACTGTGTGTATACACTGCATTCTTCCTCTTTCGTGAGGTAATCGGATGAACTTTGACTAGACACGCAATCTCATTCAAATTGTTCATATAAGAACACAGCTTTTTGGAAGAGTCACAATAAATAAATAATCAAAAATTGTTTTTTAAAAAATGGAAAAGAATAAGGAGAGCGAGAGAAAGCGACTGATAAATAGAACGATCTGCCCTACGGGTCGGACTAACTGTAACGGTGCGGGATGGCCTGCAAATTGAATTCCAACGATGGACGTGAAGATCACGAACTGGCGATATCGAAATCCATTCGTTACAAAGCCTCCTAACTCCTATCGGTATATCTATTTCAACCGTGCTACATTTCTCTTCGTTCCCAAACAGGATTTTTTTTGTGATTGGTCTGGGCACTCTGGTGATGGGAGAAGATACGTAATATCCAAATGGTTATGGATTGGAGTGTGAGATGTATTTATTTTGGCTACTGTCGTTCTCGGTCGTTCTCTTGAATGAGAGGAGGATAAAGGAGTCTCGCAGAAGAGCCATCCTTCATCATCTGTCATTATAGTAGCCATAGAAAGGCGAGTATATAGGTCGCGGATGATCACAAAATGGCTAGCAGAGCCGGAAAGAACAACAAAACAAAAATGGAGTAGAAAAATGAAATCAAAGAATACGCCTGTATAGTAGGAGATACAGGCATTCTATATATTTGGGCTAGTCCATTACAATAGCCAGAGAACGCTGAACTCTCATGTTGGTCTCGGATTTTTACGGTACCAAGAGTGCCGAGTCGACTATACAGATATAGAAGAAGAAGACCCAACAGAGAGAGGAGATACGTGAACTGATGCGCGGGTTTTGTTGCTATCTGAAAGATTTACGGTCCAACTGACACACACGAATATAAAAGGCGGAGTATAATGGCAAGAATGATGGAAGTAAAGAAGTTTAAGAACATTGTCTGATGGTCGTCTGGTCGGTACTGGTCCACCCCGCCAGAGATGGAAAGAGAAGTTCAACGAAGAAAAGTCGGATACACGCCCAGTTGGAATTCTCACTCAGTCGAAAATAAAAGAGAAGAAAAAAAAAACAAGAGGGAAGAAATCGGAGCATATACCATGCAGGTATAGTGGTTCCAAGAAGCAGTCAATCAATGGTAAGGTCTGATCATCTGAAAATCTGATCATTGTCTCATGTCTCTTAATCTTATTTCGTGCACCCGAGCTCACCAACAAACATCTCACACACTGGTTGAAAACCAATTCCCAATCTCAGCAGCCACTCTATTCTCAGTCAATTTCTTATTTCTCTCTTCATGTTCATATATCTTGAAAATATATCATGTAAACTGAACAGTGTTATTACTGCTGACGACTATACTGCGGCTATATACTTGATCGACCGTCCGACCACCATCGTAACGGCCTTAAAGTGAAGGCGAATCATGATGCGTTGTTGTGAAATTTAGGAGCATTTCAAAAATTCAGTAGGCACATAAAACTAATAAAAGGTCAGCTATAATTTAATTTAACCTTTTCTTTTCGTTGATGTTGAAAAGTATTAAAATAATAAACTAGGATCAAGTCACGCTACGATGCGTGTGATTTATAAATTCAACGCGGGGTTGACACGGAATCTCGATACGACATCTATTCCCTCTCTCCGTCTGTTGAAGAAAGAACTACAAGAGAGAGAGAGAGACCAGTTCAACTATGATGGCATCTTTGTCCCCCCCCCCCCTTCGTCACCACCAGAACACGACGACAACAGAATTCATTTCAATTCACTACCCTGGCATTTGATAAGACACACAGACTAGGGTAGTATAGGGTAGTACTAGTTTGGGTGTAAAAGAGAAAAGAGGGTGAGAGCTCAATCCCTCCCTCAATCTTCTACCAATGAAGAAGTTCGAGGAAAGGAGAAAAAAAAATTGAGGACAAAAAAAATCGAATCAAAAGAGAATGAAACGATCGCGGCTTCTATATATGTGTGCCGTGAATACAGTGATGAGTTCCGACCCAACAGGCAACAGCCCCTAACTCGGTGATAATATATTCAGGAAGCGAGTTCATCAAGACGAGGAGGGGCAACTATATAGGAAAAGGGAGTGAGAGAGAGAGGAAACGTTTGTTAGGACTCCTTCACCGATAAGCCGATTAACGATTTCGTCCTCGATGATAATACGAGATCGTTGGGGGTAGCTGATGCTGCTGTCGCTCATGTCGTCGGTACACACAAGGAACAAGGATCGAGGCTAGTGGTTAGTGCACGAACGGACGCACACACACAGACACAAGGCAGCAGGAGGTAAGGAATAAGAAAAAAAGAAAAGAAAAGCAACCTATTGGATGGAGAAGAAATACAGCCAAGGGAGAAAGAACAAGGGTGAGTTATACCATCAAAGGTTTCGACGGTATCGAAGGTTCGGATTCGATGTAGTAGTGTACACTAGGTAATGAACTGCTGATTCTATATAGCCATCTGAAAAGGGGGAGCCAGTCAACTTGCCTTGTCCTCATGACAATAGGAAGGAAGATTGCCAAAATGCATCCCAGTCAAAGAGAGAGAATGGGGGAGACACATCGGAGAAACGGGACTCGGCGGTAAAGGAGCTTTAGATAGATATATGTGATGTGTTGTGTACGTATACACGACTCGAAAATCGACTTCAGCCCCCCTTTTCCCTCCCCCTTTGGACGCCTTCAATCTCATCTATCCTGATGTATCTTAAAGCGTCATCTAGCCATCACGATCTTGAGTAGATATATTATGTGTAGTGTTTGCAGCAGTTACCTGAGTCCTGCTTTGGTCCTGTCAATCAGCTTTGGTTTTTCCAATGGCTCTCTTTTGCGTTACTCGTTTGATTTCTCCATCGCCTTGTAAGATTTTTGTAAGCCACGCTGTAAGTTGTGTCAGCCAACTAACAATAAGTTATAGCGTGTTGTGTCGATCGCTGTCGTGTTTCAAAAAAACTTTTTCTCTCTCTCTCTTTTTCCCCTCGCTGTCTATCTATTGGGCCGATCCATATTTTCGTTTTGTCGAGAAACGCGTTTGAGTGGACCAAAGAGCCTCTCTTTCTCGCTCTCAAGTCTTCCAAAGTTTCAATCAGCAGTTTAAAGTTGATAGAAATGAAACATCACGACACAATAATACCTCATGCAGTGTTATAACCTTTCGAAACTTGGTCCCGAAAAAGGATATGTGAAATGAAATGATCGACATGGGCACGATTTCCCTTTTTTGATCGGTTCAAATGGGTCGATGCTCTCATGTTGTTTGCGATTGGGCGCAATTCCTAATCGAAAATGATGGCATTTCTCCATAAATAACTTCGCAACGGGGAGCAAGTGAACAACCTGATCCGAATTTGTTCGCGCTCCATCTTTCCATTTTCAGCGTGTACGAATATATAAACAATAAGCACTGCTCAAGTTGAACTTGTGCACGTATAATAGGTCGAAACGAGACTGAATATGTATAAGGCAGCTAGCTGACTCTCGAGTCTCGACCCGTTTCACCTTTCGAATGTCAAATGTAAATTCCAAAGAAAGAAAGAAAGAAAGAAAGAAAACAGAGAAACAGGAGGAATGAAGACTCATGGAAAACTCCTGCTCAGCATCGATCATTGTCAAGTATTGATTATCTCAATGAGTCAATCAGCACGCATCCATCTTGTAATCAGTTGAGTTCCAATTGGCTCTGCTCTCTGTGTAGCCTCTTGAAACAAAAAGTAAGAAATCAAAAGGAGAAGACAACCTAAAAAACCTAAAAGTGTTATTGTATTCAGTCTCTTAAATCATGGATCGGACCTTCTAAGGATTCTTGAAGTGATTCGACAGTACACAGTAAGTCGCTGGAAATGGGTGAAGGTCTCTCAACGGTCTCAACGTGCTGATATGACGAAAACACAGACGAGAATGTTAATTGATTGTTTTGATAGATGATTCACTATAGTTGGGTTCAACTGCTTTAGACTTCCCGTGTCGTCGAACATGGCTACACGCAACAGGGACGCCATACACGGAACTTCAATCCCTCCCGCCCATATTGTTGAATACAACAACAACAATAACAACATCAAAATATAAAGTAAATAAATCTAAAATTTAATATAATAGCATAGACATGAGAAAAAAGAGATGAAGCAAGAGAGAAAAAAATCCATTAGGACCCACGCCATCATCACTCCTATCAGCGTCTTTCTATCAGTGTGTGTGTGTGTGTGTGCTTCTCTTTTCTCTAGACCCAACTCCACTCGTAAACTCCCGCACTCTCCCGCTTCATTGTGTACAAGAGAGGCAGCAGTGCGTTGCCTTGTATCAGGCCAACAAAGTTTCGAATAGCTACTGATGTTATGCTGCTGCTGTTGGGAAGCGTGAGAACGAATGCAACCAGCGCTCCACGCCGCCAATGCCACAACCATCATCACCAAAGCCGCCACAACAGACGCCTCTTTAGCGCGCCAGTTCAATCATAATTACTTAACCAAGAAAAGAGAGAAAAGTTGCATGTGGTTGTCCATACAGTCTATTATACTGTAAATTGATACACAGAGTATCCGTCAAGAGCAACATCGACGAAATAATACGCAACGAATTTCCTATTCAAGCGGAATGAAACGAAGAAAACTTGGACCCTTAATGACTCGTTCAATACGCAGAGAGGTGGGTATTGTACGTATAAACAAATCCCCTCAATGTAACAAAAAAAGGAGAAAAAGAACCAAAAATAACTGCCACGCACGTTATCATCATCATCTATCGTGTCATGGGAGCACTAATTGAGCTTGGCTAAATGAGGCAGCCGAGTGTGAATGTGAGTGTGTGAGTGGGAGTGTAGAGAAAAGAGAAAGAAATAAGAAAGAAAAGAAGGGAAGAAAAGAGGTAAGGTGGTAATCAAGACCGCCCAACGTTTTGTTTTGTCCCACCACACAGAAGGGCCTTGTTGTCTTTCCCTATGTGTATGTGTTCTGCTCTTTTCAAGGAGGAGATGGATGTAATCATAATCAGACACACAAACACACACACACGTATACTCACTTAACTATTACATGACTCGCTGTGGGGAGCCAGCTTGGTTATCTCTCTGCCAAAGCTGATTGCTATTAGAGATTCGTCTCAATCTCCGGTGGTCCTCAAGTCCGTTTGACGACCGGAATAACGGCCTCCTAACGTCTACAATATTTGCTGGCGCACTTGGAACCGTACCGTATGTATTATCAACAAATAGAGGAGCTCAATGGGCCTTAATCCAATCGTCCTATTCCCCGCATCATCATAATCATCATCAGGAGCAGCTACAAAGCAATACAAACAGGATTTCGTTTCATTCGTTCTTTCCACGTCGTATATAAGATACGGCCAATGAATGTGTGCTGACGGTAGCTGCTAGACGTTTTATACCACAACAAAAGAAGAAAAGAGAAACGAAGCATTTCGGCATTTTCTGTGTTTTTTTTTCCTTCTCGTTTTTGTTGTAGTTTTTTTTTGTCGGGCCAACGAAGCTAACCGATATAGGCTGACTATACATCCATACAAACAAGCCGAGTTGTCCAAGTCGTTGTCAATGCAAGACCATTTCCCTGTCGACGAAAGAGACGGCCAGATTTTCTGGTTTTCTTTTTCTGTTTTTGTATTTTTATTTATCTCTTTTGTGTGGCGTCTTGTCGTCCGAAAGGGATCGTCAAAATAAAAAAGAAAGACGAAGACACACAAAAACGAACGAAAGGCGGTTTTCTCTTGTCAGAGAGTGGCCAGAGTCTGCGCAATAAAACCCAAGGATACATTTGACGACTGACAACTCTCGTCTCGTAGATATGAGGGTGGCGATATGTATTAGAACTGCGAGAGTAAAACGTCTGTGATGTGCACTGTGTGTGTGTTTGTGCTGGAGGGCGGCACTCGGCTAATGGAACTGACAGGCTCTTTGACACATCCTACAGTGTACACATCACACACAAGTCGAGACTGTCCAAGAAAATGAAAATAAGCAGGGGGAAAAAAGCTGAAAATCCACACCAAAAGTGGACACATGAATTGATACAGTAATGTTTCACATTGCAACCGAAAAGAACAGACAGACGTGTCCGCGTCCAGCAGTCTCTATACGGGTATCATTTTTCCTCGTTCTGAATCCGACGCTAATGAATTCACGCCGTATCCGACCAGAAAATCTTTCGGAGCGTTTCAATTCGACAACGCTCCGACGTTTGGCGGCACAAACACGTCACAATGACGCAAGGATAATTTGACGAAGAGTGGTCATTTCGTCTTGTATTTGAACCGATAAGGAATTTAACAATAAACTTTTTTTTTTTACCGCAAACAAACGATCACAGATAACTGTGTTTTTCTTTTTTAAAAGAACAGCAGGTTCAACGACGTTATGTGATATGATTTGTTGAAAACTGTTGATGGATGAAATGGAAAAGCTTCCAACGAAACAAAATCAAAGAAACAGAAAAACAAAATCAGTTTTATTGAATAAACAAAAGACGAAGAAAAAAAAAATCTCCCACACTTTTTCTTATTTTGTTCTGTCTATTTCCCTTGGTAGGCTATTACTGTGCAAATTGATCGATTTCCTTGTCGTTGTGCTGTTCCTTCGTTTCCCTTTTTCTGTTTCCCATTTATCCCGTTGATGTATTTGGTTCCTTTTTCTCGCTTTCTTTGCCGTGTCAATATACAATATATACATGTACAGATGATGCGTTGGCGAAGGTTCCTCTTTCCTATATATGTCTGCTCTATACTTGTATAGTCACAAGGTCCGACACGATAACAGTGCCCTTTTCAGAGAACAAACAGCCAAAGCACATCAGCAGGGAAGGATAAAGAGAGCGAAAAGGCGACTATGTGTGCGTGTGTATTTTGTTTGACGATGACCTAACAAGGCGAACGGCTATTAGTTTGCCGGACGATGGAGCTCTCTCGAGCGCTAGCTACGCCGGTCCCTGTGTTTACCGACGTAATGTGAAACTTTCCAACGGGACTCGAGACGGCGATGGCCTCGTTGGAGATGGGAGAGAGTCGACCGTCCGTGACGTCCCCACGTATACCCAAGATCTAGTTCTTCTTGTTCTATATATCGTTGAACCAACACGTTGTGCGTACTTTCTTCTTTCTCCTTTTTTTTCATTTTCTCCTTTTTTTTTCCCTCCTCTTTTCGTCCTTATTGAAATTGAAAGTCTGAAGAGTGGTTAACACGCTCGATTGACCGGCTCTTGCAGCTTCGCTGGGGTCACGTCGGGTATGGCACGTCTTTACAACAGAAAACGGTTAATAGACAAGCGGGGCGCCGACCCCACCGATGCGACTCGACGCTACATTAAGTCTCGTTTCTTCCCTGTTTTCTACCCTTTTTTTTCTTCTCTTATTCTTTATCTCTCTCATCCTTCTTTGCTGTCCTTGTAAATAAAAGAAAAACGAAACGATGTCTCAGGCATCGTATTAATGATGCAATTGTTACCCGAGTTCTTATAAGGCTGTGCCTAGTTTTGCCTCTCCCCTTTCAAGTGTATCTTGTGTTGCTCATAGTTTCCAGCATGAAAAAGAAACTATACAAAGCCAAGACCAAATAATAAGTCAAGTAAAAAATTGCGTCTTCCTTTTTTTGTGTGTGTTATTTCGCGCCATTGTTGTTTCCCCGTCTTGTTGTGTCGTTTCAGAGATTGACCATTTATCGAAATGATGATGAATTGTGTCACCAGCGTGACTAAACGTCGTGACTAGCGACTTGGAAAATGTTTATTTTTTTTTTGTAATTAAAATTCAGATTTTATTTTCGTCATCGTTTTCTTTTCCGCCTCCTTTTTACCCCTTTATAGTATTTTTTTATTTATTTTCAAAATAAAAGCGAATCAAAAATGTAGAAATGAAGGACGATAAAGATGCGGCGTGTTTTCAAAGTCCGCACCGAAAGAAGACTACAATGTAGGTATACGACTCTCTTCTTTGGATAGGATCTATCCCGTTCTTTATTGCATGCGGTACTATATATATTTACACGTACAAAAGCTGTGTTGTATATCGTTAAGGAGAGAGAAAGTCCAATACGCCGCCGTGAGGGTTACGGAGACCGACCGAAAAAATATAGACGAGGGATGAAAAAAAATAGAAAGAAAAGAGCAAAGGGGTTTGGACGCTTGGTGAATAACGCTTACATTCAAAAATGGAGGGGGAGGACGAGAGAAAAAAAAAGCACACAGACATTGGTGTGCCGGGCGTGCTCACGCAATCCCGACATATCCACACGTATAAGAAGGAGACGTCGTAAAATAGAAAGAAGGAATAAAACAAACTTACTGAGAAGATTTCATTTTTTTTTTCTGTTCTCCCCTTTTTTGTACCGATAAGATTTGAATGCTTATTTCAAAAAATGTTGTTCACCCCACCATCATTGGATTTTCGTTTTCGTTCATCATTCTAGTCTTTCATCTTTTCTTTCATCTCTTCTTCTTTCCACACACTCTTCACAAACATACCGCGACTTTGTCGGCTCTTCACTTTGTCGACTACAAACTGAGCGCTTATTAGATAATGTCGCAATTAAAAAAAAAGCTCATTTCAAAAAAAGTGAAGAGGGAAAATGGTAACAAACGTGAATGTGTGTGTTTTTCTATTGATAGTTTTCAATCCTTTGGGTCTGTTGGGGTTTAAAGATATACACACTTGGTGAATGCCTGTTAAATAGAGCCAATCTTCGACTTGGTCGGCCGTGTTTCTGAATCCAATTGAAGATGAAGGAAAAGTTAGGGAGGAGGGCAAAATAAATAACACAGCACTACATAATAGTATACCTACGTGTGTGTGACGGGACCCTTTCAAACAAACACCAGGGAACTGGGGAGGGGAATCAGAATCAGATTCAACTTGGAAAATGGAGTGAGGCTATTTATTTGAGAGTCGTCGTAAAGGGACAAACCCGAGAATGAATCGGACATGGCGTGTTCTGTCTTATAACAGGCCGCTAACTAGCTCTCTCTCTCTCTCTCTCTATTCATTCAAAGATGGCGGCTGTCTTTACCGGGGAAAAAAGGAAATGAGATGGGCGACACGACGTATTTATCCCGATCAACTTCCGGTCTTAATGGGATATAGCTATGCTGCTGGCGCTTCCGCGCTGGGGCACACATAGAAACGAAGGGATAACAAGATTCCGGGCATGCCGGAATCGTAGCTACTCTACATCATCACTATACAACAGCGCAACACAGATGGCCAATTGACGTTGATGTCTAAAGACGCGAAAGTCGCGTAGGTTGTCTATGTATGAGGGGGAGATTGGATTCGATTGCTGTTTGTCGGTTCTGCGTCTCCAATAAACAACAATAAGAAAATGCTGCAGTCTGAAAGAAGTACGTTCTGCACGTCAAATGGCGGATATTGCGTCGTCGACGAGCGACAACTCGTCATCCGCTCAGTCGTGTGCTCCTGTCGCTGACGTCTTTTAATCGATTTCAATCACGATACGCGAGAGAAAGACGGGAAAAAATGGCCTTTGCTTCATGCTCTTCGCTCCTTTTTTCAAGTGTTTTTCCTTGATTTTCTTTTTCTGTAAAATAGGACGTCTATCTAACTCATTAAAGAACGGGAAAAGAAAAAGCCAAGCGAAAGAAATGAACATAGGAAAGGCACAGATGAATTTTCGTCATCGATCAGCTGCCTCGTTCTCTCAATGTCTCATTAAGAGACAAATAAGCAACAATAGATTGTCCTCGAGAGGGCCATCTTTTTCCGCTTCGTGAACAAGCCAAGAGCGCCCGTTGTCATCTTTGCATTCGGCTCGAGATTTATACCGTATAAGACCCACTCTGATTGCTCCCTCTACTCTCTATTTCTCTTCCACTTTCTTCTGCGTCTCTCCAATCTTTATCCCTAGAATCTCTTCTCCTATGTGCTGTCTGTCTCTTTCTCTCAAATCTCAACCAGGGCTGTCGAGAGACCATTGAAAATGGATGGAATGAGCAGCACCACGACCCGCTCAGGAGCAAACGTACGGATACACAGAGGAGAACAGTCTGAGGGATATTTGCAATAAACACGTCAGTCCTTGACTCTTGGCGCAGCGTGTCACAACCCAAATAATCCCGAGGCTATTCAATATATTATTAAAAGGAGAGATACAACGTGTCTATCTTGTAAAATGAATACACGGCTATATCCTATATAAGAAAACATACGGGAAGTTATATTCTTGATGTGCTTTTCCGTCAGCTGGGCGCTGGCTGAAGACTCTTTTGCAGTGGCAGAATAAGCTGCACATGAAAACGACGCTTATTTTCGCAGCTGAACGATGAGCCTGTTAACTTGTCGTCGTTGGACGACAACATGCACAATCCTCTCTCTCTCTCAAACTTCTTTCCTGCATGGGCGTCTTCATCTTCAGCTTTGAGCTTGGGCTTTGCCTCTCATCTCGATGCCCCCCTTTCCTCTATTGCATTGTGAGGCGCTCATCATTCGGTGTTGTTACTTTGGCCCTGACTTCTCTCAACACACTTTTTTGCCCTCCTCATCTTTATCCTTTCAAATAAGGCGTACGTATACGTATATGGATCACACTAATCAGCCGAGAGTTGATTGCGCACGCTCTAACTAGAACACAGCGTGGACAGCTCGCGTTAGTCAAGTCGTGAAAATAACTAAATGATCTTGCTACCCCTTTCTTTGCTATACTGCCGGCCAGCCGGGAATAATACTCGCGCGTGGTGAAACATGTGACGAGCCACACGAGCCCTACTCTCTCAATTCAGGAGCATATAATCAGCCTGATGGTGGAACACGAACTTGATTGCGATGGGCGTAGGCTTCAGCAATATACATATATACAACTTCTTCGTTGGCCAGTCCCCTTTCCACCGTATTTTACATTTTATCTTCATTTCAGGTTTTTTATTTATTTGTTTTTCGATTTTTATTTGTAGTTTTTCTTTCTTTTCTCAAATGAGAAAAAAGAAATCGAAAAAAAAAAGACGAGACGGAACGCGGATGTCGAAACTGGGTGAGAGAGAGATGGGGGGCAGTTACTGAGACTCAACCTTTCGGGCATATTGGCCTCTTCAACAGCCTATAAAAAGAGTTATATGAACGTCTCGTCCGCCCGCCGGTTGTTGTCCTTGTTGACGCTCAAGGGAGAACATCTCATATACCGATTCCAATCGTCTTCTTTTTTTTTCCTTTTTCTTTCATGTTGTTGTTGTTGTAGGAAAAGAAATAAAATATAAAAGATGCGCTCTTTCTTTAGAAACCAACCAACCCTTCGATTCCCGTCAAATATCTCTGTCTATAGTCTGTGCAGTAAATACTAAATATCCGTGTGCAGTGCTCGTGACATAGGGAAACAACAAGCACTGCTGGGAGACACAATGTTGTGCGTTCCTTCATATTTTTCCCTTTTTAGTTTTCTTTTTACATTTTTTTGGAGCTGGTTTTCACCCATTCGTGGAAGAGAATGACGCGGTAGATATTGTCGCCAAGCACGGCTGGCGACTTTATACAGCCGTGTTATATTATTGAAGACTTCGTCACGTTTTGCCACGTTCTAAGGATTATCAAATAACGTGTTGGCATCAACTGCTGTACACTCTGTGTGAGAACTAGACGATGAACTGACGGGTAGCGTGTGTAGAAAACCCAGTCAAAGTGGAAAAATTGAATTGCAGCAGACTGTTTCTATCAAATAACATTGGGCCTCTTTCCTTTTGGATGAGGAATATAGGCAGTACGTAATATAACTATTGGTGAAGAATCAAGTGGTGTACTACTGAGCACTGAAGGGGGTGGGCAATGTGTTTGTAGACGGACTGGATGCGCGTACAGTTGAGCTCCTCGTTCTTAAGAATACATTAACGCTGTTGAAAATCACTTTCAATACTCCCGACGAGACGAGCCGAGTCTAAACCAAGTCACCAACTCCCTCACGTCCCTCCTCTGATATGCCCCTCGTCTTTCTCTTGCAGCTCTCCAGCCTCCAACCGTTTCGTCTCATGAAGTTTGGATGAGGGATGGTGATGGCTCTTCAATAGCGATGAGTCATGGAATCAGTCGCCCGTCTCTCTCCTCCCCCTTTGCTCTTCTCGTCTACACTAACTGAATATTGGAACTGTTGGCAACTACTGTATCTCTCTCAAACAGTTGCAGCAAAGGCGAACGGCGCCTACAGAAACGGAACGCACTGACGAGCGACGTCTTCTGGCGGCAGGAGAAGATGGTGTAGACGAGCAGGAAGGCCAAAAAGGCGTCGCTCCAGGGGCCGGTGGCTTGTGCTCTGTTCTGTCTGTGCCTCACAGCCATCCGTCGATTCCGGAGGGAACGGATGAGAATGAAATCGGAGAAAGACCGGGGTTCTCAAAACGCGATTTGCACCGAACACAGTCAACTGTGTTGGACTGATGGATAAACCAGTTAAAGACACAATAGAACTACTTCCATCTCTCCCGCGGCCCACTTTGCCTCCTTGCTTTTTCCATTCTCCCTACCCACTCACCCTCTTCTTGCTTTACGAAATCCCAGGACAAATTAGGTCGTCATTGATTTAGGGAGATGGGGGGGGGGGGGGGGGGAGGGATCTATTAGGTTTTTTTTTCTTCCCTTTGCTTTTGACGCGATCCGAGTCACTGCTATTTGCGTTCGTCTCAATGACATTTCAGTAACTAGACGACGACGTCGTCAACGTGAACCCCCAACTTCAAAGATACGTTTTATATATCGTCAAAGGAATATATTAAAGAGCTACAAAAACAAATGGGAAATGAAAGAAATCTTTGGGAAAAAAAATAAATAGATGTGCGGGCGCGCCATATAGAATAAGCCATATGAAATAAGACTCTCATTCTCAAGTTGGAATCGCGTTTTAGCAGAGTGAAAGCGTTGTTGATTCAAAAGTCACTATTTGGCTTCCGATAAGTTCTCGTTCACGACGGAAGAATCGAAGAAGAGCCATTTCTTTTTTCTCTCCTTTCATTTTTGAAGTTTCATAGCCTTCATTTATATGTATTTGTGATTTATTCCCCCTTAGCTTTCCACATATTCTATATATCTATACGGCCTGTTCTTCAAATCCATTAACAGGCAATAAAAAAAACGCACAAAAAAGCGAAGAAGAATATACATATATTATACTGAATGCTTTTCTCCTTCTCTATTTGTGAAGTATTTTTTAAAAAAGAAGGCAAACTCACAAACTGTGGAAGAAGCAAGATACAATGCCTCTTTGGTAGTCAAGAGGTATGAAACTATGAACGGCTGCGCCTAGAGAGGAGATTCCTTGTCTTTTCATCTTGGAAATATTCGGAAATGATAAAAAAAAAAGAGAGGAGAAAAACAAAACAAGAAACTACGTAGGCCATAGCTATTCAATAAAAAGACCAGCATGTTGAAATATTTTGAGAGGTTTATGGAACGATATGTTTCACCCTTTTTCGTCTGGAAGACGAAGGGGAGGACACACACAGAAAAAGTAAAAAAAAAAAATGATGAAGGATAACGCAAAAATGGGTTCCAAATGGGCATTCCACTGGTTGGTAGGGGGTCGAATGGGTCGGGTCTCGAATAGCTGCTTGCACTGCCTCTGTGTCGTTTGAGCCCACCAGGCCAGCGCCTAACCAGCCCATCATGCCTCTGCGCGTTCTATACGTCTGGTTGTACCTTATAGTCCTCGCATAGTTTTCTATGTGTACATATAGTGTGGTGTGGTGTGCACCGTATATCTTTCACATTCTTCTTTTTGGCCCTTTTTTCATTTTATTTTGTTTCCCTTCTCCTTTATTTATCATACACGTAGTGTATTCTGTGGGCCATCAGTTGAACAGGACCTATGCGCACATCCCTGGTCGGTCTCCTTAGATGAGGGCAACTCAAAGAGAGAGAGAGGGCGAAGATGGACGGTATATGGAAACGGGGGGTATAAAAAAAACATGGTCAACTTGTGTCTACAACCCCCTACTGTAAATCCGTCAGGTTTCCCAGAGAGAAGGCTTCTTATTTCCTTATTTTTTTTCCCCCCTTGTGTTTTCTTTGTTTTTCTTTTTTCTTCTTCTCTGTTTTCCTTCGTCCCTTCTTATATTTTCATATTTGTCTGTTATTCTAGTCGACCGGATTATGCCGTACCCACACTGTGTTCCTGACTCACTGTATTTTCGATCCCGTAGCGCTCGTGTACGCGCTGTACACGTCTGTAGATGATGCGTGCGTGCTTGTCGTCTGTACCGTGCCACCAGTTTCAATAAACAAAAAAGACGAGGACCAGCACCTTTTTCTTTTATAAAGACGAAGGAAAACATCCAGGCGACCACACCGACACCAGACAAATGTAAAAAGAGACAAAAGCAGGAATCGTTGTAATAAATAAACAAAAAAATCCCAACCGGCCATATTCCTTCGTCTTTCGTCATTCCACACCGGACAAAATATAAAACAGAAGAGGTCATCAGTGTCAAACGATGCGCAGGGACGGAAAAAACATCTGTTGAGAGTTATTTGAAATATTTTTCATAAAGAAAAAAAAGCCAATTTAAAGTCAAATGACATTTGAACGCATTTGAAGAAGATGCGAGGTCCTTCTCGGGTCTTAGATGTCGGCGGATGTCTAGGACTCTCGTCCAGTGTCCCATCAACGGTCCAACGGTGTACGATTCGTTCAGGAAACGTCTTGTTTCATCTTTGAGAACCGATATTCTTATTAAGGGAGGATTTCTTCCCCTCAAGCGGCTGTAAATAAAAACGTCGCGTCGAGTCGGGAACGGAGCGGTCGGACGTTGGGCCTGTTAAGCGCGTCCTCGGTTCTGTCCAGTTGAACCGAGGACAACAGGACAGTTTTCTTCTCTTTTTTTTTCTTAAATAATCTTCCAAGTTTTGAACCCAAATATTTTCAGGATTGTAAAACCATAAATTAAAAAAAAAACGGGACAAGGAAGAATAAGAAGAGGAAGAAGTTATTCTTCCATAAAAATGTGTTTGTGTGTGTGTCTAGTGCTGGAAGCCCCCCAAAAAAAGAACGGAGAAAGAAAATAAGGCAAAGTAAAAAAGACAAGGAGGTGATGGCTAGGCGAAAATTGAGGGACTCAACTGGGCTAGCTTCAAAACTATATAGTCAACAGCGAGAAACACGCACAAAGAAAACGGTATACAACGACTGCGGCTTCCTCGAATTTCTCTCGATTTGAGACGTTCACACACACACACACACATAGTCTTGGTTATAGTTGTGGGTTTTTTTTTTCCGTGGGTAGAGAGAGGGGGGAGGTAGGTAGGGAGGGATTGGAGACTGAAGACTTGAAGAGTAACACGAAACTGTGGGTCATTGCTTGAAAGACGAGTCAACTTAATCTTCAAGATCCCTCAACTGCAACACACATTTCTTATTTCTTTTCTTTTCACTCTTTTCTTTTGGCCTCCCCTCACTTGATCGACTGCGTTCTCCGTTGAGCTTCTTCTTCTTCTTATTTTTTCTACTCCTGCAACACAGCGCTCTGTTTAACAAAGAATACAACACGCACGTAACCCTCAAGCCCCCAACAGCCAACGTTTTCTTTTCCCTTCTTCATCTTCTTTTTTCTTCTTCTTTTTCTTCTTCTTCTTGTGAGCAGGGCATGACGATGCCACGGTAATTTACTACTCCTCGACTGCTGGGACACGTTTCGGGGTACTCGTCGGTCGCTGAAAATAAACGGCCCCAATGCGCGCTGATTGAGATCGTTTGGGGGAGAGAATAAATATCGCCTCTTCTCTATTCCTTCTCGTCACTCATGTCGACTTGGATTGAGACTCATACTAACTCTATTTATACATGTACAAAACATTATATTACATTCCGAGTTACTGTACATCATTTCTTTATGTATATATATGGACTCGGATGTACGCATTTAGAGAGATCTATACAGTACACACATACCCCGACATATCAATAAACAAAAGGTCGAGTTTTGTAGTGTGCCCCCGTGTGTGCATGTCGGAGACCTTTCATAGTGAAATGAAACAGAGTCGTCAAGGGGCTCAAAACCCATTTCTCTCCAAAAAAAGACTTGATAAGGCGCCTCAAACATTTGACAGGTCAAACCACAAAAAGTCATTAGCGCTAGTAGTATAGGGCCTGATCTTTTCCAAGAAAAAAAAATGTCAAAGAAAAAAGACAAACCAAAAGAAAAAATTATAAAAAATACAAGACATCAGCAGCAAGGCAGAAGGACTCCAGGAAGAAACCCTTATAGTTTCAAAAGCAAACAAAACCTTAAAACCCCAAAAGTCAACGAGAAAACTGAAGCGTTTTTGAAACTTCAAGCATTTTGGCATTTCTTCAGACTGATTGACAGCCGCTTTTATGCTTTCGTTTTCAGCCGCACTTTGCATGAAAATATGCCCGTCATCGTTTGTATTGTTTTGTTTCATTATTATTTGGGTTTGTTTTTTGTTTTTTTCGCCGTAGTTCGTTTTCGACAGCTTCACTGCACACACACACACACACAATCTGCATATTTAGGGGCGGACAAGCTATTAGATAGAGTGGATTGTCGTTCTTTTAGGGGAATTTTTTTTCTCTCTCTAGTTCGGTTTTGTATTTGTTTTTGTTTTGTTTTGTTTTTCTCTTTTTCTCGGTCAACTTATCTAGTAGATGGTGAGTTGCCGTTGTTCAGCTCGAGTCGTAACTCGTAAGTCAGCTTGGCATTGATTAGCACATCCATATTGCATAAGGTGATATGAAGAGGGAGCAAGTTTTGGGTGGAGTGGAGCCGAGTGGCACTGATGGGAAAACAAAAGAGAGAAGACCAGAGCTCGGCTTTGCTTTACTTGCCGCTATATTGCGATTGCTTCTCTGTCAGGACACGAGTTCATCACGTCATTTGTTTGGAGAGTGCGTGTCTCGTTTGCTATTCATTATTCATGTGGTCCACCTCATCCGCAGGGAATGAGAATGGGGAGTCGGAGCTGAAGGGAAAGGATAAGGGGAGAGAAGAGTATACAAGAAGGAGAAGAAGATTCTCGGTCGACGAACGTGACGTCACTGCAGCACCTCGTTACTCGTTAAGCTAGTCATTGTCCGACGTGAAAAAAATCCTAACAGAAACTCTCTGGTTGCTCTGGATGCTGCTCTTTCCCGTCTTTTCTGACATGACCCTCTATCTCCCTGGTGCTGGATGCCACCGTCCAAAACTAATATCACTCGATATGTGATTGACTCAGACTGGGAAAAAAAAAGATGGAGATGTTTAAGGTTTTTAGAGTGACTATGCGCAGCAGCTGGCGCTTTGAAACGACACTTAATATTTGTTTACTTTCTGTTTTTATTTTGTAGCGATGCATAAATGTTTTTTAATAATAATGTTTCAACTTAACGAGCTTTCTACTCCCACCACTTTATGTTGTGATGATGGTTATGATCTTTTACTATCATGTCCGGATGACAAGTATCCTCCCGGTCCTCCCTCTTTCATTCGATTCTCCAACGCCACGTTGTTTTTTCTCCCATTTTTTTTTAGTTGATCGCCTTTTTTTTGTGTGTGAGTACTGTATGGTGTTATTTTGTTGTTTGCTATACGTAAGGGTCGACCTCAATAGATCCCGCTAGTTTTTCTTTCTCTTACTTGTGCTGTACACAACATCACAACTCGCTAGCACTCTCTCCAGCCCTGCGTGGCTGTGTGTTGACCAAAGGAGATCCATCACAAACATTGACATCCTCTCAGTCCTGGGTCGGGTATGATGGATGTGGTCTCTCTCTCTCATTCTCCCGGCTCCCTCATTCTCTTTTCTCTTTCACCCTCTGTCTCTGCTCTCAGTTCCTCGGCAGCTGACATTGGCTCGGCACACACGTAAACACAACAGCAGCAGCACAGTATCCACCCACTCGGTGTGATATCGAATCGATCGAATCAATGGACCTTCGCTTCTCTACCCGTTCTCTCTCCTGCTGTACCACCCACTCTCTCTCTTGTCGAGGAAGACATAGTCGCACAGGACGAGTCAGATCGCTCAACTTGAAATGGAAAGATACATCTCGATCGGACTCTTGACGAAAGAGTCGAGTCATATAACTCTTCTATCCATATTAAATATTCAGAGAAAAAAAGAATAACCGACATTTTAAAAAAAATTTGATATTGCCAAGTTATTGAAGCGACTGAGAGATCAAATATATATTGAACGAATAGAGAAAACAATTTTTCATTTCTTTCTGTCGATTTTGTTTAGCAAACTTCCCCTTAAAAGAGTCTGTATGTTTATGCAGCGTAAAACTCGTACACAAAGTAGGAATGGAACAGCAATTCCATACACAAAGTTCACACTAACACTGCGCTGTTGGGGATTTGAAAAGCCTTCCGGAAATGACATTGCGGATTCGTACTTTGTGATGTGAAAAAAGTTGAGTTCAGACTTATTGTGGTTGACTTCTTCTATACTCCCTTCAGAGTGCAGACTGTCGCCTTTGCATAGATCAAGAAATTGTATCAGCAAAAAAAATATTTTGACTACATAAAATAAAATTAGAAAAAAAACCACGAGAATGAGGCATCGAATAACCACCAACTTCTCGCTCGTCCAATCAATTTCCCCGGGCTAACTAGACAGTCCGGTCAACACGTACCAACGAGTCCACCTGTTGTTCTAATTCCCTTTTTTTTCTTAAAATACGTCGCCACCAGAAAATGAACCCAAAATCGAAGCAATATAAACAAACAAGAAACTCCAAACGAGTTGGAAAAATGCAGAATGAAGAAAAAACAAAGAGGAAAGAATCAGAGGAGACTTTGGAAGGGAGTCATTATAGAAACTGGCTTAGAGAATGACGAAATTGGGCGTGCGTTCTTATGTATACAGTATACACATAGTACCCTACACGTGATATGCAAGTCTGTGAGGACGAGGGTGAATGGGCTGCGCGGTTGTTTTCAAATTCTTGCAGAGACAAAAGAGACCCTCTGACTTGAACAGTCCCGAATTCGTCTTTAACCTCCTCCTTTTCTTTCAAAACGTCTGACTTCTCAAGTTTGAATGTTTTTCCCGTCGTCCTGTGTTTCTCTACCGTTTTCGCCACCAGTGCGAAGAAACGGCCAAAGAAAAACAACACGTGAAAAGAGAAAGGGAAAAACAGAGAGAATTTGATGGCTAGCAGAGAGCAAATGACGGGCACGAGTCAAGGAGGAGCTGTCGGACTTTAGGGGCGCAAGGCGTCGATGGCGGGCGTGAAAAAAGTGTAAACGAACTGTTGGCTTCAGCCCGCGTTGCAACCCAGCAACCAGCGTAAACATCTAGTAGTCTCTATTGGAAAGTTGCGTTCGTGAGGAACCAGAAAAAAGGTCATCAGACAATATCGGAAAGAAGCCTACAAGGAAGAGGGAGGTAGAGGGAGGAGGGGTTTCTCATTAGTGAACTGATGATAGGCCGACTACAAAATGGTGGGCGATCCTAGCTTCTCGAGTTTGTTCCCCTTTTTTTGTCCCTGTCTCTCTCTCTGTCTCACTCCTCACTGTTGTACACAGACACGCCAGATGAGTTGCTCTTTCCTTAATGCTCAAATTCTCTCTCTCTCTCTCTCTGCAGAATAACACTTTTTCAATGTTACTATGCAGCGGCGTCGGCGGTGAAGGATATGGCGGATACGACGCCATGGCGATGACTGGAACGGGATGTAGAGCTAACTCACTAGCGAGACGGACGAGACACATCTATAACGGCATAGTTTACCATCGGCCACTCGACGTAGATGAATAACCTCGCACCATGGACTGGAGGAATGCTCAATGATGGATTGAATATTGTGCGTTGGCCGTTTTCTTAAAATTATTCGTTCGAAAAGAGCTTATCTCGCTTAGGGGATCTCGTTAAACAAACCCGTACGTATAGCACTATAACCATACACTCCAAAAAGAAAGTGTTATAAATTATAGCCTGTAGCGTCAAGGAGTATTGTTAGTATCGATGTCCGAAATCAGTTAAGGACAACAGTTGAGCGGGCGAGAAATACGGGGAAGAAGAACAAGAGCCGAATGGGAGAGGCCCGATATGAACGTATATGAGAACTCTGTACAAATTGCTTGGCAGAATATCACTTCTTCAACGGTGAGATATTGGAAGTGATTTGTGAAAAGGCTTGGGGCATGGCACTGTAGGATGTCTTGGAAAATTTACAACAGCCATGTAGAAAAACAAGACGACAAAGACTTTGAACTTGACTCTGTTCAAGAGAGAAAAAGAGAGAGAAGGAGAGGTGATTGGTGTTTGCGTCTCCGTGTCGAGACAAATGTGCAGCGTACAATCTCGTACCGACCGTGACGAACCGTTTTGTCCCGGGACAAGAAAAAGAGTCAAGGGAGAATGATCACGCGCTGCGGGCGTTTGCCATCACAAGCGATCCTTCTCCTCCTCTTCCCAAACCCCACAAGCCCCTCGTGAATAAATAATGACATCAACATTTTTGTTGTTTTTTCTCTCTTGTCTTGTTTTTGGGTTGCTTTGCTGCTTGTATAATGTTGGTTGCGTGTTCGAGTATTCCGTCCATGTTTGTCTAGTGGATCCGCCCCTTTATGTATGTCCCCCGTCCGTCTGCTTTATTCTTCGTGAATCAGTTCAGAATATGTAGGAGACTAACCAACCAACTAACTAAATAACTCACTAACTAACCGTACCGTCATAATCAATTCATGTGCTGCTAGCTGTGCGGACTGGCACCAGCGAGCCAATCCGTCACAATAACTCTGCGTCAGAATGTCTACTAACCTCGGAACAGAAAGCTCGGCTCCTCTCTCCTAAAAAATTAATAACAATGTCAAACAAACAAAAGAAGATTTCATCTTGGACTACAATTGTGTTCGACACTGGAATCGCTTTGTATGCGAAGCTTCCAATGCGAAGCTGTTGGGGTTTTTTGGAACTGTACCAAAAAAGAAAATGTGATTTCAGTTTGAGGAATAGTTTTAAAACAAAGATGCACGCGCATTATATAGACTCTAAGAAGAAGCTTGTCAGTATAGGAGAAAGATGGAGAGACCAAGAACCTGTCATCATTGCTCTTTTCCTCTTATTTCTTGGTCTATCCCAAAGCTTCTTTTTCAAACTGGCTCTTGCTCCCCAGAGGATTTTTAATTCCGCCTTCTGCTGAATAGATACAGCTGGGAGGGAAAAGACAAGACAAGAGGGGAGGAGAATTCATCGCACCGTTCCGGAAACGCATGCCATTTTTTACACGGAAAACATGCATTCACAACGCTGTTTCAAACTTTTTCCTTCATGCGTTTTCTCTTTCGTTTCCTTTTACTCTCATCTATTTTCTACTCTCTATACACTAGGTATCGCTAATTAAAGTATACTGTAGTCCCTAACTTTCTGCTTACAGGATGATGATCAATCCAAAGTCTTGGCTCTCCTAGCTCGTCTACCCGAGCGACTCCTGACAACCAATATGTATATATATAGATATAGATATACTGTAGGTAGACGGTGTATACGTATACTCTATATACACTACAGCTGGTGTGTCTCATGACATTCTTCGTCCATCAGAACCTGGCCACATTCCTCACTTCACACCAACGTTCGCTTTCTCTCACGTCATTTTCCCAATCGAACCCCAACACCATTCTGATCCGTCGTTTCCTTCTTTTGACCGTTTGGCGTTACTGGACCACTGGATCGTGCGTTTTTGCCGCTCGGTCGTATTTTCCTCGTTTCAACCGTCAGAAATGTGTGCGGTCGTGCCCGTTAGTTTGGTCACTCGACGGGGGAACGTACAATAACAACAACTAGAAAAAAAAAGTTTCTGATTTGATTGACAAAATCTCCTTTTTTCATCCCGCTGAGAAGATCGATTGATCGACATTCGATTCGGTTGGATTCAAGGGAAAAATGAAAGGGGAAAAAAAATCAAATCTGAATAGACTAGGTTCATGGTTGGTGAGTCTATAAATACAGAATCTATTGGACGCCGGACGGGCGGATCCGGATCAGTTCCACGCGGTGCGGCCGTCACCAGCCATATCATGCTTTATATGGAGTCAATCCAATTATGGTCCCAAGTAGCAAGCTTTGCCCATCTTATAAGCTTTCAAGTCTTGCGTCTTTTCACTTTTCAAAGAAACAAAGTTATTCACCTATTTTCTACAGTCTGATTTTGAAAAGCGAAGCGCATCAAAGTATCGAGAGGCTTTTTGAATCGAAACAATTGGCCGAGATCACGAGCATTTGTTGACACTCGGAAGAAAAATAAGAGCTAGATGGAAAATTTTGTCAAGGATATGAAATGGATTGTTAGCTTACCGTTTTCATCGAAAATAGGTACGCCACCAAAGACGGTGGCAAAGCAACACCACCGGAAAGCGACGGTGACGAAAAAGACGGCGAAATAACTAGTCGATATCCTCATTTTATTTGTTTTTTGTTTTGCGCCTATTAGTTTTTCGTTTACTTGTTTTTTTTTTAAATCTTCTTTGAGTTGTGGCGTCACGACGGCAAAATGTTGTTTGTATTTGTCTGTCTGTATTATTGATTTGTTTGTTCCGTGTCAGGCCATAGATAAAAGCAAGGCACAATTCAATTACCTAGTTCAATCAATCACCATTGGTCCACACAATCACTGTTGCTGCTTCATTCTGTGTCAAAGGTCATCGACAAGTCATTATGACGAGCCTTCAACGCCAGACCGGTCGCTGATCAGCGCATACGCACATACACTGGGGTTCTCAATAAGGAAAGTAATACTAGCTACTGCTCCTGCTTCTCGGTGGCTACGCTGTTGTGTTGTTGTTGTTTTCGTCGTCGAGAACTGGAGCGGTAACGATGCGACACAGACTCCGGGCAAGCTCGTTAAGAAAAGTCTAGCTTGATTGGCTGACGATGACAGCACAGTAACTTCTTTTTCTCCCTTTCGTTTTGAAACTCTCGACAGTCTGTAACCATCACGCATAGACAACACTGACAGACACTCAGAGGCGGGCGGGTGTGCTCACGGCAACAATTATCCTTAGTCGCACTCCTATAGCAATTTTGTTATTGATTTACGAAATGTCTTGTGCGACGTTTGCCATTAATGAAACTGCTCAACTTTTTTTTTCAGAGTCGATGGGGATGTTAAGACTCTTATATTTGACTCTACACAAACGGTGAACAAGAACGTATTTCATACACTTGGACAGGTAAACAAGAAACTACAGGAATAGAGAAACGCCGAGAGGAGCGCGAAGGTACTTCCACACGGGTCGAGAGACGGACCCAGACTGTTTCGAATACTCGAACTATGGTAGGGAGAAATAGAAAACAGAGTAGAGCCCATCCGCAACACTGTGTGTGTGTGTGTGTGTGCAACCGACTCCGCAGGCAACCGCGGGTTCAGGGTTCTCCCCTTTTCTCTTGGCTCTTTCTCTCTCTCTCTCTCTCTCTCTCTTCTCTTTTGCTTTTTCAATGTTTTTCTTTATACCTTCGTCAGAGAGCACATGCGCGTTTTCATCGTTGCTCGTCGATGTTTGTTAGGTCTACTTCAACGAATTGTCCAATTGCTGAAGCTGAACAACATGTACCATTGTACCTCGTTAGAGTTAAAGATGGATGAAGAAGCCTTTTTCAAAGCGATTGATCCTTCAATTTCGTTTTATTGGACATTGGAAATCAAATAGATTAAAAGTGGGTAACCACAGAAAACGCGGCACATAAAAGATAAAATTTAAGAAGAAGAAAGCTGAATTGTGGGCGGTTCATTAGAGGTCAGCCAAAGCGATATGATCAAAAAGGCGGAGGTCGTAACTGGCATCGCCACAAGCTCGCCGATACCGTCCGCCTGAATCCGTGTGCAACTGTGCACACACGCCCGATAGGGCGGACCGCGCATAAATTTTAATCCGATTTTGTTATTTGTATGCTTCACAAATAAAAAAAAAAGAGACACAAAGCAATCGAAATTTACCAAGAAACAATGATAAACACAAGGAATCGAATGAGATATTATTCCACCCAATATTATAATACGTAGTTTGTTCCCAATTGAATAAAAGCAATAAACTGTAAATTTAACAGCAAAAGAGAGAAATAAATAAAAGGCGAAAGAAAGCAACAAACAGAAACCAGATTTAAGATCACTTCTAAGGCTGAGTGAGTGTCGATTGCGCGTGCACCATTTCACCACACAAGGCACTAACGCGTCTGAACATCAAGAAGCAACCTGTTATTTTTGTGGGGTTGGTCCTTTTCTCTTCTAGTTGGCTGATTTTGTGGATGTGACACAAGTGTGGAAACCACAAGTAAACAAACATACACAACAAAAAAGAAGGGAAAACGCATAGGCGTGTGTTTATAGCAACATACTGTGACACTACGAGATTTCCGTACTTATATAGAACTACCTGAAACAAGTTTTAAGATCAAAAAAGCAAGTCCGGCTGCATTCCAAACTGTCGTGACCGTGCGCTTGCGGGGTTGCTCCCTAGTTTCAGAAAAACACGGAAGAAGACTCAAAACAAAACTGACTGCTTTATTCGTAGGACCCAGCTTGGCATCAAGAACTGCACCACGAATACCAACCATATCGACAACAAGAAAATAAAACCGGTCATTGGTGACCAGCGCCATCTCTTAATTAGAGGAAATGTTTGTTTGATTACATTATTTTTTTAAAAGCATCAGTAGATCTCATCGCGATTCATTTCATATTGTCACCTGACCTCGTGGAATCACGGATCTTCTGGCTCTACGTGTAACAGCATCGGGTGATTCATCAGATTTCTCAGCTCCCTATCTTCTTTAAAGCCGGGTGGTAGCCTAATATCGGATAGCGTTCTCGGCTCTAGCTCTCCTGTGACTCGTATTGTGAGCGCAGCACAATCAATAAAATCGGAACAGGTTCGAAGAATAATTCGTTTTCAATTCGACAGAAAATAAAATCGGATAAAAGAAGAAAGAATAATAGAGGGGAAGAGAAAACGGAGAAAAAAGAGAGATCGGAGAGCTTATACAATCGAAACGATGGCTACGCTACAATCAAACGATATAACGGTTTGATGCATTGTGCGCTGGCTGGGTGACGTATGGGGAGGGAGAGCGAGCCAACAATGATGACAATAGTGGGGAAAAAGAATTTAACAAAAAAAGAATATAAAAAAAAAGAAAGAAAGAATCATCATAATAACCATAAAAAAAGGTGGGAGGTGAATATTTTTGTTGCACACACAGACACATAAGCAACGCCCATATGAGGCGATGTGGACACAATAAGCCAATGGGGTCAAAAAAGATCGACCAAAAACTACTCGTCTATACATACTCAAGTGAGTGTCACGTCCTATTCAGATGACCTCTTTGTAAGTCAGATACGTATGACCTTACGAACAACTGCCTACGAAAATTCTATCTGCCCATTAGAATATAGGGTCCAATTTAATTGGATCCAAATTTTGTGAAGAAACTTTTAAGGTATTGGTGTGAAACACACTACTTTTGAGAACCAAGGTTTATTAATCTAATGTGACTGGCAGCTATTAATTTTTTTGCTAATAGCGCACGATGTTTCGCTTAACATTTCGCTAAATAGATCCATACCAGGAAATAAGTTTTATAAGCTTAAAAAATAGCAAAAATTACGAATTAGTGGAACAGATGATACGGGTGGGTTAGTTATTCTATTTCGAATACCGGTTGAACCAGTTCGAAAATATCATCGTCAGATCTGATGTTCGGCGTGATTCGCAGTATATTTTAATCTAAATCTTATAGATCGGGCATCTGCAAATTCAATCAACCGGTCGCCAAAGTCAATTTCCTCTGGTTTTATCTGTTTTTATTTTTCCTGTTCTTCTTTCTTAATGAAAAAAAAAATCCTCAAATTCAAACGGAACGAAGTTGTTGATTAAAATCTCCTAGGCTATATCACAATAAGGGTCACTGACAGAAGAGACCCACAAACACATTAAAGGACTTGGTAGTTTCTATAGCATCGCCAGATCAAGAATTTTCTAATTTTGCGAGATTTCAAAGCTAATAACCATGGGTGAGATTCGGGAACAACCGAACAAGAGAGCAATTGACATTTGTTCTCTTTCCTTTAAAAAAAAACAGATTATGAAAACGTATGCAACCAACGATTGCGTAGAAGGTTGGTTCGAATCCTTCCAAGTGCGAGGACCTGATAAATTGATCGTGTAAATGAAAGCAGTGTAAACTGAAAGACAGAGACAAAGGGAAGGGAGGTAGAAGAAGAAGAAAACAGATTTGAATTGGTTTCTATCTTCCATCTTATTGGCTTCTTTCGTTTAAGGGTGTTTAATTTTTGTAGTTTTTAAGAATAGAAGGAAAGAAGAAAACAACTGTTTCCAATGGCAGTTCCAGATGAATTCCAGGCTACACATTCCGTCTCATTATTATTCGCAGCCGGTAACCCACCCTCCTCTCTCGCTCACTCTTTTCTAGTCTCTACTTTCAACTCTATGTCGACTAGACACTACACTGCTAGCTGATGGTGCTACACAAGGAAAACATCTCCTTTCTCTCATCAGCACGCACACCATGTGCGCATAAGGCCATTGTCGTCAATTTCTCTCTCTCTCTTTCTGTCTCTTTGAGTGAGCTCTTGTTTCCCGATTTCGTATAGACAGATTGACAGATATCTTATTCAATATTACTTGGCCAATAGAAACATTGGCTCTGATATCTTGTCAGCTCAATCCAAACAAGTTGTTTATTCAATCACGTTGTCGTCGTCGTTCTTTTTTTTTGTCGAATTCGGTCATACCACTGAAGTTCGATCGGTTCTTTCGGGATTTCAGGCTCTTGAGGACTAAAGTATGATGGAGGAACCGACAAAAAATATGCTGGAAAGCATTTCAATTATATACATTCTCCAGTTCTCTATTTTTCTCGTTTTCTTTTTTAAATAAGAATAACTTTCAATATCCCCCCCCCCCTTCTTGTCTGTGACGTGAAGGATATTTTTTATTGCTTTTCTTTCCTCTGTTCAGTTCAGCGCTGGGGTGGCTTATAGACTTTCGTATAGAAACATATGGAGAAAAGAAAAGAGGCGAAAGAAAAAGGAAGAAAAGAGGAGGTTTCGTTGGACCATTGATTGAAAGTGTCTCAGCTGGAGATCGCCAGCAACTTCATCCTCTTCGTTCTATGTCAGAATATGAGAGGGAATGCAATAGGTTTCCTTTCGTTGGAGTCGGCAAGACGCCATCTTCAGCTGACTCTCTCATACAATAGGGCTTGTGTTCCGATGCAAAACCAATCGTTCATGATCAATATTCAACAAAACCTGGCATATAAAATTGGTTATGGATATATATTTCTAGCAACTGTAGTCAAGTCACGATGTCAACTAGGTGTCGTTTTCTCACAAGTGAAAAAAAAAGATAAATCTAAATGAAGGTGAAGTCGGTTTTTTGAGCGATTGCCGTTATTCGACTCAACCTTAATAGAATTTTAGAGGACTAGAGGCGGAGACTTTTACGCTATCAATTTATGAAAAAAATTGTTGGGGATTTTAAAAGACTTATTTATGGAAGAAAAGTGGTACTGTGACTAAATTAAACGCCCGTGATGGTCGATTTTAATATTCGGGACAAATAGAACTTAGCCGATAATGACCAATAAAAATGCTTATTGGCCCTCATCAGTAAAACAGATGACATGGGGAAGACTGAGAAGAAGGAGAAGGTAATGAAATAACAAGATGTGACGAGTAACACAAAAGACTGCGCTGGTTCAATCGACCGTTCTTTTAAAGTCTTATGAAAGAAATGACAAAAATTTAATTTCGTTGTTTTGTAAGGATTGCCTGAAAGCCCTCGAGGCCTACAAACCAAATACGCATAGTAGAAATCGTATGAAATATTGGTTATGTACCAATCAGTTTTTTTTTTATTTTCTTGAGCTCAACATAGTTAGTACTCTACAGTGTTAACTGTTTTTCAAAATACAAATATTTCACGAGAAAGTGGTAGCTTTCCTCTCTTGCATCAATAAAGGCATCAACAGAACAACTAAAAATATTCAAAAATTGCTTTAAAATGGCAAAAAAAATTTCAATCATCGCTTTTTCACGCTACGGCACTTTATCTTGACTGTGTGGTTTTACTTGCGTCTTTAAATAGGAGAATGAGGGTTATACTAGGACCGTACACATAAAACGGCAATAAAAATGAAAACCACATGTAATTCGTTGTAATTTAATATACCATAATTAATAAGACAAGAGTAAAACCCGCTCTACTTTCAATCTAAACAATTGTACTAATTTAAAATATGTAGCAATCTGGAAAATTGAAACAATTAGCAACAATTATGGACAGCATAACGCAGACTCCGAAGATTTTCATTCGATGTACCGTATAATATTTACTGGATGGACTTGATTGATGAGAAAATTACGTATAATAGAGTTTTGCACAAAAAATTTAAAAAAAAATCCTTCTCATATGATCTTCCAAAATCTAGCTGCAAGTTTCGGAAAAATCGACTCAGAATAACGACCCACTTGTCTGTGGGAGGAGCTCAGCATTCGCAAGGTTTTTCATCGAAATAAAAAAATTACGATTTGTGTTTTTGCACTGAATAACGTACAGGTACAGAAGAGAGAAATGTGGATAAATGAAACAAATGAAACTTTGTCTAGATGGATCTTCAAAAATTGGTAAGAGAAATATAGCGCATTCGGCAACATGATCGGAGTTCAATAATATGAATGTAGCACACACATAAAGTCAATAAGAAATAGAGGAAATAACTATTGTTATATAATCATATTACGGGATATCACTCAATCTCCAGAGACTTCTATATATTTGAAGATGATTCATGAGGGAAATCGGACTAAATCTCCGTATTTCTTTAGCTCCACATTACCTTAATAGCATCAAAGGTTTACAAACGGCTTATTGAATATTAAAAGGACAACTTAAATACCGGTAATAAAAAAAACGTATGGAAATAAGGCAGAAGAAACCCCACACTTTCCGTGCCTGATTTGACGATGCCTGCAGCAAGTAATAAGATTCGTAAGTTCTTCTTGGTCTTTGAAGTAGCCGAAGGATTTCCAGTTATTCTAAATGGATGAACAAGTACGCAATAGGTCCTATTGGTCCTATTGGCTCAACTCTCAGAGTCTAGCAGTGCACGATTCATTGCGTGTTTGGTAACTTCCTTAATCGAATTCAGAATGACCTCTTTCGATACTTATGAGAATACTCTTAAAGTAAAAAATAGTTTCAAACTATGACGTTGATTGAAAGAAACGAAAACCGCAAACCATTTCAAATACATTCCGAAATTGTCAATGGGGATTTGGGCTCAAAGCATCTGTAATTGTTTAGAAAATTCCTCTTGTCAATTTTTTGGCGGCAAGAATGCGATTGAAGACTTGAGAAGCAGAAAAGTTATTATAAATATACTTTGTGTAGACTAGCACGCATAACTTGGAAAGAAAAGAATTTGTGTACGTTTCTCCGTAATGAAATACATCGCCTTTATAGATATGACTAGTTGACTGACTACCTGATTTTCAAATTTATTCCCAAACGTTGTCATTACAATATTTTGTACCGTAATAGCATTTTCGATAAGGCAGATCAGTCACAAGTTATCCCGGAAGGGGAAAAAAAACAAGTGAATGCAGTCGAGGCTGAAGAAGTTCGAACGGCATGCGGGAAATGAAAGTCATCTATCACAGCGGAGTCGGCGTATTCCAACGGATATCTCTCCTGATTTTCGTTCGTTCGTAATATGTAAAATGCAAGTTTTTTATTCACATCTTGAACGGACAAAAACTCTTTTTTTCAATATGTACTGCATTTGTTTGTTGAGATGGATGGCACAAGCAATGTACCGTTTAGTTAAAAAAAGGAAACATGTACTGTTGTAGAAACTCCGATAGTTCACAAGAGTTTGCCTTTCGGCGGCATAAAGTTTATGAAGAGAACCGGAGGCAGACCGGAAGGTCGGAGGACAATCTATCCTCAAATCTGTTTTTCTTTTTCTCTTTCCCTCGTTCTTCTGGTTCTCACAATCTAAGTTGATGGATGACTTGGTATATTTTTGTCTGGCAGTTGAGGCTTGCGATCAAAATGCCGTCCTGATAGCCACCATAGTACACACAAAAGAAACTTTATTCATTTTAACCCTGAATCATTCCCACATTTTGAAATACTATCTATACTTATACAGAACACGTTTCATATACAACAACATGGGAAAAATGTGAGAAACCGGATGATCATTCTGTCATATACAAGTTACATAGTCAGGCCCGCATGAATGTCGCAACATAAACGAAGGGAAATGACCATTAGAAATAGAAAACACATTGAAACCAATTAGGAACTGCATTACAGATAATTTGATGCACAAAGAACCTACAATGAGCAGCACTCTTAGGGCTGGGCCCCTGAAAATCCCTTTTATCATGTCGGCCCTCGGCTTGACTGTGGGGGGTATACGTGTGCTGTATACGACGATGGAACAGTAAAGGGGGAAGACTGAATCAACAAATAACGCACCGATGGTTCGTTCTCGATTCGACCGTGTGTTTATTGACAGAGCGGCGAACGAGAGGTAGGGGGGAGAAAAAGAGAGATGGAAAGTAAGAGAGAGAGAAATGTTTGGGTTCGAAATTCCCGCCTATTGTTGATGCCGATCCTACTGGCCAATCCTCGTTGTAAATCCTTGAAGACCAAGCCATTCAACAGACCTCCGGCTCCGTCTTTATTAGTTAAAGGTATTTTTACTTTTTCTAGATTACACTTCTTAGTTTAAACTTTCGTTGATCAAATGTATGGTGCTGTTTTTGGTGTTGTTGCAACGACATGAGCGAACCACGCACGTCTCTAATAACGCCTTGCGCACGCATTATTTTATCACATAGAATATCAAATGCGCAACAGAAAGCTGTTTCTGCTGAGAGTTCGGTTGGCAAAACCACACATGCATATATTAAAATTCCAGTTTATCCATGTCTCAAATAAATGATAAGCCATTCGATTATGACGACGTGTGTGTTGTAAAATCACAAAGAGAACAAAGTAAAACAGAAGAAACGTGCAAAATAATCGAAAAAAATAATGTAGATACAGTTCGTTTTGTCAGAGTTTGCTGAAGCGAAAGTGTACTCCATCAATTCGCTAATGTTGCTGCTTCTCTGATTGCGCGGATTTGCGCCAGACCATCAAGGTGTGAAATATCTCAACCACTAAACTATGACCAATTGTTGGGGGTTAAAAGGAAAAGAGTGACAGAGGAGAAAAAAAAACAGACAGGAAGAGAGAGAGAGAGAGAGAGAGAGAAAGAGACGGATAGAGTAGTGAAAGTTGTCAAAAGACGGCTCCGATTCCGGCAGGCGAGAAAGTTCCGGCCTAGTTCAGATGTCTATGTCAGTCGTTCTCTTCCTCAGTTTGGCCTTCCCCCTTGTAAAGGGGAGGGAGTGATGGAAGAGAGGTGGACGCAGCTGCGAAACCCAGTAGAGCACATCAAACAGAAGAAGAACAGGACCACACCAGAGATAAAATGGACGGACAACGGAGGGTGGAATGGTGGTAGGCGCACATCAGTTGATTTAAGAAGTTGTAATAGGGGACATTTTAACTAAGGCACTTAATCTTGAATAGTTGTTACTCTTGTTCTTCTAACAAGACACGAATGAAATTTGCAATTATTTAAATTTTTAATGTAAAACGTTTGACGAAAAGTTTTGACTAACTATAGAAAATTGGTCTGTTGCAAAATAAAATTTTCACTAAAAAAGTAGATATTGTTTGATTTAGATTTGAAGTACCGTGTTTTGAACGATTTAAATCATAAATCAAATCTAATTCTCGATTTCGATGTTCGAAAACTAAGTCGAATTTGATTTAATTTTTAATTTATTTATTGAAACGATTTAAAATCAAATTTGATTTAATAAACACTGCAATCAAACTTGTTATTTTGAGAAAAATTCGGGAAATGCGATTGTTGTCATTCTTTATGGATTAACTGGTTTCTAAAAAATTCTGATTTAGCAGTTAGACGAGTACAAAAAAATTTCACCTCATCTTTAAAAGCAATCGACAAACACAAACCCCAAAAGATCACGTTGCGAAAGTTTTCAAAATCATCAAACGTGGCTGATTAAACATTTTGAGAAGGCACTGAAGACGTCCAGGAAATCCTTCGACACATTAAGGTATTTACTTTTGCTGAAAAAGACAGACATAGACAAGATGGAGTGTAAAACTCGTTAGAGTTAGTCGAGGGTGAAGAAGGAAGAACAAGCTTACTAAAGAAGGGGAGGGGACTTAGAAAAGTTTTTCAATTGCAAAATGATCCGATGACATTTCCATCGCACAGTTGAAAACATATGGCGTCCAAAGGCAAGGACGTTTAGCAGGAACTGAACTGGACCCCATGCCACGGGTACTACTGACAGTGGCAGTACTGCAGTATGTAGCTACGAGCAGCCATGATTCCATGTCCAGTGTCAAAAATAGGAAAAGGTTTGACTGTTGAAGCGGCACTGCAGTGCATGGGACAAAAAAATCTTCTTTTGTCTACCACACATCTTAGTCGTTATTCTAAGAAACGGCTAGAAATGATTTGTGGTAATGACTAGATGGATGAAAGCCTCGGCATAACTAAGTTCCAGCTTCCGAGTTCCAAATACCAAAGAAAAACGATACAAAAAGTTCATTGAGCGCAAGGATAATGAATAAACCGGCAATCGTCAGCTGACGACGAAAATGAAACAGAAGAGAACAATAAATAGGCTATATTTTGTGGAATAATTCTTTTGATTTTCTGTGTATAATTGTTGTCATTGCGTCGCGGCGGGGTTTTTCTAGAGGATCAGCGGGTCCCGCAACGCTAGGAAACCAAATAATCCCTTCATTTGTCTCTCTTGCTGGCCAAAGCTCTGCTATCTTATTACTGAAGGAGGGAGGGCTGTAGAAGAAGTAAAGCTATTGCGGCCAACGGCAGACGGATAGGATCAACACGGATTAACTACTGGATCAAGTTCATAGGACTGTAGCGGAAAGTGGCAGGCTCTTTAGGCAGAAAACCTAAATCGTAGACCACCGCCAACCTCTGGCCAATCGATTTCACACAAGAAAAATCAAAGACACTTTTCCATTAGCTTAGAATGATGACATTTTAAGTTATCCCGCTAAGTTTGATTGCTTATTGAGATTTTCATCGAGGAGACGAAAAAAAGTGACTGTCAACAAATTTGTTTTTCTACATTGAAGACATTTTTCTTTACATTGGATGTGTACGGAAGATCATTTCGCGCCATCCAGTAGTGACACTAAATACTTATTCACAGCGGGAAAATTCATTTTGTTTTTCGAAAATCAAAAATGGCTCGCTCAAACCAGAGAACCCACGCCATCTCTTAGAGAAAAATTGACTTCAATCTTAAAAAATTAACAGATATTGTCAGCCATACGTGAAAAATGAAAAGGATTTCTTCCATTTTAAAATATTGGAAAGCATAAGGCCTACACTTTTAATTTCATATTTATCATTTTTAAATCCTCGCGCTAGTCGCGCAGTAAAAAATACAGAACCGGAACATTCAGAAGTCGTTATGTTATCCCAGTTAGAAAAATGAAGTATTCCTGTTACGTGATGTAATCGAGACATTTTCAGATTTTTTCCTCACTTCCTAATAAACGAAGGTAATAAGAATGAGAATAAACGTGTGAATAATCTTCAATTTTAAATGAAGCGCTCCATCATTACTGGTAAAGTACGTCAGTATAAACCTACTGGCCGCTTTTAAAACGGTGTCTAATGGTGCTAAGATTTCTATTATAATTAGAAAATATTGGATTTGTAAATTTTGTTCATAGCGGATAAAACTAAATTGAGTCCTCGTTCCTAAGATTTTTTATTTCTTGGTATGTAGGCGTATGTAAATTTCCCATCTGTTCACTGTCCAACATCCGTCACAACGTAGTTTCCGTTATCAGCACCAGAGGTGCTGGTGGTTGTTGTAATATGGTTTTACCCCCCAAAATTCAATCATTCGTGGCGCGCACCAGCTGATAAATTTTGAAAAAACACAATTTTAAAAATGTCGTGAAGCCGCTGCTTCGAAAAAACAATAACCTTCGCGATTTTTCAGGTTTTTGCTATTCCTTCATATAAGATTCATGTATGATGCTTAGAATAAGAAAATATGACCAATCCCTCGCAGGTATGATTAGAATCTAATCATACGTACCTGATCATACATTCATACCGACGATGAAAGGTCATTTAGCGACACCCGTGTCGTCACAACATAACGCTTAACTCCGATTAATGTAAAACGTACTCCAAAATGAAAATATCTCATTGGTGGAGGGCGAACACATGACCAAACTCCAGCCGATTGAGTAACAACCCAGACCGCCCTACGAGAGACGACCCCAGGTTTTCATAAGAAACTTTTCGGATAACTAAGGACATCTAGCAGCAAAAGCTAAAACCAAACTAGTGAAACACACAGCCAAGTCTTAGAAGATAAGACGAATTAAGGAAAAAGACGCATCAAAAGATGAGAAAAACATCCCCCTAAATAACAATAAAATGTAGTAATATATTTATAGAACTTTCAATATCCTATTACTAATCTATTATTGTAATGCATTAATAACAAAAAGTAATAAATAAAATTTACGTGAATTACAAATAAATAGAAGAATTTTCACATAGTACAAGGGGGTTCATCATCAACGAATTCTAGTCACCACGAATGAGGCATGCACGTAGAGGAAGTTTTTAAAGAGTCGAATGAGAATTACGAAGGAGATGATTGAGAAATAAACCTTGTTATTTAACTTGGCTACAGTATTTAGAAGCCAAAACAATTTAAAACACGAACAAAAATTCTAACGTTGGTCTCATTTTAGCCCTTTTTTTATTACATGATGTATTTTACGCTCGGTATTTTATAAAACAAATGCAAATAGAAAAATGTATTTTAAAAGGTATATCATAGAGAGCAGCCGGATTTCCTATACCCGCTGCGACCGTTGGTCATATTTTATCTAAACACTCACATCATACGCTTAATACGTATATACAGCTGTTTGAACCGAAATATTTAGAGCAGCATATAACTAACTGAACATACAACATACCACCGTATGTGAATCCGGAGCGCTTGCAGCCACCAAAAGGTGCTGCACTGCTCCTGGAACGCGCTATAAAAAGCGAAAAAGAAAAGACTTTGTAAATATTTACAATATCTGCCGACCACGAGCTCCAAATTGCCCCCGACCCCATCTCCCTCTATGTCTACCCTCTCTTTTCTTACACTGTGTTTATTCGTGTACGATGGCCGAGCACCGTCTAAAGATAGGCCAACTTCTGACTCTGGTAGACTAGAAATTTTCTTACAAATTTCCTGCAGGAAAAAAAAAAAATACTTGCTTTTCTTTTCAGTCGGAATCACGGTGAACGCTTACAAAGAATAGTTTATGATTTCATTCGGCGTTCTTATATAAGTGGACGCAAGCATCGAGACGGAGGGAGGACAGCTCATACTAAGGGAAAGTTACCAAGCCTTGACGGCGGGTGACCACCGATTTTATCAGCAGCTGTGTCACGATGGCCAATAAAGTTTGAGCTACCAATTTATGAATTGGCGAAAAAAAAAACCTGACCTTTATCAATTTATTTTGCTGTCATCAACTAAACGAAACATACCGATACTCAATCATTTGCCAAAAGAAGTCTGTGACGTCATCAGAATTGCAATGTAACAACCCAAAAATCTTTACTTTAGTCGGTATTTGCTAGTACTAAACAATTGCCATGATTGTATCTCTCGGGAATGACCAACCAGCATGTTTTAAAAAATTCTTTACCGGCTTCTATATGTTGTCCTTATTCAAAGATATCTCTTTCTCCCACTTTTTCCTTTCTTTTTTCTTCGCTTTTCTTCTTTCGCTCTCATCTCTCTCTCTGAAATGAAGAGAGTGAACTTGGACGCACTGACTTTGAAACGACCGGCGCAACGGGCGCCCGTCCATTCAATTCCTTATAATGGATTGGCATCCGGCGGATCGGATCGCAATCCGAACGGAACGGTATCAAATGATTTGGAAATGCAGAGGATGGCAGTAGCGGCCGAAAGAGACGGTGGCATCTATACGACGAGTAGCGCCGCTCCGGTACGCTCGGCTTTTAGCCTACACATTCAAGATGAGCGAGGCTCTTTTGAAGTGAACCCTTGAATCGGCTGATTGAATGGTGGTGCTATCGATATAGTACGCACTACGCCGGTTTCTTCTTCTTTTTCTTCTTCTTTTGTATTGTGTTGCATGTCGACCGAAAACGATTCGTCTATAGTTGAAATTGTAAACTTGAACACAGTTAGAGCCTACTCTTTTCCAAGTTCGCTGTCTAACTTCAACTTTGAACCTCTTGAAGGAAAAGAGCTCGAAGGAAAATGCCCCCCCCCCCTCAGCAAATCGACTCTGTCCGTTGATACAATTATCGGCGATGGATGGTGAGAGTTGACTCGTTGGCCGTCACGAATCCTCTAAAGAAGAGCTTTGAAGAAGTAAGAAACAAGTCAAAGGGATTCGATGCCATGACGTGTAGACTGAATGTCGATCAACGAAGATCGTTTGTCAACCTAACGTAAGGGACTAAGGACATGGACGACCATTAGGCACGGCACAACGATGGAAGACCTCATCACTGTTTCTAGTCCTTTGACTTTAACGCTGAGTTGAATTGATTTCGGACTGATAGTCGTGGCTGGCTTGGGACGAGATGAGGTTAGGATCGGGAGGGGATACGATTAATTGGCTGCGTCTCCATTAGGGCCGATCACTATTATCCGTGCAACGAGACAAGTACTGAGACGAAGAATAAGGAGAAAGCAAGGAAATCGCGTCGCTAACGACGTCTATATGTATAGGCTACCCGAGTATTGTTACACGAAGAGTTGATGATGCAATCAACACTCCCCACTGTGACGGTGTGCGCAACTGGGAGCCTGGATGCGATGACGACGTCAATGGCTTCAGTGTGGATGACTTTGGCTGCCACACGATTCTTTGCTTTTCATCTAGCCACGTACGCCGTTCATCTCATAATGAGATGAAGAGTTAAAGCTACGTATACCTACTGTACTGCTGTCGTGGTTGCTAGATCTTAATTCTATTTTTCCTCCCTTTTTTTGGTAGTACGACTGCAGTGTTTCTTTTTGAGTCTTTGCTCTTTTTTTATCCCGTACGGAAAAAAAAACGAAAATAAAAAAAAGAAACGACGAAATAAAGAAAGAAAGGAAGAAATAAAATAATAAGAAGAAAGAATAAACGATATCAGTATCCACCAAGTGATACCATTTCACGAACGGTTAATTGGTTCGCGACCCCAATAATGCTATTGCTATGAAGTGTCCTTTTTTCTTATAAAAGAATCTTTTGTTTGGCTGGAAATGACATTTCTTTAAAAAAAAATCCAAATTAAGTACCTTACACTAGAATAAATGAAGATTTTTCACCATTCGTCTTATCCAATTTGAGAAATACAGAATGTAAAAAGAGAAATACTGTTAACCATTGTGGCCATTATCACTAACTAACACAGTAGTCCTCATACACCAGACATCCGTACAAAAGCGTTTGCATCTCTCTATAGTATATTTATTACACTTCGACAACCGAATTCATCCTAAGCTAGATTGATCCGTGAAGGCGATGCGATTGAATCGCATCGCATTTTCAATGATCGATGGAAGAAGGCGGGTGCACATACTCTATGAGAAATTGTGTCTTGCCTATTGTGTACGCCTACAGGCAAATAGTAATATTCAAGAACGCAGAAAGCGCCAGAATCCATCGCTCTTTTCCGTATATGAATCAATCATTGAAAGTAGAGGATTGCCAGCTAGCGATGTAAGGAAATACAGTCAAACCAAACTAGAATAAGGAAAACAACAACAACAAAAAACATGAAGTGAATAATCTTACCGCTTTCCGTGTCAGATGAAGGGGAGGTTGCAACTCCGGAGACGGCAGAGGCGGACGTTGAAGCAGAAGCAACAGCACTCACAACTCCTTGAGCGACTATTCCTATTAAAGATTAAACGAGTAAACATGAGTTCATATTCCTATTACCTAGTTTGAGGACAAGTCAACATCGTGATGAGAGGAATAAGTCTCATGTATACAGAAGTTAGCCTAATGTGGATGGAACACACACAGTCACAAAAGTTGTTCACCTAAATGGTCAACCCGTGTACTACCAAAAGTACAGTTGCTGCTAAGTTCTAGCCCTTTCCTTTGTCTTCTTGTACGTCCAATCTTCTTGTCCCTCTCTCCGCCACGTAATTGAAAGAGTCAATCAAGAACGCTCGTTCGGATTTCGAACCCTAATTGAGCTACATTCTATGGATGGGCTTTCTCTTGCTATCTAACGCACACACACACAAAAATAAAATAGGATCTTGGATAGAATGGAACCCGATCAAGTTGAAGAAAACAGCGAAAGACAAAAAAAAGGAAAGGTGAATGGGTCATCAAACGAGTCTTTCTCTGAAAGTTCACTGTTCCGTCTCACTTCCTTCTTTCCTTCTTGTTTTTTCTGTTGAAAAAAAAGAAAAATACCACCACAACGGTACCAATCAGACAGAACTCTCGGAAACTCTTTCTAAACAAGTTGAATAAAAAAAGGTAAAAATATTAGATGGAAAAATAGTAATAATAAATAAATCTTTTAAGTGTTGGTTGAAATATTCTGTATGTAAGTAATACATGCGAATGTAATTTGCGTAATATTATAAGGTTGTTAAAAGTAACCTCATTAAATTATTTCGTTTGGACGAATCTATCAAAACAATATTCGCAATGTTAATGAGAGTTTATATCGAAAATTAATAATAATTCCTAATTGAAGGAAACAAAGGCTTTTCATTGCTTTTCACTATTATTTATTAGTATGCTGTACTGCAACATAATTCATTTCCTGCTTGATTTTCTCGCCACATCCTCATTAGTTGAAAAAAATCCATAGTAAAAGTCTATCTGCACCCTGCTGAAGCGAACAAGCAAACGGAGAGTTTTTTTTCTCGTTCGGGACGTGATGGATTAGTACTCAAGAGTGCATTGAATGTCGTGGCCAGGACTCCAGAAACTAAGGAACAGTAGCGAAAACATCGAAAAGGAGAGAGAGGAAGAGGTGAAGCCATGGCCATCTCTCTTCTATGTCTGTTTCGTCTACTCGGCTCTTCTCTACCAGTTACGAGTAACCCGCTGTAACCGTACAATACAAAAACGGTACAGAGGAAGGAGAAAGGAAGAGAGTATGGAAGAAGACATATCAGAGTGTGTCGCTCCCCGCCTCGTGATCAAAAGGACAAAGCGAAAAGAAAAAGCGACGAGAAAGAGAGACTAGGTTCATTATCGATTACCTACTTCTCTTTCTCTTGTGCTTTTCTCTGACTTCTGGGCTTTCCACACGGAAAAAGCGTACAAAAGATAAAAGAATCGCTTAAAGAAGAACGGAGAAAGGTCATGTCGGTAAACCTGATGAGAGAGATGTACCACAAAATTAACCAATTGACAAGCAGTGTGTGGTGTTTCACGTTCTCGTTCCAACGACACTTATTTTGATTGATTGATTTTTTTTGTGGCCTAGTCATCATCAACGAGAATGATTGCACTTTCTTAAGTGAAATTCGTTGAAGTAAAAGAGGTAGACATAACGATGCATGTCACGTACTGAATCAATAGTACCCAGAATTGAGACAGAGGAAGACGACACTTCCAAGAAACGTTTCAGTTTTCACTTTTAGGACAAATAGGACAGGGATTAACATTCAGCGAATGGCGAGGGACAAATACTATAGAATCACCCTTGCTTGGTGTGCTGGCGTGAGGAGGCGCAAATTTTTATTTCTGATCCGACGCCAAAACTCACTAATGAGAAAGCAAAAAATAAAACAAGCGAAAAAAAGAAACGAAAAAAAGGTTGTAAAAGAAACAAAAAAAGACGAGAACAGATGACGCTGCCTTCCTAGTTGATTTATTGTTATTACCGAGATGAAAGAGAGCCATGAGTTTGGTCTCATCGATGAAGGACAATCCAAAGATATTTTTTTTAAGCTATGCGTTACGTCAACAAAATGTCGACTTCGTACATATATGAGGTGTACGAACGAAAAAGAAGCGGACCACGGTCCGTTTTCGAACTTCTATGTATATATAACCGTTGACTGTGTAGGGTGCGGCCAACGTGCCTCTAAGATCCATTCGAATAGCATCTAGTCCGGGTTGTTGGTTCTCTTCGAGACAATTTAGGAATCGTGCCGTAGAGCTAGCCAAAAAAATAACCTGATAAGCGAGACGGCGTGGGAGCTACTGGCATTGTCTCATATTGGTCATCTCCAACATAGCCAAACCCGTCCATACCCTCTCATCTGTAGTTCACAGAGATACCATCGGCTCTTTGAAAATTTGTCTTTTTTGTTGATCAAAGTTGAGGCTTTTGTTTACTAACGTGCAGTATGCCATGCACTGCTCTGTCTGTCTGTGTATGTATACAGACATATTTTTCATATACAGAGGCCAAAAGGGCACAAGTCACTACACCGACCCATATAGCCAATGATGGGAAGATAAAGAAGGCTAATTCTAACAAAGTAAAAAGAGGGAGAAACCAAACTGACCTACAAACGTGTGGCCGCGCGAGCGGGAATGAACGGTGTGCTCCTGAATATCCCTGAATACCCTTTGTAGAATTAGATTTTGAATTTTTCCTGTTCTGAACCCACAGAACAGAAAAGCAAGCACACACATTGCCAGTATAATGATCTAATCTTGCAAGAAATAACCAAGTTGAACTTTTTAAAGAAATGAAAAGAAATAGATGACATGTGCCACGTTATTCACCAAGCACGGCGAATACCGGTTAACGGACCGGGAGAGCTGCGATGCTGCGCTCGGCATGTGTATGTCTTCGGTCTTCCATTGAAGCGGCTAAACAAACAAATGGTCCAATTTGGACGTGAGAAAGGGCGCGCTGAAGAGCCTTAGAAAAACAACAACCAATCGCCTCCCATTTTCGACATCCTTCGGCTTTTTTCGTACCGTAAGGGTTAGACTTCCCGTTAACATCGGCTTGAACCGTTTTCCTCGTCTTTTTTTTTTTTCCTCACGACTATCTTTTTATTTCCATTTGATCGCTCTGTCGTGTAGAGCAAGAGAAAGGGCCAAGAAGAAAGCAAAGGCGAAAACACAATAACAACAAAGACGACGACAACAAAATCATTTCGAGCCGTGCTCTTCAGACCCTGGTACTGCCAATGCTGTTTCTGTTTCTGCTTCTTTTCCGTGTTTCAGGCATTTCGCTCAGACTATCCAAATCACTCCCCATCATCAAACACAGCAACAACCGACCTTATGCACACACACACACACACACACACAAACAACATTAAATTTTGGTAGAATACAGACAGAGTGCATCCTGTTTTGATTATTTTAAAACGTCTGGCTGTCTCGTGAGACACGCAATTTCGTTTTCTTTTTTCCTTTTCTTTATTTTCCCTTCATATTGCTTCATCTTGCCAAGATGGTTACGATTTGAAATCAAATGTTGTTGGCCAATGGATTGTTTGTTTTTCATCGTTCAAGGTATTTTTCGCGCTCTTCATTTTCAACAGTGAGATGACATCGTAGAAAGATGTCAAGTGTTAACTCGTTCCTCGTTCCCCCAACAGGGCAATAACTTCGAAGTATCTCGATCGACAACGGTTGAAACGACAACTTCGTCGCGCCAAACGAAATCAAACATGTTTCAAACACGATTTCCGTTTGTCGTTCATCTCCCAACATTTTGAATAATTTTAAATTATGGTTATTTTGAATCGCTCGTTTTTTTACTACGATTGACGAATAAAATCGATACCAGACAATTCGTTTCAGCCAATGAAATGTCGACAGACTTGTAATTGGGTTTTCTCATTTATCAGAATAAACGGTTCATAATGCATAAATTAGTGTCGATCAATTTTGTTTTATGTTCAAACGGTTATTTGATTCCATTTTACATTATTAATATTATAGTTTACAGACATACAATTTCCTTTATTTAGCATTTGAATCCAAAATAGCTTCCTAATTTCCTATGCAGCTTCGGTATAAAGCCACTTGTCAACGATATGAATCAGATCTCTTTGATAAAACTATTTTAAAAATCTCCTTACAGTTTTTCTATTCCAACCTAGCGAAAGCGACTGCAATGTCTTGAACGTGATGGATGATTATATTTTAATTTCACTCGCGAATTTCTCTGGCTTAAAATTGTACGATGACAGCGAGGGAAAAAAATAACAAAATATACAGAAAAGAAAAAGTTAAAAAGGGAAAATGACGAAAAGAAAAGCCAGACTTCTGATGTGAAGCGCATTCATTTGTCATCTCACCCGCGTCTGGTGAGTATATCTAAAGTTAGTCTGCACGCTGCTACCGATCCGTTTCCGGAGCGGCACAGTCATTTAGACTGCCGCGTAAAAGAACTCAAATAAATCGTCAGAGAAACAGCCAAAGAAACAGACACTCTTATAACCTGATTGGTCAAATAACTCGATGCAATTTTTCTCGCAACTCTTGACTGGCGAGTGGCGACTGGCTGAGTTGTACATGACCTATGTGGGTTGCAGTCAGCAAAGGCTGCCCTCATCCCCTCACCCCATCATCCGCTTCGTCAACGACGCAAATCCTCCGTCGTCCGTCATCGAAGACAATCTACGGCAAACTCGTTGCCAAGTATCGGAATGAGTGTTTTACTAGCGGGTTATTACCCGTCGCTATTCCAGCAATTCCTGGTCCAAGTCAAGCACCATCCTGGCCATCATTCGTCGTTGTCATCGTCGTGCGCGGTCTTTTTTTTTTCTTCTTCGTCTTCTCTTCTTTACTTTTCTCTTCTTTCATTTTGAACCAGTCCCGAGAGGAAGGGAGATAGGAGCCGGACTGTGAACCCTGGAATAGCCGGACGTTTCCTCTCAACACTTTGCATAAACAGCTCTACTAAAAGTTTCTTTTCTATGAAGAAGGCTGAAGCGGCTGCTCTATGCTGTGGGCAGAATGTTTAATTCATCCACCTCAAAGATTGCGTGTTAGACATTCATGGCACCCTCACTTTTCACCGAATAACTTTCGTCAATAAAATATATTCGGATAGTGATTGGTAAACCAGTTCAAACTCTTGATTCTTATGGATTCTGACTTTGTAGTCAACAAAAAATGGCGCCGCCTTTCTATTTGATCAATAAAACGGCCAACCGCCGTTGCCAATTGCCCAAGGCTTTGCGCTCGAAGACTTCAAGTCTCCTTGTCGTATGCTCGAACTGCCCACCAGATCATCGTAATGCATCATGAGTACTGTACTGTACAAGGCTCACGGCTACTCCCATAAATCAATGTATACCTACATTGTACACACCGTTGAAATTGCACGGCATATAATACACACGTAGATACATGAGATCCTTGATGACAAGAGAAAATAAAAATGATAAAAAAACAAACAGAATAAGGAGTCCAACAAGACCAACTTTCTCGCCTATTAAATACTGTCAGTATACACTTTTGAAAAATTGTCTCGAGATGGTTATTAATCATACAATCGAAGTTCAAACGCCGAACTATCCATTTGTATACCTTAGTCCTGTTTGAACTTTACTAGCTTCAAAAGTTTCACGAAATAATTATTAACGTATAACGCTGATCTACGGGATCGATCGCGTGAGCGTATATACAGCAGTTAAAAGTAAAGCTTGTACAGAAAGGTTTACACTCTCGTCGCTCTCGTCACTGACCACCACTGTATGACTACACTACCCCATATTCCCCATAACTCACACGCATATAAAACATTAGTGTTATTGTCAGCAGATGCATAGGACGCAAAATAGAAAAATAGGTTGATGCATTTGATCTAAGTCAACATATTAAGCGAATAAGAAAAGCAGCGCGAGGAAAAAATATGCAACAGTAAGCCAACAACTGAGATTGTTGGCTATCTCGTATTAATATTAATGAGTATAACTAATTACGTATACCGTACATTCGTTCAACACTACATTTAAATACATAAACGTCGCGACAAGTGAAATAGTTGAATACAATAAACGCAAATGATGAGGCCGCAATCAAGTGTTTCTCTAAGGTTATGCACGTTGCCACAAAACTGACATAAGACTGTTGAAAACTCACGCAACTCGACCACTTATGTTTGATCGCTCCACCAGGTGTAAACATTCCGCCATTATGGGTTTGATTGAAATCCTCAATGAAGCGATTAAGGAACAATAAAAAAATTCCAATGCAAGCTTGTCACGGAATGAATGAAAGATAAAAAGAACAAGGAGAATACGGAAAACAAAAGGAAGGATTTGAATTGTTATCTATTTTCACTCCTGCAATCTCTTGGCACATGCCTACATCCCAACAACGGTCTGGCAATACGAGATGCGACGTGAGTGGCATAACGAACAGAATCGTAATAAAGAGGATCGAGTTATCCGCCTCCACTTCTCGTTTCCTTCAATCGGCTGCGTGTTTGCGCCAACGTCAGTTTGCGATCGTGTGAACATGTGCAAACGTTAGCGAAAGCGAAGGAGTTGGAGCAAGAACAAGGAAGGTATGGCACCTAATTGATGCATTTTTTTTCTAGAGAGATTACTCGTCGCCGTGAGATTCTATAGCCTAAACGGGGAAGTTGGTATACAATAAAAGAGTCTTGTAGATGGATATTATGGAAGAATGAGTCGAGAGAGCCAGCAGGGACAAGAACTATGGACATAGAGAAGATGCGTTGATGACATTAACGACGTGTGAGCACAGCAATCTCGCAACCGGCCCTCCTATAGCGTGAGCTTGCCTCCTGCGTGCTGCTCTGAGTGTGTGTGTGTGTGAGGTTATGAACTATGAACGCTGAGTCGAATAACACAGGGAAGAAAATCCATCATCCTGGGTTATTCTCCTGCAACTCTGGCATCCACACGCCCATTCTACGCTCGTTTCTTTCCTTTTTTTTCTGTCTTAGTTTCTTTCTTTTCTTAATTTCTTACTCCCTTTCTTATTCTTTTGGTTGTAACTCATTTATATGTGGAGGCTTTTGGGGGGAAAGGAGAGCAATACTGCACAGTCTGCTGTTAGAAACTCTCCTGTTATTCCCGCCTTACTTATTTTTTTTTTTTCTGTTTTTCTTTTTCATTTCTTGTATTTTTTTTCTTTTCTTACTGGCATTTCCGTTGATGTCTCACTCGTTGACATCGCACGCCAGCTTTCATTAAAAAGCCAACAGTAACAAGAGAGCGGCGACGGGAAGATAGAAAAAAGGGTTAACTGCTCCCCGCATCGGGTTGCTGGCAGCACACTGTATAATAACTATACCTACTATAGTATAGGGCCTAGACATCAATTATGTGAAATTGGTGAAACGTCTCAGAATCGATGAATGATTAACCAAATGAAGTTCTGAGCTCGTTACCTATTCGATTGGGTGCGGAGCGTTCTTTTGTTCGTGACGAGCACGCCATTATTATTAGAGCCCGTCCGTTTGAAACCAAAAGAATAATAGAAATAAATAAATAAATAATAATAACAAAACGAATTTTGAATGCTTTTTTTGCCTGACAATTCACTCGACGATAGTTAGCTAACGCTAACTGCTGATTGAATTGGTAGCCCGAGCGAAACGATCGATCAAGATGGACGAACGCGACCGAGTTAACTGCAATTGTGAGAAAATTTCGATTGAAAGTAGATAATTAGAATACGTCAAAAAATAAAATACAAATATACAAGGAAGGCGGAAAATGAGTTGACGTGATCAGAATAAAACATCTTTCTTCATTTCGATAGAGACATCGCGCCCGTTAAAAAATTTAAATAAAATATAAATCAAATAAAAAAATAAATAATCGTATGTGGAAGTGAGTGGTTGGAAACGCGAAACGCGATCGATCGGATGGGCAAAGTCCTGAACAGCCGACGAACACCCGGAGAAGCGAACAAATCGATGGCGACAACAGAACGGCACTGTCGATGGCAAATAGAAAAGGCGGCCAACATTTCAATCTTGCCACTTTGCATCTGGTCGGGTATTTGACGACCTCTTGGTCAGAATCACTGCATGACCGTAAGTACATGACTATACCAAAATGGATTGGTTTTAAGAGCGTACTCGTTTTGGGTTATCGGCGCTACCATAACCGAAATGCTCTCGACCATTCCCCACACGTTCTCGTCGTTCCACACTCTCGACGAAATGAGTGCCGTTAGCTTTTTCAACTACGACGTCATTTTATTAGATTACATCTTTCAATTCCGTCCAAGGTAAAATTTCGATTCATAGTTTTTTGGGCTCTTAAGTTGTGCACGATTTTTTTCATGCATTATAGTTTACTTTTATCCTCATTTCCTTTTTTTCTTTTTTTTCAAACTGAGAAAGTTGAGAATCGAGTCCGCCGGCTGATTGTTACCGAATTATGGATGCGGTCATAAACTGTGCATAGGCTACAATGCACTATAGAATGTATGCAGTTAGTTATTGGTGTATAGATTGGTGGCCAAAAAGCCAAACGCAGAAACTCTATGAAGCTACACAGCACGGAATGAAAAAAAAAGTAACTCGGGGACTCGAGCTAGAGACGGTGACTGCCATCATGGGACATGAGAAGGAATAGTTGGGGAAGGGGGTTGGAGAGATTCCGATCAATGGCGGCTTCCGGGTTCATAAGCAACTACTGGAAGACATTGTCCAACCAAGATGAGAGAGTTTTGAGAGACAAATATTAAGAAATACATAAATGAGCCAATATGATAGAAACCTGGAGCCTATAGAGTTAACGAGGCTGATTATTGGATTCCTTCTCCCCTGTCTTCAAATTAAAGGTCCACCGTCATCATCAAGTATGTGTGCGTGCAGTATAGCGATAAAGAAAAAAAGATATGAAGACATGAAAAATGTTGACGCGTTTTAGAATCAGATAAGACGTATTAGTCAGTGAAAAAAGAAACAAACCATCAACTGTTTTCCGTTTGTCTATCCTCATTCAGACTTTAATGCGAATAGCATCACGTACCGACACTATAAGGGCTTATATCACGATATAGCCAGTGATGCCAACAACATGAAAAAAGACAGAGAAAGCCTGTCTGTGTTGTGTAAGAGAGCTAGGTGATTTACGACCGTGCGCTCCAAAAATTCAAACGGACGAAAATAAGAATAAGGTGCTAAACGGGGGCTAAAGGAGTAAAGGAATATACTAGTACGAAAAGACGGATACAATATAGTATTGAATATATTCCATTTGCAACCGATCCCACGTTAGACCTGGACGTACTGGTCCCTTCTAGGAATTCCAGTTCCCTGATCGTCATCTCCTTCCTTCAGTTCTTCGCATTCCCCATATAGCAACACCGTACCAACCGTGTATGTTGTGTGTTGACTAGAAGAAGACGAATAAAGAAAAGAAAAAGAAGGAAAACGTAAAAAAAGACATGTCGGGATTCGAATAAGAATCAACCAACGACGAAGAGGGTACAGCAAAAAATGAAAAATAAACAAAAAAAAAACGAGGAGCAAAGATATTTCATCATGACCGCACCAGACCAAAAAACCTGACTTATTGCTGGATGCCTTCCCATTTTCCTTGATGGCACTGTTTGGTCTTCTTCTTTTTTTTTCTTCTTCTTCTTCTTCGATCTTCTTCTTCCTTATCGTCTTTACAGAGTACTTTATAAACATATAGTTCTTATCTAATATATACGTAGACTTTATGTGTTCCGTTGTGCGTGTATGCAATGTATGCTTGTATGTGCGTGTGACATAATCACATGGAACGTAGCGATGAAAAAAAGAAAATAAGAATCAAGAATCGATATTCAACAATGGCCACATGCCGATGCATTCTTTTAACAAATGTATTGTTTGTTTTCGTTTTTTGTTAATACTTTTTGTTTTGTTCTGTAATCTTTACTCGATAAAATTGCTGATCAAAATTTCCTCAAAAATACAAAATAAAAAGAGCAGAGACGGCATATTATTGGGAACTGATTTCAATTTTCCTCGTTTTCATCCTATTCCATGACATGAGGGACATGGTTGATCCATACGAAAATTTCAAAACAAAAAAAAAAACACGGTATCATATTATATATTGCATACATAGCGGAGAGCGGTGAGGGGGAAATAAATATGAAATACGAAAAAGGGCGACAGATGAGAACAGATCGTAGCGAGGCGTTCGGTGGACAAACTGTCAAACCACGAATCGAATGTGCCGGATAATCGAAACCACAGAACAAAAATAAGAAATCAAAAAAATGACAAGAGGGATCATACATTGGCGTATATACACTTTTGATCAAACTATATCTAGTACAATATATATATATATATATATAATGTATATTTATAAAAAAAGAAAGAAAAAATAAGTAGAGTAAAGGAGAGAGAGAGAGAGAGAGAGAGACACTATTTCAAAATGCCAAATCATCAGGGATGATGGGGCGAGGGAGAGAGATCCGTCCACATAGTTTTCGACTTTGACGGTTTCGATCTTGGGAACGTCTATCCGTTTCCTGTCACAGTGAGTACACTGTATTATATAAAGTAGACACGCTCTACTGGGTGCTAGTGGGTGTGTCCTGCCTGTGTGCCTGTGCATTGGGCCCAGCGTCAGATCCCCTCGTCTGTGCACGCGCGCGGAGTGTACGGGAGTATAGTGAGCGAGGCCAGGCAGCAGAATTTCAAATCTAAACTTCTCAGCCTACTCATATATAGATAAGGAAGCAGAGATGGATATAAGAAAGACAGAAAGAAAGGGATAGAGAGTATAAAAGAGAGAGAGAGAGACAGAGAGAAAGAGAATAGAATACATTCAATAAATCACGAACAGAATCAAAATCAAATAAAAACTTTGCCGAGTTCAAGTGTGGCTCGGCCAGCAAACGTCAATAACATTGGCGCGGCAGAGATTGTAGATAAACGATTGGAGAAAAGGAGAAAGATAAAGAAGGTGGAGAGATTGAGAAAGAGAGAGAGAGAGAGAGAAAGAGTTGATGCGTTAGAAGTTGAGCTCGTCTTTGCCGGGTGGAGACCGAAGCGAATTTTTCGAATAGCGGCAAACGAACGTGAGAAGAGTCAACAGAAGGAGGATTGACTCTCTTCGCTTTTCCTCTCTTCACTCGTGTGCTTTCCATCTCTGTCTCATCTCCACATTTTCAGAGATTTTTTCACACAAGTTTAGATGTTATACTTAATATGTACAAAGAACTAGGCAGGACGAAAAATAAAAACAGAATAATAAAAAAAAAAAACAATAAAATAATCGGGAATATTTTGTTTACGGATTAGGAAGCCGCCAAAGAGGATTAGGCTCTGAAAATAACTTTTGCGTATTGCGATTTATCGTCCTTTTCTTAATTCCGCGTTTCCTCTTGAGCGATTGCATTGCAACCTCCGTATTCTTTTTCTCTTTTTGCCTTCTAGATTTATATCCACATAGAATCGGAGTTTCTTTGCATATGTTTCTTCCTCTCATCATCATTAACTGTGTTTCCCTATTTTTTCGTCTAACAGCATCAAACCCGAACGTCTATATTATTGAGTATATATACAGTGGAATATTTTGACGATGCTCTTGTTAAAATGACGTCGTACGGATGCTATTATTCGATTTTTGAATTTTCGTTGCGTTATTTCTTTGGCTTGGGTTTTTGTTTGGAGTTGGACTTTCCTCAAATACGGATGCAGCCGACTGGAGAATGGAACTGTCGGATCGAACACGGAATCACAAGTCTAAAGGGATGCGACGGCCGGTGGACTCTGTCGATGGCGGTGGCCCGTTGAAACATCCATGGCACCTGCCAGCATTTGGTATTTCACGCAGTTGTAGGATTTGATGGATCCATCCACTATTTTTATTTTCTCTTTCGTTTCGCTCTTTGCTTTTCATTTTTGTTTGTCAACGTCGTCTTACGTACTGGCTATGTCCGTCCGAGATGTAATATTTATATTATTCGGTCGTGGCCGTTTTCTATACGGGAAGGGTGGGTGGTGATCTTTGGGTTCGCTGGGCTGTGCACAAGATCTTTGCTTGTCCGCGTCGTCTATTCCTCTCTCATACGCCCTGATAAGCATCTTTCCATTTTTTTGTGTGCGCGGCTTTTAGATATATATATATTTTTTTTTGCTTGTTTTGTTGCTTGGCTTTTGACGTGTTTGAGTTTGCCGCGCGATACCCGCCAGCGCCACGCATTCACATTGAATATCCAATCAGCATTCCGGCAGCCAGATGATGGATAGGACGGCGCCATCGTGCCAAAAAACATTGGAACGCCGACTCCGTGGTCTTCATACGCCTTTATTTGGATTGGGTGTTCTTCTTCTTCTTCTTCTGCTTTCTGTCTCCACCATCATCCACCCATTTCGTCACCCCTATCCTTCCTCTTCTTTCTGGCAGGACGAACTCCTACGCAAAAAGATCCAATTCTTGGCTTGTGATTCTTCTATAGCTTCTCAGATTCTCTACAGGCATCCGTTTGCCCCAGCATCCACACCAAGGCAGCTCGTTGCTCTTGCGACTGCTTCGACTACTTCGGCTACTGCTTTCGGTCGAATCTCGCCGTACGACCAGCGTTCGCACGCCTTCCTCCGGATTCGCAGCCGATGTGTTCTCAATGACTGTTTCGACGCGGACAACTGCCTTGCGACGCTCTTTATTAACCCGGAAGGTGTCGACTAGCGAGAAGCTTCGGGCCGTCTTTTTGGCGGCGCCCAATCGAAGTCCGTTCTTGCCTTTGCCCTGACCGCCATCCGTGGATCCGGTCGCAGAGTTGCTTCCGTCATTTCCGCTTTCAGTCGGAGGCTCCTCGCCAGAGACGCTCTTCCGTAGGATCCCATTAGACGAGGTTGACGTGGATGTTTTCGTATTACTTGGCCGACTGGTTCCGGTCCCGGAGTTGATTCTACTTCCGGAAGATATGGCTGCCGTCTCGTCAAAGTTAACTGAAACCCGCGATTTGGGAGGAGATTCGCGATGTACTCGACCTTCACCCGATGGTACCGTAGAGGCCACCACGGCTGGAACGCCTTGTCCAACAGGAGAACCAACGACACCGCCGGTTTCATGATGTCGGCATCGATGGATGACCATCCCCGTTGGCGTGGCCGTGGATTGTGGTGTTGCTAATTGTGGTCTGATTTGAGCCTGTAAACCACTCGGCGTCGACTGCACAAGATGTTGTGCAGTGTTGTGTTGTTGTTGTTGTTGCTCACATACCAAGCAGTTAGGCGTCGTTTGTGTAACTCGATTGCTCTGCTGAGGCACCAATACCGTCGCTGCTGATCCTGTTGATGACGGCAGATCTTCAGCATTCAGCAGTGAAGGAACGGGAACTTCGGCCGACATTCTCAAATCGACGCGTAATTGACTTCGGTACTCGAATGATCGGCCGATTTTTGGGGCGGATTTTCTACTCGAATCCACCCGAGGTGGATTGTATGGTTCCATAGTGGCTCTCGCCTGTCACGGCCGACGAAGTCCCTGGTTCAGGCGCCGTCGAACTAAACTCAAAATCTGGATTGTCGACATCGGCCTGCGAATCGAGTTGAATGCGGCGATTCATTCCAGTAGGATTCAAGGTTTTACTAGGCCCATGACTGAAACCGCTGATATCAGAATGGAGGTCACGTTGAGATGAATTCGGTGCCGGTGACATTCGCCGAACTTGAATCCGGCAGCCACCGACAGTGATGTGCCTGGGCAATTTGGCGTGTCCTTTCAACCGAAAGCGGACAAGCCGCTCCCCGGTGTCGACGCCATGGAAGAATCGGCGCTCAACGTCACCAACAATGGTACCAAATGCAGCCAAGAGCAACGAGACTGTGGCGTCGCTAATGTAGTGCGGCACACCGCTAAGCGAGACGATCCACGTCTGAGCCGAAACGTCCGTCAGTCGAACTCTATGGCCTCTGAGTCGAAACGAATGCCGCAGCAAATATTGGAGGGAGCGGAACGAGTCGAGACTAATAAAGAAAAGAGAGCCGGCCAGCATGCGTACACCACGGATATGACAACGAGTCGGATCCAGCTGCTGCTCTAACTGATCGATCACCTCCTGAACGGTGACGGACCGAACCGCTGTCATATCCTTCAAATCGAAGCTGACCGTATGCGGATCCACTGCGTGGAGGCGGAGCAATGAAGCGGATGCATCGCCGTCCGGCAACGGATAGACACTCAAACAGTTCCCATCGCCCAACCCTCGCTCTGTCCCATCCGCTCGCCGCCGACTTAGGGCGCCACCGAAAGAATGACTAACTCCTTGGCCATGATTAGTCACCATCATGGCTGGTTCCAGAGCTCTGGGGACGTCGTAGCTCGAAACAGGCGGCGCTAGAGGTAATACATGTGCATGCGATGGATGTACGATTCGGATGGGTGAAGAGCTTTTTCGCGTCGATGTGACTACGATACCATCAATGGTCGTCGTCGTCGTCGTAGAAAAAGTTGCCGCAGTAACGGCCATGGTCGTATCAGGAACTTGAACGACGCTACTACCACGCCCACTCCCCAAATAGCCGCTACTTCCGGCCAATTTCTTATTATTATTGATGTTGTTGGGGTTGTTGTTGTTGTTGTTAAGGAAGACGACAGTGCTGGAATGAGTAGCTGTGGGAGAGCCGGAAGCTGACGAAGATGTCGAGGAGGAAAAGGAATTCCGGCGCTGTGACACCGATGACCATCCGGCAGCTCTTCCGCTACTACCGCAGACATCCGTTGATGATGATTCCGCAATGGCTCTTGGTGATCTCATAATCTCTGTTACGACATCGACTGCTGATCGAGTGCTGGATTCCTTTTCGATGATAGCCATCTGCCGATGACGCTGTTGTTGCTGTTGGTTACCAGAAGAAAGAGGACGACGTTTGATTGTGGTCATTCCACTGGCTCCGGGGCTCGAAGAGCCGTTGCTACCCGCGTCGTCATCCGCCTCCTCAACCAAAACGTCCGGTGATGTAGGCGTAGGTGGTGAACCTGAACAGGTGGCCACAATTAAACCGCTTTGATGGAGCTGCTGCTCCTGCTGGAAGCTTCGAACGATGTTAACCAGATGGTCCAAATTAAATTCACCATCCTCGCTGGGTGTATCAGGTGGAAAGCCTCCTGCACTTCTGATGGCGTTCGTAGGCTCGTCATCCTGATCGACACCACTGCTTTCACCTTCATCGACTACCAGATTATCTCCTCCGCGAACTGGATGATGAATGGCCGTAGTGATAGTGGTGGAGGTCACTGGGGACGGAATCGGCGGCGGAGGAGTGGTTGGAGGTATCATACCGTGACCCATTTCTACTGTAAATTGATTGGAACAGCCGGACGGATGTTCGGTAGGATGAAGGAACTCTCGCAAATCGACGCGAACCGGATGAGAACAGGCCGCATAACCATCTTCATCCTCCATCCCACTCGTACTGTATCGACTCTTGACGGCTGAAAGGCTTTCGTAGCAAACGCGATTACTGGCGTCTGTTGTCGATGTTGGAGTTGACGCATGTGGATGGAAGTGCTGAGTAGAGACATAGACCTTTGCACCTGCCGAACTGCAACGCCTTGGCATCCTACCATAAGCTTTTTGATAATTTTCTATATTGTCCTTATCTGGATTGCCGCACTCGACGTAAACTACTCCGCCGAGTCCAACTCCAGAGATCCTATGTAGGTCACAATTAGCGGTAGCCAATGCGGACTCGTGGCAGTAACACGCAGAGTCTAGTTTCGAATTAGCAGACGCTGGAGCCGAGGTTGAATGATGGAAGTCACTAGACATGGCGGTTTGGGATTTGCTCCGACTTATGCCCAACGGTGCTCCGTCGCCCGGTTCAATGTTGTCCGCATCTCTGTCATCATCCTCGCTGGCTTCCGAGTTGCTGTTACGCCCATTGAGACTTGGGCTGGCCCTGTCGTCGTCATCCTCTTCGTCATAATCGTCCCTTCCTGTGCCACCACCGCCCTCGCCGTCCGAATGATGTTGACCGCGGTGATGGTGCTCCGATCCGGTGCCTGCCAGATCAAGGTGCTTGATGAGTTTCTCGAGTCTTTCGTACTCGTCACGCAAAGCCCACATCTCTCGTCGTAGGTGGTCGTTCTCCCTGCGGAGTTTTTTAATATCCGTCTGGCCACGTTCCACTTCGGCGTTGATCTCGATAGTGCGGAGACGAAGCTCTTCGTTCTCATAGAGCATCCCGCGCGACGAGCGCTTGTCCAGCTTTCGGTTGGGTTTGATGCGCACATCCTTCTTGCGGGCACGCAACATGGTCGACGATTTCAGCCACCGGTTATCGTTCAATTATCTTTTTTTTTGGCAAAAAAAGGCACACACAAAAAAAAATGTTCCTCTCACACCTCACGTGAGCTAACTGCCGGACTCTTGACAAATTGTATGGTCGACATTGTCACTCTTGGTACACGGTCATTTTTTGTTGTTGCAGTTTCTTTGGTTTTGAGAAGAGCTGGGACATGCCACTTGGATGCCGAGTTTTATTCCAGGCACGGAATCGTCTATGGGCTTTTTCTCTGTCGATCTTTGCCACTTGACGGATCTCGATTTTAGTTCAGCAAAAAAAAAAAAAACCAACGACAGTTCGTATGCCTTTGAAAGAGAGGTCAGTATGGTATTCCCACTGGAGCGCTACTTCAGGCAATCGTTGAGTAGGTACGCCGCCTCTGCTACCGCTCGGTTCACGTCAAAGAAGACAAAAAAGAGGAAATAACTTAGAGACTACCATAAGAAATCCGTCCTTGTTTCTTTTTCTTTATTTTATTTTAATTTATTTTTTTTTTATTTTTTTTTACTTTGGATTCTTCAGCTTCTTTCTTTGCTCCTTGTCCGCTTCGCTTCTTTTCAACGTGAAATGTTTTCAGATATGCAAAGGGCGCCCACTCGACATATTGCGTCGTCGCCAATACAGCCGACGTCTGCAGAGATTTCACCTCTTTGATTATTCCAGACCAGACAGTCGTCTATTCATCCGAAGAGGGCGCGCCCACGACCACTACCTTCAACCAGTACAACGGAATGAATCATACATATAAGTAAGAAGACGGAGAAGAAGATAGTTAAAGAATGACGGTCACGGTGGTCGAATTGCTAGAGGGAAATAATGCTTTCCCGATCGTCTTTCTAGGCAACTACCAGCACATAGATGCAACGAAATCCACCACCATCATCCCCTACCGAAAGATGCAAACACTTAAGCACGTTCCAGATTCACGCACAGCGAACGCTATTCAAATCACTTTTTGATCGTTCATTGCAAAGGGAAATTTGAATCAATTGTTTAGATTTACCCTTTTTTTTTCTTTTGCCTAGGGACTCTTTATTATCTTTGAATGTGACTGAAAAACCGGAGGGCGTTTTTTGGTTTATTTTCTTTCTATTTCTATGCGCGTACGTGCACGTTGTTATGCAATTTTTTATTTCTGGAGAAATTTTGAAATGTCGGAGCGGATGGTGAGTAGTTGACACAGTCAACACAGCTACACAGACAACAACAGAGAAGCACGCGGAACGAGTAGAATAACACGCGGCGTGAATGAGTTTAGGGCATCTGGCCTCCCGCTCTCTTTCGGATGGCGTTTGGCTTTTGATGTGGAAAAAGACCGAGTCTGACGGATCAGAATGTGTTGGCCGAGTTTAAACTGTAAGCTTTTAGAGAAGAAAAAAAAAAGGTAGTGTCGAAAGAAGATCGGAGTTTGGACAAGAGGAATAAACTCAGTTTTTATAAATAGACCCACGTCAGGTCGATTCGCACATTGCAGGGAAACACATGCACGACACACCTACTGTGTGTACACACACGCACAGATACACACAGCGACGAAAAAATTCTCTCTATAAACTAGGGAACACATTCGTCGACACGAGGCCAAAGAAATTTCGTAATTGGAGGGGCTGTTCCACTGTATCATCCGCCTTTCACAAGATTATGGATGACAGGAAAATTCTTTTTCCAGAAGGAACTGATTCCGTCGTTCACAAACCGTTGCCACACGTGTCGTTGACATCTCACTGGCACGGACCGAAAAGGTTCGTCCATCCACAGCCTCGTATAATTTCGGTTATTTACAATGTTCGTTGTTCGGTTGAAAAAAAGCTCGCAACTCTCATGCGGGGAACACTCGTCTACACAAAACACGTTCGATTGTTTCTCTTTCTGTTTTGTCGGTGGCGTGTCGTCGGTTGCTTTTTCGTGAATTTCTGGCACATCGCTCTTTTCTTGTCTTTTTTTTCTTTCAACTATTCGTTCACGGCTGCGTTTGCTTGTGCGGATGGATTCGCCTGACGCGTCCGCCGTCCGACGAGTCGCCAGTGAAACTGATTCCCATCGCTGGGTGCCCGCCGAACCACATCCCGGAGCATGAACCAACCGAGCCAACAGAGATGGAGGACGGCAAGAGGTTGGGTGGGTCGTGAGGGTGATAGGAAGGGTGATAGGGAGGGTGGTGGATCGTCAAGAGAGGGACATACATATCTACACACGCACAGACACAGACACACATATTCTGTTGGCCAAACCCGACGCCGACGGTAGGGCACCTTTGGGGCGCGTCCCGCTCCAACGTCTTTATAGGATAATGCCGCCTCACCTTGAGCGCACATCCGTCAGATGGCGAAGTTGGGCATTCCTTGCGACTTGCGCACCTGCAACAACCGACGAACTTGCCGAAAACTCTGTTCAAATTTTTTTTTACAGTATATAATTCTGCGTGACTCTACATTGACAAAATCGTTGTTCTCGACCTGAACAAATATTGATTCAAATTCAAATTCCAAGTCCATTTGATATTATAAAACGATAAGATTAAGCCTACAGTTTAAAGATTAATCCATACAGACTTTATTTTAAAAATAAATTCAAAATGAAACAAAAATGGGGGAACATTAGAGACTCCTCTTCGCCCGTGCTTTTCATCCGAGCAGTTCCTTTTGAGTCAATATTTGGACCCGCATCTCTTATTAGACCTATCTCTTTTTCATCTATCTACGACTCCATTAAGATAATTGGTCTCCGATGCGCCTGACTCTGGTATCCTTGATTCTGTCGCCCAATATGTTTGCGGACTTACTATATCGCTCTCACGGGAATTCGCTAATGAATCGAATGAGCGACGAGTGGGACAGAGGCGTTACAGCACCCAAGATCCATTTCACCAGTAATAGAGACGTCATCATCGTGCATTCCAAACACTTAAAATGAAACATTTGCAACTTATTCTGCTGTGGTCAAATAGGAAATGGAAAATTTAATGACATGATCAATTCAAATGACGTCGCATTATCTTTTTCCGTGGAAGCTTAAACAAAACAGAAAACTTACGTGATTCAAAACTGTGTCAGGTGAAAAAGACCGTCAAAACAACACACGATCCAAGCAAAAATATGCCAAAGATAAGATGATGTTAGTATTGTTTGTGGCGATTGCAAACAAAACAACGTCGAGTAAGATACAAAGTGTGAAAATGGGAGCCCTCGACCAAAGAAGAAAAAATATTTTTGTGGTGTTATACGGATATCTTATGCTTTAGCCGGCAAGTTGTCGTCATGATAACAAACACACCAACAGAAACCCAAACGACAAAGGCCGTATGTCTATGTGTGTCGTATTTAATACAATAAGAGAGAATTCGCAGATTGTTCCGGTCTAGATCATTCGCTGCTTCTTTTGTGTCTGTTCAGTCAAGGCAACATAATGCAACTCCTCCGCATTGAGTCATTCATTATTCGACAAAAACAAAGGAAAAAACAACAACAGTACTCGGTACAAACAATTCGAAACAACCATCTAGTATATAGTCTGTAACTACCGGCAGCCAGCTTGATGTGCATGTCTTCTAACTCAGAAAAAAAAATAGTATTCTTTAAGGAATTTGCTCTGAATTATGTTGGAATGTAGATACAACAACGCCCTTTAACACTGCTTGTTGTCTTTTATTTGTCACATTCTGTTTTTTTTTGTTCTTCTTTTCTTCTCGTCTTTCTCTACATATCTTCTTCTCTCCATCTCGTGTTCTTCGTTGTTGGACAAGAACGAAAGGAAACAGTGAAGAGCACGCAGAGACCTGAGGGGAGCCAGGGAAAAAGATTCAACCGACGCGCGCGCGATTCAAATCAGCCAAAACCGTAGAAAACCACAAAGGGGAAAAAAAGTCCGACATCATCAGCTAATCGATTTTTGAAGCCACTACCGTCTGAATTGTCAAATTTGATAAAATTGCAGCGATTGATCGATTTCTTCGATCTGCTGTCACCGTGCCGGTGGATTGCGACGTGATCGAAGAATGCCGTCAAGACAAGTCGACCAAGTCGCGCGCACTCGACACATCGTTCATTCGACTTTCGTCTTCATCGTCTATCAAACTCAACAAACAAGTAAACAGAAACGAAATGGCAAAAGAAACAACAACTGAAAATAAAATAAAAACAAAGGGGAAATTCGATCCTGCATTCAATAAAACGATGAGTTGACTCGATGGCCTACTCGCGATACACCATTTCGTACAACACCAGAAAACAAGCGATACATATTGATGCTGATATCGTCTGCACTCATCAGAACAAGAGAACCAACTCTTGTAGTCAATGCAACGACACACTCATTGCTCCCTTTCCTATACTAGACCGACTTAGCGAGTTGTTTTCTTTTTGTTTTAGAACTGCATTGTTTGTTTCTGAAACAAGCATTGTTCTTTCTTGTTCTAGTTTTCAGCATCCTGGCGATCATCAAAAGATTTCTTTCTTTCTTTAGTTGTGTTACAGTACTAGAGCAATAGCTTATATATGTGCTTCTATTACTATACTATAGTATCATGGCATCACGCCGTGTATACAACGGTATATATATGCTATATATGTAATATTGGAAAGAGGAAAAGAGGGAAAGAAGAGATCATTAACGTGGACAAGACCTTCCTCCTTGGACTATTATTATTTATCAGTGGTTGTTATGGATGCAATGAACATGCGCACCAGTTTTATAGGCAAAAGGGAAAAATAGTCTGGACCGTGAAGGGTTGTCATCGGACGGCGCTTGACTTTGAATGACGGAGGAAGTAAGAGAGCTCGTATTGTCAACCATTAAACGGGAGCAAGCTCAAAAGAAGACTAGTCAGTGTAGACGCGGAGAATTGCGAGTATATACTACACAGATTATAACGGTCGGTTCTCTTTTGTTGGCTCTTTTTCACTCACCAGGTTCATGAGATCTTGGCGACCCTAGCTGTTCCCGACCTATAGTCATAAGAGGATAACAAGACCCAACTCCTTTTCAGCTCGGAAAAGAGTATACAGGAAGAAAGTGAGGACATTAGTGAGACAAAGGATGCTCACCCATCCAAATATCATAAAAAAATGAATACCTACGACACATTCTATTTTTCCCTTTCAAATTGTGTTGCTAAGCTCTTTTTCTTTGGACTCGACTTTCAATCATCTTTTCCATACATATCAATCGAATAGTCTATATCGAAATAACAAAAAAAGTTATCATATATACAAAAGACACATAGTCTTCTTCCATCATTGTGAGAGAATTAAGCTTTAGCTCTACTTATTCGTTCATCATTCAATCTGCATTCAATGGTTAGAAACTCAGAATAAATGAGATGTCCTGTGTCACTTCAAAAGGCTTTTGACAAACAAAAAACGCAAATTCTTTTTCTTTGGTTTTTATTTGTTGTTTCCTTCCCAATTCAATGACGATCGTATCTCATTTATTTTAGTGATAGGATTACGTCGCCACAATAACCCCGACCGATCGATCTGCAAAGCTAGTCATCGGATTACACACACAATATTGATCGTTCATTTGTTGTTTGTTTTTTTATGTACTTCCGTGGACTCTCTTAAAGCACATTTCGTTCGTTTCTTTGATTTCCTTTTATCTCCATAGGCTTTTGATTTTTTTGTTATTTTGTCATTTTTTTTCTGCTGCTTTTTCGTTGTTGTTTTTGGCTCCGTCTCTTTCTCTCTTGATTTCTCGCGTGAGGCTGGTTGATGGGCGGTCACAAGTTACTGATGTGTTTCGACTTAGGGTGGTATTGTTGAATATTCAGTAAGAAAACGTACGGGTACAGTATACACACTCAGTAAAGTCAGTATGTATCTATCCATCTATCTCTCTTTACATTTTTTTAGGGGGTGGATCTGTTTATCTTTTCTATTGGCTTTCGGCATCTGATTTTCTGGTACATTTTGTTTTCGTTTTTATATTTACTTATTTCTTTTTTTGTACTGGCGATGCGAACCTGTGTGTCTGATGCCCGTATACCAACAGATAATGCCTTGCAGCCAGCTACTGTATACTGCATATCTTCAGGAGCTGTAAAAGCCAACCGACTTGTGACTCCCACGTATCATTATGCCCCAATGCTTCTATCGCTCGCTACAGTACCTACACAGTATAGAGATACTATATAACTCGGTTATTCCTCTTCAGAAAACACAAGATCGGAAGAAGGGATTCATTCTGCTCATTCTATTGTTAATAAAGAATAACAAAACAGTATGCATTTTTCACAGCCCAGTATTGATGCAAGCGTCTTTTTGCATCGACACAATTTTACGTAGATGTATAAATATAAATACTTTGGGTATAAATTTAGGCTCGTCCATGTGTGGGGGATACGTCCGTGTGCGTGCGAAAAAAAGATATCGTTGAGCTGGATAATCTGGCCGTGAAAGATGAAAAAAGTGTTCTCGCACTCTTTAAACCTCCTGTTCTCTGTCATTTGATTCTCGCAGCAGCAGGGTTCTGTCACTCTTGTTCCCGCTATATCCCCGTTTTGTTTTGTTTTAGTGTCTCTCTCTGGTTTCGAACCGAATGAAGTCGAACGTGCTATAGTTAAACATTTGATCTGACATTGATTAAATCAAGGAACAGGATTAAATGAAGGAAAGGCCAACGAGATTTTGTCTGATATGTGAACGTGCTAAAACGATAATGCGTTTGATGACTTAGTGTTCAAAGCTTAGCGTCGTGATTCAATCCAATCCAGACGATAAATTTCAGGCAACAGGACCTTTTAATTTGCTTGCTCTTTATTGTTATTTTCAGCTACGTATCTCATTTATCTTTTGAAAAGGAAAACTGAAGCACTTCAAAGGATTTTCAGATCGGATTTCGAACTATATTGCGAATTGACACACTTAAAACACGTTCCCTTTCAAAGAAATTGAAAAGTTCATTTAAATTGAATTTTATCTTACATCATTTGAACATTTTGAATGTCTAAATAGGGAGATGCTGAAGTTATACGAACAAAGCACAGCCTTTTACGTAGGATGATGACTGTGAAGTAAAGTGCCAACTATACTAACCAAAGCCGAAATGAAGTTGGTGTTAGTGGTAAAAACTACACGTGAGGTCTTTGGTCAACATTGTTTTTGGAAAGGGAGGAAAGTCAATAGTCGTGCACCAATGGTGAATAAATAAACATAAATTGAAATACAATGTATTTCACGCTACTGGAATTTATCCCGAAATAAACTTTCTAGTCTGTTTGACAATGTTCCCCTCTCTCCGGCTCCGGCCATTGCCTAAATCTTGCATGTTATGGTTTCGATAAATACGCAATCTTCGTTCTAGGTGTTTAGTAGGCTGAGCGAGTCTACGCTTCAAGCTAAGAGTGACTTAATGGCTTCGCCCAAGAAAAGTAACTCGTGATCGGATGAAAGAAGAACTTCATCTTGGACAACGATGATGACAGAGGCCTCGTTCGCAATTGGCTCGGCTACATAGCAATAAGCAATCGGTGTTGTCTGTATCCCTCAAAGCAATCGACAGAGAAAAGACTCGGTTTCGGGGTTACGATAGTGAGCAGTAAGCAAAGGACGTGTATACTATGCCAAGGCGACGAGTGAATAGAAGAATAGAACGGATACCAGTCTCTTCATTCAGATGGCTAATGACGGACGCAGTAGATAATACACAATTCCCTATGTAGGCACTGGTAGCCTCTACATCGCGTCCTGTATATGTATATAGTGCTATGGCTTATTTAGAAGCCAGCATCTCATTAGGATTGTGCTGTTGTACGATGTCCCAGAAAGCTGGCTGGCTGGCGGGCCAGTAGGACATCGCAACCGTATCCCTCTTACCAATCCTGCGAGAGTTGTTAGAAGTTGAATCTATCTCCTCAAATAAAAGAGACAATACCAATAAGAGATACAGGGAGATGTTTTTCGTTCGCGCTCCCCAACGTATGTATTGTCTTTTTATCTTTTTCGAAGCTAGAATTTTTTGTACCCATTCTCGATGCAGCTTCGAGCCTTTAGCTACTCTTCATTGTGAACTGCCTTCTTTGGATTTTTCATCCGTCGGCTATATTTTAATTATACAATACATTCCCCCCCGCTGATGGCAGACGAGCCCTACCGTACTGAATTGCATCAATTGACGCGAAACAAGTCCCTGACGAACAGCGACAACACCCTCATAAAGAAGCGACGCGTGCTCATTCGACATTTGACTCGTTGGAAAAAAGTGTTGCTGGTTTCTTATTTGTTCATCCATGGATGAGATGCACACGTACTGTAGTTCGAGTCTTGCGTCGGCCTCCTCACCTCCCACACGATATCGTACTTTATTTGCTGAGACAGACAACATTCTTCGTTTTGACAGCTGGCTGATGAAGACGTGTAGTCTGTCCGCAAGTTGGACCTTCACATGCCATCCACCAGTCGTACACCTGCATCGTGTCGCTAGAAAGGATCGATGAATGATCAGCGCATAAGGTGCGCTATATTCGTCAAAAAAGTTTGACGTCTTCGTCTCGGTTGCGTTATTATACGGTACCCACCAATAACATGTAAAATGCATACTGTATATAAAAGATAAGAGAAAAAAGGGAAAGAAAAAGGTTACAAGTTTTCAGGGAAAAGGCACCTATCGAGCCTGTCGGGGATGTGTCAAACTTAAGCAGCGTTGTTGGCAGCGACGGCATATATAGCGAAGTGAAAAGGAGACAATATGGCCACACGGAGAATGAGTTGGTCGGAGAGTGAGGAAAAGGAAAAGAGGAGGGCGACGTTACGGAAAGTAAGTTTTCCTTGCCTTCGTTAGACTGGTTGATTTTGCGGCATTCTATTGTATGGGGAACAAGTTTGGGAAGACATTACCAAGAAATAACAACATCAGGAGTAGAAAGTAAGGGGGCGACTCTTGTCAATAATCAACCAAAATACAAAAGAGTATAGAAAATAAAGAAAAAGCAAGAGAATTTGTGTGAATATGTGAGAATAGGTCTTGTGCCGACAAAGGGGCCCTCGTGACCAGCAAGTTGAACTCGTTAATGCATCATTCAAGAACGTTTGATGGGATCCAGGGATTGAAGGACTCATCAGGGAACAACATCCTCTGCTCTCTGTATTGCATCTCTAAACCTGGAAACTGTAATTGAGAGTTCTCGGCTGATCGAATGGCCAACGAATCAGCGGCACCATCAGGTACTTGATGGTGAGATTCACGAAAAATCGCTTGCTGTCCTGCCGGTTACCTCAGACTACAAACAAGAGAATGGTGATGACTATGGGGGAATTGCTACGCATTTGGGGCTCACCTTGTGGGTAACTTGGATCTCCCATATACTACGACTTTCGACGACTTTCTCGAAGTAAGTTGTAGAGGGCACCAAAAGGACGCCAAAAGACACAAAACAGAGAAAGAGAAGAAAGACCGGAAGGAACGTCCGGAACAAAGAGTCTGGATAAAAGGAATCCGAAGGATAAAAGTGTGAGGTGGATGTGAAAGAGACAACGGACAAACGACATCTACAAAAAAATAAATAAAAAAAAAATGCACAGCACATCACACAAGACGACAAAGAAGAAAAAGAATTCGGGATAAAGACACGGGAGGTTCAGTACTACAATACGAGAAGAAGAGAAAAAAAAATAACTTGAAAGGATACAGCATATAACCTCATCACCACAGCAACACAACTCGGCCATCTTAGCCAGCTCGACAACATCAGACAATACAATACAAACGGAAGATTGATTTGGGCATCGAGAGGAGGGGCCCCACGACAACCAGACGCGGAAGGGACGGGAGGGAGAGTAAGCATACTCTCTCTCTCTCTCTATAAAGCAGACGAACAACAAACAGAAACAGAGAAGAAGAGGAAGAAGACAACAACCAAAAACCAAACATATACACACACACAAATACAAAAAAATAAAAACAAAAAATCAAGTTGGTGCTGCCGCTTCCAAAACATCCATGGACCCAACACAATGCTGACTGTATATAGGCGCACAGGCGGATGATGGACGCGGGCCAACAAATGGGGGACACGGACTGGGGAATCTTGCCAGTCTTTGCCAAAAAGTAGAGAGTTTTCGTCCAGCATCACCAGCGACCCCGAAGCAAAGACGTGGGCAAGAAGAAGAAGATGAAGAAAAACAAGAACAATTCTGGTTACTGTACAGTATATTCTGTAATTCAGCACCATCTTGGATAACAGATACACCGAGGTCTCTTTCCCCTTCGTTACTCTCGTTGGCCCTTCAGCGACAACATTCCCTATTTGCGATTCTATTTTTTGAGGCATCAATCGAACGCGAATGGAAAAGGATAGCACAGCGACTGCAAATCGTTGTTTTCCCGCTTTTCCGTGGACATTTGACAGATCGCATCTTCATTTCCGCTAGTTTTTGTGCAATTGTGATCGAACGTTGGTCGACTAAATCGATTTTTTATGTCCTTTTTTTTCAATTGGCTTAACATTGTATTACAAAATTATATGGATGACGTATCAAACTGAGAACGGTGCCAAAAAAAGAAGATACTACCCCCTTATATTTTCCATTTAACTGGGCTCCAATGTTAATCTGAATAGTACAGCTTTCTTTCGCCTACAAATATACATCTTGTTTCACGAACGAGAAGGAATTCACCGCGCTTTGCCATACTCACGCGCAGCAGTATTGGCAATAACCGATTTAATGGCCCGACTTAAAAGGTTTGATTTATGGAGCGATTGGAGATCATTTGAAAATGTGAAACCCCTCCCCTCTAAAATGGCTTCACCTCTAAGTGTATCGTATGTATTTTTGGCCTTAGATGGGGTCAATGGATTGATGTCAAAGTTTTCTAGTGTTGCAATAGGTAATTCTTAGAGACTAAAGGTTATGGTAGATTTGCCCTCCTCCTTTCACCTATTCTATTTTTATATAAGAATTCGATTCGCCATTCAACCTATATATACTATGTATAGTTGTATACTGTGTATACGGCTTGAACTGCAGGAGGAACTCTGTCAAATAAAACTAGGTTCCAAATCCAAACTCCCATACTAGATTGGCAAGCTGATTTAGTCAAGCGTGTCGTAAGTCCGGCCAGGAACACGGCAGGGGTCACGATGTGCCCTATACTGTATATATGCATCATAGTACATAGTTAGGGTAGGAGAACACTGGGAAGTTGCCATAACGACCTAGATGGCTCATTTAGACGGTGCAATAGTCGTATTTCTTTCGACTCAAAACGACTGGTTCCTTTTCCTCCTCTGTTGTCTAACTCTTTGTCTTTTTTTCGGTCATCTTGAACGACCCCACGAAAAGAAACCGCAGCGTGTCCACCGCTAGAACCGCGGACAGAACCACCACACACCTCCCAAGTGATGGCAAATCGTCAACCTATCGCAGCACGCAATGTAACTTTGTCTGCCTGTTTTCATCCAACTATAACTAGAATTTCGCTTGTCCATGGTATAACCAAGTTCATTGGCGTATATACAGTACCATTCTTTCTTACCACCCCTTCGGTAGCAATTCGAGAAATAGAGTTGGCATTTTTTTCGATTGCCGTGAGGAGGGAAAGACATCAAACGGCAATCGATAAGAATCGTGTCACATCGTTCGTATCTCGGCCTATTTTCCTCTTGTTTTTTCCCCCTCCTTTTCTCTTTGAGTCACTTACTCGTTTCTTTCTCTCTGGCTCTTTCAATAAATACATATAGTGCTTCTCCAGGCCTCTTCTTGCCACGACGACGTATACATATACATTCTGTAGGGAGTAGAGGGACGTCTCCTTCTCCCAATGCACATCGGAAAAAATCGATGAATCAATGCAGAAACTGCTTGTATATATACAGAAACTCTCTGTAACATTCTGAAAAAACCCTATATTCATCCTCTATTGCTGCCGCCTATATAACATATATACTCTTTCCGGTTCGGTTAAGTGGTCCGTCGTGCGGTCATCGTCATTCAAACACGCGGTTCCCGTATTTTAAATGACAAGTAAAAAGCTTTTTTCACTTTTTTTTTTTTTGACCGATAAGAGCTTAATGGAACGCACTATATTCGGCTTCAGCTGTTGGATATAGAGTAACGAACGACACTTTTACATATATATTTTTATCTATAAGTATTTTTTTCATTTAAATAGTATTATTAGTCGACATCATTTTAGGGAAAAATGGGAAGCAGTACAATTTGTACATCTGAATAATTCTGAAACATTATTAGTGTCGTCTTAGTTTGAAAATAAAAGACATGGATTGTTGGTATTAGTTTTTTAATGAGAGGGAAAATAAAAATCAATCCAAGGCTTTAAAGGCGAACGGATGGTTTAATGTAGGCAGACATTTTGGGCTTGTCACGTAGAGTATTTCTTTTATGGTGCTACTTCTGTTGTCGATAAGATAACTCGATGACACTTGGCGACAGTGACACGTCGAGGACTTTTTGAGTTTAAACACACAGCACGCGTGACTTAGCTTGGCGAAACGGACTTAGTGCGCTCTCGAAAGGTTCTTTTCCTGCTTTTTGTTTTTTTTTTCTTTTCTGATTGAACTGTGTGTGTAGTCTTGGTTTGGCTGATTTAAAAAATCATGGATTGATGACAAGAAAGAAAAAGAGAAGAAAAAGAACAACAAATAAGAGAATAAAAATAAAAATAACAAATCGCGGGAAAAAAAAAAGGAAAACTGGAAAGTAGTGAGAAAGAAGAGAAGCATGGTATGCATGTAAACAGAACGATAAGACCGTGACGATTCCGGCCAGTTGGAGTGATTTGAAAATCCGCCGGATGAAGCGATTCAGATTCACAGAGTCGTGCATGGCCACTCGCCTATGTGCTTCGCGGACAATCTTCACAGATCCATCTTTATATAACTGTTAGTCTGTTAGAGACGTCGTGGTTGTGTGTTAGCAGCATGCAGATGGATAATGTGGAAGAAAATAAAATAGGACAATGCCAAAAACAAAGGAAAGACGGGCGTGTATAATAGGCCTACCACCCGGAACGCAGCAACCAATCAAATCAACAACAGCCTCCTTCTCCCCTGATAGCAATCAGGCATGGATACGAAACAGATAAGCCATCGGCAATAGATGCGAAGAGTTACATTCCGGCCGGAGATGTCCAAAACTCTACTTCTACTACTGATTGGTCTCGATCAAATCAGACCGGCTATACAACTATACAAGCATAGCAGACCACGCTGAACGTCTCAATTGAAGAAGCAGCTAACGGGCTAGCGCCGTGTCGTGTTTGGAGCCATGTCAGAGAGTGTATAATGCGCTTCATTGGTCAATCAGAGCGGCGGTTAGCTAGAACCAGCCGTTGTATCGTATCGATTGAGTCGGCAAGCAAAGGCAAAATGCACAGCCTGAGACGCCATGTTCATTTCGGCTGCCAAGTCAAACGACTGATAGTGCAGACCAGTGACGCTCTCAGGCTCTTTTGGGGTTGACTATTTATAAAACCCTAATTACCATAACGATATTGATGATAATGACCCCTCCTATTCGCTTTCCTAGTTCTCCTTATCCCTAACATAACTACACCCGTTTTTTTCTTCTTCTTTCTTGCACTCCCGCAACACTGCTGCAACAATAGTCCATCGTAAAACAAAAGTGACTAGCCGGCCAGCTAGTCGACGATGCTTAAAGCGTATAAATAAAAAGACGGGCACAGCGCGCGTACACTACACACACGCCGTACACACAGCATATATCCAAGTCCATCCAGCTGCCAATGCCAAATGGTCTTTTCTTCTTGATAGTCATCGTAACAATAATCATAATCATAACAATAATTTTGAAACAATAGACGCATTTTTCAATCCTTGATTAAATCGAAGAAATTCAAATCGAAAAGAAATTCTTTCGATGTTAACAATTTCATTGACCCGGTACTAGTAGGTAGGTCTAAGCGAAGTTTTAGGTTTAAATGCACGAGGTTAAAGTCAAACAGATTCGGTAAGCACAATTTAAGAATATTATACCTTTACTGATATAATATGTATCATGCATGGATAATATGCTGTCGAAGCTTGTCACTATCGCACAGTCCACAGTTTTAATGGTTGGATGAATGCCCGTCAATATCAGCAGTGGTTTCCTTTTCAATACTGCTATCCGTTTTCAAAATTGTTAAACAGCGATTTTTATCCAACTATATCTGACGGCACTGAAGCGTTTCAATCCGTCCAATCGCTGAATTTGCATACGCAATAAAATATTTTTTTAAAAGAGCAGTTTGAATTGTAAAAATCGAGTTTAAAAAGGCGCACAGCCAATACTTGAAACGGTTTTATTTACGAATCATGTCCAGCATGTCCGAATTTGTTCAGATTGAAGATTGAAGAAAACGCTGGACTGAACGCCATCTACCGGTATCGAGAACAACTCCTGGGAATTCCTGAACGCTTTTATTGATAGATGTCTCTACCAACAAGATAGTGTAAAACAGCGCGATGGCACGAAACTGTTAGAAATTCTTTCAAACTGACTTATCTGGTATGATTACAAAACATCCCAAGAGAAGTAATAAATTTAGTCGTAATAAATCAAATTTTTGAACAAACAAGTTGCTTTCCTTTTCGAGATTATGGATGCAAAAATGGAGAATAAGATAATAAAATGCTGAAAGACTCGCTTAAAGGTATATTCGCTATGCTATGCCTATATAAGTCGAAATAAATGTAGAAGGTCGAGCATACGTGTTGACCCGAAGGATTTTTATAACGATACGGTCAATCGAAAGGGCATGACGAGAAATTCATATAGGTTTTAAATTCTAGCAGATTGCACTAGGACAAGTGGTCAAGAAAATTTTTTAACTTAGCCAGGCTTTCATTCTTTACATGTTAAATGACTTGCAGTTAAATCATTTTTCTTTGAAATCACAAATTAAAAAGCAAATAAATGAAAAGAAAGCTATTCCATTACTCTTGCCGACACACCTGCCTGCCATGCCTGGTCGACGGCCAGAGAACGTGTTGCAATATGTTAAATAACGAAACAAGTCTCGTTTTAGAAAACAAGGTTCTAACAACTTAACATGACCAGATCGCCTCTCAGCTAACAAACGACGATCGACTCGAAAATGGTTCTTTTAGACAGGGACTCGAGGGAGGCAACCGAAAAGCAAAACCAGGGCTCCGAACGTTGGGTCGATGAATGGGTTCTTTGCATGTCAACGCCATCTTTCACGGTTATCGTGGCAGAGGAATAGCAAAACAGTGTAACACACATCACGGAACGCTGCATCTACTACACTGATATACAACGGAACCAATCGGTTACCCAAGAGTCGGAACCTTTTGACCGTTTCCAAATAGTTAGGGCGGCGAGTCACGCATGGAGACCCGATCCAACTGGATGATTCAAAAAGATGCAGCTCAAACTGATGGAACTTTCATCATCGTTGCGTCTGTATAACTGTCATTATGTAAACATTACCAACAGTGAAATTTATGAATGTATTAAAGCGGATGAGGTAAAAGAACTGGAGAAAATAACAGAAATTAAAGTGTTACCGAATTTGTTCACAAATAGTAAGATGCCGATTGGCAATGAATCAAAACAAAAAGAGTTAAGAGATTAGATGACGTTAAGCAATCAAACATTGTCAACGTCGGTCAACGTTCGTCATTCAAGGCATGCGGTTCACAAGTCCTAACTCTCTAAAGCTCCTAAAATGTCAAGAAGGAAAAGGCGGAAGGATTTTTCAGCTCCAGGGGTACTCAAAACACGCGTTTTTATCTGAACTGCAATCAGCATCTAGAAATAGAACAACAGCGAGAGCTGCGCGGCTACAGACGGTCGGCGGGTCGGCCGCTTGTAGGAGAAAAGAAGAAGAAAATATAAATGTAAACAAAAATTAAATCAAAAGTCAGAGTCGTTTTCAAACGAGGCGAAAGAATTTATAGAGAGCACAAGCTCGGAGACATTCTATAAAAAAAAAAGTAAAATAAAAGCTAGTCGTCCGTAACTACCGGCTACCAAAGAGGATTTAAAAAGTTTTCTCGATGAGCCGTATCATTCCATTTCATTAAATTTAGTTTGTTGTTTATTCATTTGAATATGACACGAAAAATGTCATAAATCATGTCATGTCAGAAATCTCATTTGAATAAGACTTGTGTTGCGCAATATAATATGAGCTAGATTATTTACAGTAGCTACATCATACATACACGGCAGCTAGAGAACGCCAACTTGGCTTGGTCTTTGTACCCATTGAATTCCTTGTCGATTTCTTTTTTTTTCCCCCTGAAACGTAATAAAGAGCCGACGAGGATTCAAACAATGTTGAATAGTTTCCTTGAAGCCACAAACAGAGACAGGAACGGACAGAGAAGCTGTAGTAGATAGAGCACACACAGTTTTATATAACAACATCCGGGAAGGGCTCGGCAATCGACCAAGAATGAAGAAGTATTAGAAGATAAAGGGTGAAGAGCGTGACAAAATGAAATCAGAATATATATGAGCCATTCACACGTCTCGCCAAGTCACCAGCCACTCGACAACGACCATACCATACCCTCCATCATTCATCATTATCAGCTGACTGGTTGAAAGTTGAAACTGTACACACAAGCAAATATCGAACGATGGAAAAAGGATCACAATCTTCAACACCAAACACAAGAAACAAAGAAACAAAACAAAACAAAAACAATAAAAAAAACCCCGACAAGATTCTTCACATTGACTGAGCCAATCACTTCGGGCGAGAATTTCTAACAAAACCGGCTTTGACTTGGGCGACAAAATTAGTTGCATTATGTAAGGCGGAGGTTACTCGTGTTACCGTATACCAAGAAGATAGGTAGCAACGACGTTCGATGCTAATTCTCGGGTTGATTCTATTCATGGAAACGTGTCGTGATGTGCGTTGCTGTGTTCCTAGCCTTCACTGCCAACGAACGCAGTCTGAGGACTGTGTCGTGATCGATCATGAGCTTAACTACAACCACAGCACTCTGAAAGAATTCTTACCATCCCTCAACCCCACTAACGTCGGTAGAAACTTGAAATTAGAAGTCGAAACGGAAGAACACATTTTAAAAAATAGTGATGGTAATAAAAGAATATATCATCAGTGAAATAGTTGGTTCGATTTTTAAAATATTTAAAAAAAGCTTCAACGTCAGAAATCTGGATGGTTAATGAAGAGGATTCCAAGAATAACTCGATGTTGGGGTAAGGAAGGAGTTGACTTAAAACATCGTTGTGTATGTTTGTTAAGCTACTATGTATATATGTGGGTATCGGCAAAGTAGCTTTCATCCAGAGAGCATATCTGTCATTCCCGCAACACACCCTCACCCCAACTCGATTCATCTTCTTTCACACATAAATAAATTGCGTTGATAAATAATGAAAAACCTTTCCGAATCGACATATCTCGGACCGAAATGTCTTAAATATTATAGCAGTATACCTATATACAGTACCAAGTGCATCGTAAAGTATAGGTACATGTTGAACGAAGCGGAACGCTTTATGTTCCATTTTGTGAATACAAAATAGGCTGGTACTTAAATTTGTTCCACGAAATCCGAGAAAAAAAATTTAATATCCCGACGTAAATACTGTGGCCTTCGACTGAACCTGCTTGATGAATCCATCATTGGGATTTTCACTGAAACGCCACAATTTCAACATGACATTCAAATAAGCCGTTGTTTGGCGTTTGGGTTACAACACCAATCCCGACTCGGTTGCATTGATATGACGACGAGACACTCATCATCAAAGCGTCATCCAATGCTGACATATAAACTGCTGGGTATATCATCCCCAAGTGGCCTCTGACCGCCGTACCATCGTAGCAAACGTAGCATGACTGAAGAAAAGGGAGAGACCATCATGGCCCCCTTTGAACTCTTTTAAGGAACTTTTTTTTTCTTTCGCTAAATCGTGTGTACGTGTACAACTGCATACACGACATGCTCCAAGTAGAGATGACGAGTTCACGCTACCAGTTCTCACGCCTAGGTTATGTTCTGTTCAATGTGAAGATGTTTTGATGACTTCGTTTTCGAATAGCTTGTCTTTTTTCGTTTGTGTTAGAAATGAATGAAAAAAGTTTAAAAAAAAAAGTTAGAAACAAAAAGAAACACATGGCAAAACGAAATGGAGTAACACTTTGTTTAAATTCATTTTTCATTTGAAAGGAAATGGCGAAATTCATGCACCGCTCGTGTTATTGGGGTCTGCGCACTCGTGACGACCGGCATAAAACCGTGAAAGAATGCAACTACCCGCTATCCCTTCTTCCTTTGAAAAAGCACAATACTGCATTAGATCTACACTGTGTGTTTCGAAATAAATAGAGGATGACCACAAACGGGTATAGTCGGTGCTTTATTTGAAAACCAATGCGTGCGTTTGGAATCCTTGGCCTTACGTCTTTTTTCTTTCATTATTTGGTGCGTGGTGGTTAAAACGACTTTCGAAAAGAAAAATGAAAAACAACAAAATTCTAATGAATAATTTCAAGAAATTTCCGTTTTTTTATCTCTTTCTTCGAACGCATCCGAAATTTTTTTTTTGTTTGGGCGTTCCAGAAACAGAATGGTTATTATTTTCCTTATAGCTATAAGAGTCAACAATATTACGGGTAATGATCATCAAAATCCCCATTTATAAAAGAAGTGTCCAAACTGTCGAGACCTTCCGCCTATCGGTAGGAAGGGCACTGCAGGAATGTCATCGTCAAGAAAAACAAAGGAAGTGGTCCATTAAAGTGAGAGCGTCATGCTCAATTGATGATCATTTCTGATTTCTGGAACGTTTGCGGCCGTCGGATCGACTGCTTCTACGACGTCTTTAACGATTGGTGAATCACGAACGGACACACGGGGGGGGGGGGGGGGAACAGGAAGATTAGGCAAACGTGAGCGACATGAACAACAGTCACCAGGTGGCACTGCCAGAAAATGTGAGCCAGCGGGAGATGCGCGGCCGCGTGTGGCCGCACGAGCGCTCACCCAAAAGGTAAAAAGCCGACGATCGAAACGCATTTAAGTTAGAAAACGCCGACCGTCAATAGCCGTCCGTAGCGAGAGAGAACGGCGCCATTGAAACGGCGCCCTGGTCTTCGCACTCCATTACAATGAGATATATATGTACCGTAGTACCGTAGCTTGTGCGTGAGCGAGGCGATGTGACGTTTCGGAGGTGCTATTTCATGTTGCATTTCTCCTTTCTTCTTATGCTCCTTGTCTGCATTGTTTTATTGCAGGTTTCCAATATGGATAGAGCGTTAGAGCCCAGCTGGATACCTCCAGCAGTCGATTTTCCAATCCTAGCAAAGTCTATTATCCATTCTCCATTCTCCTATCGATTTTCCAATTCAAATACCTATTCTTCAATGTCAAATGTTATAGCTATCCGGAGGACATATCCATTTGCCGATGATCCCCATTACGATTGGGAACTTTACCTGAAACGAGTGGTTCCCTTGAGTGCCATTTGGCTCGTACCAATTTTTTGTTTTTTAGGTCAAGTTCCTGTTCATGCCCAAAAAGAAACAGAACATAATCATAATAATAGCCAATCATCATTGGTGTCGGGGATAATTTGAAGACCACCTATTACAGGCACAAGCGAAAAGATTGGAAAATACGACGTATTTTTCCAAGTTCCTGTTGTCTTACCAAAACCACGACATTGTCGTCTTTTCCAGTAAAAACACCTCGTTGTTTTTTTTGTTTTTTTTTTTTCAGTTGTTGTCGTAATTTTTTTCTTCAACATATATAAAGGTATACAATAGTAATACTCAGCATAAGAGTTTTCCTTCCGGATGTTTATAAACACACATAACAAAAAAAACTATCAGTGCCTGAGGCTACTCACGTTGAAATTGATGGTAATGCAGTCTTTGTTTGGGGCTTCTTTTTACATCCCCGGCACGCACGACGTCAAAACAACGAAAATATGACAATCATCGTTTGGTCAAGGAACTTAACATCAATAGTTTACTTTGGAAAAGAGTAGGTTATTCAACTACATCGTCGTAAAAATATGGCGACAGAAAAAGAATCATGTTTTCTGTTAACAGATTGAAAAATATATGCCGGTGAAAAGTTCATTTCCTTATTCTTAACCGTCAAGAATGATCTGCTCCTTTGCCAATGAGCACGGCTTCCTGGCCATTTTTCATCCTTGTTTAAAGTCAGTTGTAGTTTTGAAATGATGTTGAGGAACGTATACAAGTAGCTATGCTCCGCGTATATACGTACTATATACAAATGTGCGTGCAGCCCTTCACTATATTTAATATTTACGGCTCAAGACCACCGGACAAGTCACGTGCTGCGCCTTCTTCTTTTAATTCTTCTTCGACGTCCATACATAACACTACAATTGGGAGAATTCTCTTCACGAGTAAGCCGAATCTTTGCCTATGTGGGTTGCGTTGCTCTTTTGAGTGTTGTTATTGCTGCTCTTCCTGTGTTATTTTGTCTCAACAGATTGCCAGTTGGCAACGGAAATCACAGGAAAAGCGAGAGACGACGACGCATTCTCAGGTGCATCAAAGCATGGAGGGCGTGACTATATCCTTTACACCCTCGGCAAGAGAAATCAAGTTCCGCTTCTCTTCGCCCATCTTTCACCAAATACTTGGTGTATCAAAGAAAAGAAAAATATCAGGTTCATTCCTTTGATCGTCGTCGCGTTACCGTTTCCCTTTTGTAACACACATCAGAGTCAGACAATCAGAGTTTCAAACATCAAACAAGTTCGAAGGGAGGGAGCCATATCCAAGAAACGTTAGACAATCCATGGTCTGCTGCCGTTTGGTTCATTCGAAGAGACCGAATTTGAAATTACTCCTTAAAATTACGCGTTCATAAGACTCAAGTCGGCAGTCAAATGGAACTCACACCCGGATAGCAATTGAAATCAAACGAACGTATACACACAGCCTATAGTTTGACTTTGAAAAAAATATATTATTCTGTAATATATATCATGTAACTCTCTGTTGGTTACATTATAAGCCGTGCGTCTAGTTGTAAGTCTAGAGGGAACATTAGAGGCCTAAAGACTTGACGGGCGGATCTTCCAGCTGTCATAGTCCCCCTCCCTATTCTCCCTGAATATATACAAAAAAAAAATACAGGCATTTTATCTTTTTACTATCTAAAAAATTTCCCCTGTCAAGCTTTTTTAGATCCATGACACGCACTTCGCACTGTTTTAGAACTGCAATAAGAAACGAAGCTAGATAGGGCACACAAACACACATACATGTACAATCCCCCCCCCCCCCCATCCCTTCCTTTTTTACGCCAACTCCCCCCCCCCCTCTGTTTCTCTGATGATGAAACAGCAGCAAAAGCGGCTTTTTTGTAATCATATGTGACGAGAGTGTGTGACAACTGAGAAGCGCGTTTCTTTCTATCCTATTCAGCATGTAGCCTACATAGTGTATGCACATTTCCGTCCAGCCGGTCACTGTCATTTTTTACGCATATGTTACCATTTATATATTCTCAGAATGTGAATTGCAACTCAAAGTATTCAAATTTGACGAATACACACATAGTCTACCACACAGAGGAGAGGTATATATTTGTACAGGACATTGTGTCTTGGCAACAGCACAACAACAACAATATGTAGCCTATATTCAGAATAATTTCGGAGCGGTGCGTGACGTGCTTGGTGCATGTTTCAACATTTCTCAAGTATACTGGCTGATTGAACACTGGTTTTCGCTGACGCGAAGCCATTCAATAACTCGTGTACCAAATAACTTGTTCAATAGAGATGCCTTTCTTTTACTTGGACCCGCATTCTTTGTGATGAAAAGAGATTGGTGTGAACAAAAGTAGATCGATGCATATAGAGATACCATGAAACTACTACGATAGACAGAAGAGAACGCAGCCATCACCAGAGTTTCACCGACCAACGCAGCACTGTGTCAGTAACGCTTCTGCTATGTACAGTATATAACCTTTATAATGGTTGCAAGAAATAGGTGTACTACTCCTGCGATGTCATCTAATCGGATAACAAAACACCTGGAGACGCCCATTTCGTTCGGTACGGCTTCATTATTTTACTATTCCTTGACATAAACGTGTACGTTGTTTAGGCCTATCGGATCGAGTCACAAAATCCAGTTAGCATGAAATTTGCTGCCCTTTGTGTTCAAACATCAAAGGCCTGTGGGAAAACATGATTTGGAAAAAAAAAATACTGGATGCATTGAATTGGTTGGACACGAATACATTTTTATTTTTGAATTGAACCACTGCTGTCTGTTAAGTTTCATACTGTTAAGTCCGATCACTCCGCAAGTCGCAAGTTATACGATAAATACGCTTAGCTCCAGAAATATAGCACAATATCAGTTCCATTTTAAGAGGAAAATACTCTGTGGTAAAATAGAAATATAATATAAAAAAAGAGTAATGATCCCACTTTAGAACCCAATCCAATTAGACAAATGCAGTCGACGGGCGCCAGAGCGCGGGCAGACCACCCCTTGTTTCCTTTGATCGGCCAAGCGTGAGTGGGAAGGTCGGGAGAAAAAGAGGAATCTTGTTTGACTGGCTTCAGCAATAGATATGCTCGGATTATTCTGTTCAAGATCAATTCATTCACATTACATGATTGAGTAAAAGAACACCATTCTTACAGTGAGAAGCGTCACGTTGACGTAATTTCTGTAACACGGCGTGTTGCATGATCAATAAATTGCTGATGTTTTGTGATGTAGATTTCTAAAGTTCAGACGCAGTCGAAAAGGAGGAGGAAAACGCTTCGTCAACAAATTATAATGGGCTACCTACCCCGATTGTTGATGGTAACTAAGACACTAATATACTTACAGTATATAGTTGGAACTTTTTTTCCGAGCAATATCACATGCATTATTATAGGAGAACGTTGGCAAAGCGGAAATGAGCAGGGGAAAGAGGGATATTGGTTCTCTTTTTCGTTATAACACACAGAGGAACGGCGAGAATATAACGAGATGCACGTGTCGCAGAACCTACATCGGCGATACAGAGGCAAGACATGTGAACGTTGTCGGAATCATTAGCCGAGAATTCCGGTGATGTGCTACGCATTCTATTTATGACACGACTGAATGGAAATCATTACTAAGGGTGTAGGGGTGTGTGTTGCTGCGAGCGCCTACCATTTCGAATCGAATGTCATAACCTCATAATGAGGCGCAACATACTCGAATTTGATAGGCTATAATAATTGTAACATCATATTACTAACAACGACACTACTTGACTCAATATATAGAGCGTCGAAGATAAAATCAATACAAACTCAGAGAACAGGCAATCAGTTGCCCTTGAACTCTGCTGTTCATGCTACGTTATCCGAGACAGGTAAAAAAACACCACCAAAATAATTGACAGAATATTCATTATTATTTTATTAAAAAAGTCTGAGTTGCGTTCTTTTAATCAGCGATAGCAGAACTCAGCGGTCAAACCATTTCAGGTGCCAGTGGTGCCACGTATCACCGAATTGGCATCGTCTGAGTACTTTCACGTATGCTAATGCCCTTCTTGTTTATCACAACAATAAAACAAACAAGAAAAGGCTATGGACATGAAACAGGTCTGAAGACTGTTTTTGTTTGGCTATCTCGTAAAGAAATTAAATTAACCCGTAGGGCGTGATGCTGGAGAAATAATAATAAAAACACAGAAAGTCGTGATACACCATTCCTTCGACCGTTGGCACGAGCAATCGAGCATCGCTCAGTCATCCAAACTCGACCCGCCCGGACGCGATTTACGATGCCGATTCCAGCTCATGCTGTACGGTAGATATCGTCGACCAACAGGTATTTATGAGAACAAAAAGTTCAAAGAATTAAGAGAAAGCGGTGGGTTATAATATAGCTAAGCTCGGCTAAGCTAGGCTGCGGCTTGATAGTGGTGGCGGCCGCCGAACTCTCCACCACATCGAAAATGAACGCCGAACCTAACAACTAAGTCTCATCCATCACATGACATGTTAGGTGTTCCTACTTTATAAAAAGATGCTGTGGAGGGGACTGACCGTATATCATAAATAGCGATGATGCGTGTGAAGAATACGACCAGATGAGAGAAACATTCAAAGTTTCAACTGATCTTGATGGGTGTTGAGAAATGTCGGCTTGTTCATATTGGCATTTGATTTCACAGAAATTCAAATAAGAAGCAATCAGCATCTCATCTTGACGAAGAACGCACTGATGCATTTCAAGTTTCGAGCCTTATATTGAGTGTATGAATACGAGTTGGAGGATGAAGTTCCAGACAAACATTCGATGCGGAATATGGGCGAGAAAAGTGCATGGATTTCAGCAGAGAGTAGTTATACCAGTTGTCTAATATAGGAAATCCTTCGTCATATGACAAGAGTATACTGAGATTTCTACTCACTCAAAAAGGGATTTCGGCACGATTTTTTTTTCGTATGATGAGGCGCTGTTTAGACTCGGGTGTGAAGAGAACATCTGTTGGTCCATCTGGAGGCCCAACGAACCTTTTTCGTCTTGTGCTTCTCTCGCATCTCCTCCCCCCATCACTCCATCTCATTCCGCGCGTATTACATCGCCTTCAACAGCTTTGCTTGTCAATATAGCGACGTTCTAACACTATCTGTCTAAGAGGCGAGAGCTGAGGGGGAAGAAAAGGGAAGTCTCCACTGTGTGTATGTACATGTATTCAGTTTATGCACTGTACAATGAACGGGCCGAATACATTCATAGACCCAGCCTCCTGTAGTCCAGCCCTGTCTTTGTCAAGTCGTCCATCACAGCGTGTGAAAGTCCGTGCACTTTAATAATGGATAGAAGCAATATTATTCTCTCTGATACAGTAGAAGCTTCAACTCTCCCTCGTCATGGCTGCTTGATGCGGCTATTTGGCTATTTAAATTTAGAATCCTTATGTGAAGACTCTGTAGACAGAAAAAGAGAAAAAGAGTCTTTTCCGTGCCGCTATTTTTTCCTTTTCCGGATATTCTTTCCCTTCACACAGGACTTGCTTCACTCGATGATAATTTCCTTTCTATTTTTCTGTTTCGAGACCAATTTTCTTCTCCAGTTGTTTGTGACGAGCGAGTGCTAGAAGAAGAAGACGGAATACGGAATCGTCGTCCAAAGAAAGAAAGGCAGAACTTCTTCGTTCCCGTATAGCCTGTACTGTATATTTCATTATTTCTAGCGATCAACAGCTTCTCATTAACAGAGGGAGTCTGAGGAAAGTTTGTCAAAATGTAACACGTACGCGACATTTAGTTGTTATTCAGAACGATGTCTAAGACACGACAGTAGGGGGTCGTTCAAAGTATGCAAGTATTAAAAAAGGAAATAGGCGATGGAGAAACTGACACAAACGGAGAGGAATCTCAAGTTACGACGTGTCCGTCGCCATCTCCCAACATCGCGTCTCGTCCGACACCTTGTATAAATACAATATAAAACGACTAGAGAGACTAACTATAAATAATACCCATGAAAAAATCGTAAAAAAAAAACACGCGCACTATAAGTCCTAAATTGCATTCGGATTTTCTTATTACAGTATGTGGGCTTTTCCTTTTTGTACAACATCATCTTCGTCGTCCACGTTTGCCTCCTATGGTTAGGTCCGATTAATTTGAAATTTTTTCCGCAACAGCGTTTTTAGTCGAAAATGGAAACTGCGTATCAGGATGTGTTTTGTTGTTGTTTATTTTCAAATATGCCTAGGTAAATTTTCCTCATTAAATTTCTCAGTGAACTCTAATAATGTATCATCATCGCGAGAGCATATCTAATCCGAGGGGTTCGCAACTCGGCCGCCAGGTGTACGAGACGCCAGAATTTGATTCTGATTCTGGCGTCAATTTTGAAGATTCTGGCGTCAATATCAAAGATTCTGGCGTCAATTTTAAAGATTCTGGCGTCTATCTTTTTCTTCGTCTTTTTCGTTTAAGTAGTTAAAGACGATTTCGGTAAACAGTTTTCTTGAATCATTTTTGGATTCTGGCGTCATTTTCAATGATTCTTGATTCTGATTTGGGATTCCAGAATCGATTCTCGGGCAAGTGTACGAGATTCTTTTGAGTTGCGAACCCCTCGATCTAATCCCAATATTTAATAAAAACATTTTTAAAACCTCATTGTTCCTATCATGTTTTCCATGTTTAGATTCGATTCCGACTTTCCGAGTGTAGAAAGAAAACGTCAACTGAGGGAAATTTTTTATTTCTTTTGGGGAAAGTAGAGATAAATGGTGGAGAAATCGGTTGGTTTTTCTTCATAAACAAAAAATAACCAAACACCAAGAACAAAAACAAAACGGTTCACGATTCATTTATCTACTCGAATCGTGATATTACATATATTGGTTATTGGGCAGCAGCTGCGGGGTAGAAATCGCTCGCTGCTGGAAGCCATCAGCACACAAACTAACCCTTCTTTTTTTTTCATGCAGAGCCTTTCCCATTTTCTTTTGATTGCCTATAGATATACTGCTTGTATGTATAATATAAGAAGGTCGTCTCTCCATGACCATTTATAATGTATAACTACAAGTTAGAGGATCCACGGGAGAGGGGAAAAACGAGGAATTTTTTCTTTCGAAATGTCCGTTCCACCTTATCATGCGGCTGACTGTGTTAGGCTCCCGTCATCAGGACCTCCTTTTGTTTTAATATATACACAAGAAAATCCAAAGAAGAGGAGAGAGCGAGGGTTGTCTACTGTCTATCTTTCTCCTCAAAACCGAACTACGAGCCGGACTATCTTATGTACTGGTTAACTATATGTAGAGTGCTCCGATGAAGCACCTGTCAAACAAATGCTGATCAACGAGACGTTAACAAGATGACGGACCCTTCACCTCTCGGTCAAATGTTCACGCAAGATACCAGCGACTTCTTAGCCGCATCTTGTCAGTTTTTCATTTCTTATTAGTAGAGAATTTTCAACAACACGTCCTTTCGTTATTTTTTGGCGTGCAAAGAGCCAAATACTAAATGTGAACAACTTGTGAATTAATCTACTTTAAAAACTTAATAAAACAATAAACAAGTATTTATAAAAGATGCCACTAGACGATGTATAGCCTACAGCGGAAGCGAAAAAAAAATCATAAGTTCTCTTTTCTTCACAAAACAAAATATTTTCATTTTTTTCTAGTTTGGTCGGTCGGCAATGCTGTATTGTACACAAGTTGAGGTGGATTGAATTATTATGCAGGTAAGGGGAAAGGTACAAACAACATGGGGGAGAATTTTAAAGAAAAAGAATAAGAAAATAAAAAAAAAAAAAAACCAAAAAAAAACAAAAAATATGAAAGTAAATGACCGGCTCCCTCCTGTGTTCGCTCCTTATTGGGGAGCCCTCCTTGTTGAGGAAATGCTTAGATGTATATAACATTACCATCTATAGAAAACGGTGCATGTGGATGATATATTTCTGGGGTTCTTCTATTACTGCCCGCTCAGCGCCAGGTCGATTGGATAAAACAAAATAGTCGGGAACCAAAAGACATTATAAAGAATCAAGATTTCAAGATGTTTGGCTTGTTTTCAGAGCAGCAAAAGAAAAGTGGGTCAGTTTTTACTTTTCATGCTAGGAAAGTTGCGGTTACCTTTATTTCTCTGCAACGTTCCGAATTATTTTAGCTGCAACACACATGATTAATTTCCTTGTTAAAATGTTTCAATTTTACTAACTTGTCTATCTTCTTCTCTAAAAACAGAAAATATAATATATACTCAGACCAAACAGGACAAACCCAGTTGATAAATTTTTTTTCGAGCGTTGTTTCTTGTTTAACTAGTTTTTTTTTCTTCTTCTCGCAGCACACATGGCGTGACGAGCCGACAGAACTAACAATAGAGTCGATTCATCGGGTTGTGTGGAAGAGCTCTAAGGTTGTTTCCAAACATCTTCATCAGTATACGAAGGTTGGGTCTAATTGTCTCACTTTCTCGCTACTCGAGCCCTTATGTTGGTGAGGTAACAGCAATCATTCTTCCTTCTTCCTCTCTTCTCTCTCTCTCCCCCCCCCCCCCCCATCTCGGATCTCTATCCGTGGGAACCCGCGCGCAAAATAAAAAGGTGGTAATGCGGGAACAAGCCGACGAAGGTGCCCCCAACAAGAAAACAGGGAATTTCAAATTGCGGCAGCCCAAGTCCTAAGGTGTATACTGGCGAAGGAGAAGGCGAGAGATGTGAGGGGAAAAAAAAAGAACCTCGAACCCTATAGGCTATATACTCTGATAAGAGCCAAGAGGATGAAAAAGGAAGCCCTAGTGCCACACAAAACAACAATAGAGACATCACTGACAAATCCATGGAAACTATGGAAGCTAATCCGCTAAACGCCAGCTAAAACGAAAGAGAAGTAGAGAACGAGTTAGAAATTAAAACGAGACTGGTTGGCATTTGTTATGTCTTTTCCCATGCAAGCCGCACATCGTCGCTACCAAGCAAAACCGCAAGGTTTCCTTTTAAATTTTTAGCCTCTTCTGAAGCTGACATATGGTTCCCGTTTCTTTCTTTGACCGTGATCAACCGGTCATTACTTTTCGTTTTGTATTTTTCCAACAACAAAATTGACTGTTTGTTGGAACTTTTTCTTTCATGTAAACAATAGAGTAATTAGACAATAACAACAACAGTTCCGGAATAAAGAGTTAGTTAGTTATCATTTCTATTCCGTTTTCACGGCTTTTGTTGATGACAGAGAAGGGGGGAGAGGAGGAGACAGTCACGTGACTTGAAGTGAGCAACAAGCCAACAACACAGAACTCAAGGCGCTGGGGTTGTACTTGTGTGTACAAAGTAGAGAAAAGGTGATGGGTATAGTGCCTGGCGTTTTTACTTCAGTGGTAGTACTCCGTCATATAGGCAGCAGCAGTCAGTCAGCGGAAGTGCCGGTCAAATATACAACCCCTCTTTCTTTTTTTTTCCTTTTACTCTGCCTGTGCATAGAAAGAGACTTTACATATAGAGACAGACAGGCCTGCTGGTGGCAGCTTGGAAAAACATGCGTGCTTATATACAAGATAATTGACATCCGCTTGCCAGAAATTACTCCGTCACAATAATTAGTGCCCCCCCCCCGTTTTCCCCGCTACCGTTAGCATATACATATGTATGCGTAGTCCTATACTGCACTATTAGAGGTGGTGAAGAATGAGGAGGAAACACCACCCGTTCCCAATCGCCAGAAAATATCACCGATAAGAAACTAGGAGAAATCAATCAAAAGGCCGCACAGTCATGAATCATTCGTCGATAATATCGAGCTTTCAAATCCATTAAGGATTAGTGGTGACTCGGGGGTGACACATGTGTTTCTTTTGTCATAATTTATGACCCAGCCGAAATGTAGTAAAAACCAAAACAGAAAAGAGGAAGAAAAAAGGAAAGCGGTCATCGTTATTCCCTTAAAGTTCGTTTGGATAAAACGGAGATTTCCAGCATCCATCAAACGGATGCCGTGAGCGGAAGTTAGAGAAAGGGATGCAATCCATTCTTTTTAAACTAATTCGGGAATCCCGCGAGTTGTTGGGCCAGAACGTGACGTTGACAAGTGGTCGTACAGTTTGCCAACGAAACGTCGAGGACGAACTCGTCGGCTGAAAAGGAAGACAATAGAAGACGAAGGACGAACAATCCACAGAGCGAGACGGAATGTTTGCTTCTCTGTTGTTACTAGGCAACTGCACATGTTTCAGGTGTTTGACATCAACAAAGATATTCTCGTCTCTATTGAAAGACAAAACACTGATAGGTATAAATGAGCGTAAATAATTGTAAACGAAAAAGATGTGAGGTTCGGATGATAGAAGAAGAGGAAGTTGTGTCACGAAGGCAACGTTTTGTCACCTTCGAATCGTGAGAGACAGTTAACCTGGTGGCCATGGATATATGTACATGACGGCGGGGACATGCAAGGAATCTTCTATCCACCTACACCGCCTGAATTTCACCTTTCGATGTTTTCTTCTTTCCCAGGTTGTAATACACGTAAGAAATGTTTTATCTTAGTTTCTTGTTTTATTGTACAGAAACCGAAAGAATATTTATTCTACTGATATTTAATTTTATTTCCTTTTTATTTAGTATTTGGTCTCATCAAATAACGCTTTTTTGTCAAAAAAACATACGCGCAAATGCGCAATCCACTTAAAGTTCAGTGTATCTTTACGTCTGAACATCAGGGATGATTGCAATAAAAAAATAAAAAGCCTTTGCTCTACTAAGTGGTCTTTTTGCTACACTAGAAGATATAAATAACGGCGTCAATGTCAAATTCTCTGGTTTGATGGTTTGTCACGGAAGTTACTCGGAAATATACAAATAAAAATCCTTTAAACAACCGACGGCAAATCATTCAGTGAACCAATTCCAAAGTGTACGGTTGGCTTGTTGGTCTTGAGGAGGAACAATAACAGAAAAACACACAATTTTGAGATTCGCTGTGGATTTTAAAAATTTGAATCTCAACTCAGTTTATGTGTAATTACTAATTAGACGTCAACACGTATTTCGAGCGCATATAACCCCAGAAGGTTTGAATATGCAATTATATAGAAAAAATGATGAACGTTTGTGTCCTACCTGATGCGAAGAGGAGAACGACAGTTGTGTATCCGGTAATGAAAGAGCCAAGATGTCCCATCTTTGTCACAATAAATTTTCCTATTTTTCTTAAATAAACTAATGATTCCTTTCACATAAACGCACAATTCGGAAGATATTCAGAGAAAATAATCTTCGGCTATATGAATAGAAAAAAAATTGTGAAAAGGGAGGAACACAAAAGAACACAATAAATCAATACGTTTTCACTTTGAACAACAACAGAGTTGGATTGAAACGCATCAAATTTGAGCACGTGTCACACTAGATTCCGGTCGGAATGGCGCTCGCGCGCGTGCGGAAACAGGAGTCGAATAGAACGAGATCCGTCGTCTGATCTGGTCGGAACACAACTGACTGCAGTGCCAGCCAGCGGGTGTTTCCATCCGTTTGCCTTCCAACAACGAGTCGAGTCTGTTAGTAGGTAACAACGAGAGAGAAAAAGAGCGTGTTGTTTTTGGACGGCTGGAAAAACACGTTCGCCTTGACTGTGTACATTCGGCGCCATTCATAAATCGTGGTGGTTTAGTTTATCCGTTTTTAAAAAGTGAGAAATAGGTTAAAAAGCCAGAAAGAAAAAGCCGGAATGTGCGTATACAAAAAAAAAAGGTTTCGACGTATCCCGCGGAGCTCTTTGCTGGATAATGCTTCGGGTGCCATCTGGGGATTAGTAATTAAACCCGATTTCACACATCAGTTCAAAATACTGAAAATAGCAGCCAGTCAAACTGAACAATGAGTCAGCTCATTTTTTTGTCTATTTTATTAGGGTCCGTAAAATGTACTCTGTCATGTAAGCCTTTTTAAATACAAGACCTTATCAAGAAATGAATTAGCAATCGTCTTTTTTTCATTTCTGCTGATAGTGCAGTATCAATTTTAAGCACTTTGTCAGGACCCCTATAAAGACCGTTCATGAAATGAAATGCGAAAAATCGATCTTATCAATTATCTTTATGAGTTTATGCATTATGATAATCTGAAATTCTGAATGTCATTGAGTCCACCAAGTTGCCGCAAGTTGCATTTCGGAAATTCTAGGGTATATAAGCTATAAGCCCTACTGTATAATATTTGAAATTCATGATTTCATGAGGCTGATGCCGTTTTGAACTATAGCGGAAGACGTTGTAAAACTAAACGATCAAGTTGAACGTTTTCATTCGTATAACTATCTAAGTTCGTTTATCGCCCAAACTTAAATATTTCGTTCCGAAGAATAGATTTAGGTAAAAGAAACAAAAAGAATTAGGCTATTATTTCACTGCCGAGTAGTCAGCACGATAAATATAGTAAACGGTGCTCATACAAGTCTCTAGATGATAGCACTGAGCCACAACGGCAGTTAACATAAATCACTCACTTCCGTGAGTGATATCAAATACATTACATTACATATTACATTACTCACTTCCGTCTTCAAGTGAAGGCATTTGAAAATCGTTACGGTTCAGCATTATTTTCTACAGCGCTAACCGGCGCTAACTAAGTGTTTGCAAAAACATCTAGGAATAATCACAACTGATGGAAACAGCAACCATTTTGATCCGAAACATCAGAGTTAATGTGAAGATAGTGGTTCCTCATTATGGATACCTATGACTTCAACTAAGGTCTGATCCAACGAGCGAATATAATGCAACATAACGAATGCATGATACGTTAATGTTATAACAAAAACATGAAAATAAGTCTGTTTGATTTGAAGCCATGAATAGATTTCTTCTGTTGGTTCAGGCGTAGGGAAACCGAAAATAGCTAGTTAGAAAAACGGTATTATTCGGAAAGAGAACTGATGCGAATGGCTGACCAGCGCTTCATAATAACTTAAATGAGCCACAAGCGATAGATAACCCTTTTCACCGCAGATCCCCATCATTTGGTTCCCTTTGCTCAGTTTTCTTGAACATATCATATCACATTTAAATGGAAACATACATGTTTCCATTTATTAGATTATCATAGGCTATGATAATCTGAAATTCTGAATGTCATTGGGTCCACCAAGTTGCATTTCGGAAATTAAGCTATAGGCGGCGACACCAAAGTAGCACGGAATTAATGTATCATTTTATTTTGTATTTATTTCATTTCAATTTTTCCTTCCAATATCTTCAATATTCTATTCAATATTGATTCAGGATCTCAGTATCTGAATGAATATTTAGAAAAAATTGAGCTTAAGTCGCACAGAGTTATAGTAATATTAGCTACAAATGCTTCATATATATATAATAATTAAAACCTAGAGTAAGAGATATTAATTCTCCAAAGTCATCGGAGTAAGTATTAGCATGTGTTTTTGTATTTTTTGTATTCGGGAACCTTGCAACCCGCCATGGATGTCACTATATAGAGATTGAGTATTTGAGCGTTAGATGGTGTTTTTTTAGGATTTATAGGCGCGCATTCATTACAAGTTTTATTACGCGCAATACCAAAACTCGAGGCGCGCGGTCCAAATGCAATATATTAAAATTCTAGGCGCGCAGTTCAAATTGAAAAATTATATCCTAACGCCGAACTAATGCTCCCGTATGCCAAAAAAGCTGTACAGAATCCCTACGGGAAGTATTGATTACAATGCTGGCATCCCTAGCGGGTTGCAAGGTTCCCGTAGGTTTCCCATTTTTAAATTTTTAAATTTGTGGAATCCCACAGACATGTTCAATTTTGAATCCTGGTCACGGCACTGGGTATAGTTTTAAACAAACAATTTGACACGCAGTCCGCGAGTGGATGATACCAATATCGGGGGGTTTGGATTTTTGTACATATATAATCGAAGAAAAATGGGTGTTGGAGAAAACCAAATAGTCCTGTAGAGTCCTGGGTAAAAAAAACGACGAGCGCGAAGCGCTCGTCAATGGGGCTGAGGCAGTGATATGGAAGTCATATAGAGAACGCAGAGCGTGAAGCACACGACAGAGGTGACATGGGAAAAATATATTGATTTAGTTGGGAATTTGTTTTTCAATACATCGTTTCCATTTAAAAAAAAAAAAAAAAAAAAAAAATGTTCAATTTTGAAACTAAACAATTAGTTCACAGGATAACATTTTTAATTTGATTTCTTTAAGTCTTTTTTACCTTATAGACAGGGTTGTAGAAGTGATGGTTGCCCAACTTGTATTTTTTTTCTCCATAAGCCTCTGAAGATTTTTATAACATGAGGGCAGCGCCATCTGTTAAGTGTAGATGAGAATAATTTCAAACTTTTAGGCGGTAAACTCCAACTACTGTTACTTTTAAGTTTTAATCCAGGAATAAATTGAAGTTTTAAATAAGTAATACGTTTTATTTTTTAATCCGATTAGATTCAGTTTTGCATTCAAAATTAAATAAATGAAAAAAAGTAAAAAAAAGTAGTGAAATGTAATAGCACCCACCAGGGTTGTGACGATCGCGATTGTTTGATCGCGCGATCACGACCGCGGTCACTTTTCCGAGATCGCGACAGCGATCGCGATGAATTGAAAAAAATGCGACCGGGACCGGGATCGCATGATTAAAATCTTGCGATCAAATTTGCGATCAATTACCGCCATTTTTTGTTGATTTTATTAAAATTAAAAATAATTAGTAGAACTGCAAATTAATAATCTCAGTCCCTGAAAGTCTGACGACTAGTAAAATGAGTTACTCTTTTTTTATCGTGCGCAATAGATTCAGAGGGGTGTTTTCAGGGGGTGTTTTGACACTGCACTGTTTTGAAAAGCTGAACGCCATCTAGTGGCGATCGCAAAAAAGATCGCGACCGCGACCGCGATCTTTAGGTAAAATTGCGATCGCGATAGCGACCGCGTTCCTTTTTTTATTTTTGAACGCGACCGGGATTGCGATCGAAAAAAAAATGATCGGTCACAACCCTGGCACCCACAGAGTATCGAACCACAGTACTTCAGATTATCAGTCCAACTGAGCTACCGATCACAGCTTCCTGTAGAAATATCTCGAATAACTATAAACAAATCCTTATGGATAACAAGATTTTAGTGTCTTTTTTAACTCATAGATGTCAATGCCCTCATGTTATAAAAAAAGGGGAGGAGTTAGAGGCGGAGCTACACATATCCACAAGAGAAAACTGTCTTCAGAGCCCCATGTTAAAAAAAGATACAAGTTGGGCAACCATCACTTCTACAACCCTGCTTAGACCTCCTTATAAATGGTGTTATTGACAAAAAATGGTTCTGGGGAATACTAGGGGACCCAAATACACCAACCATAGAAAAAAATTGGATGATACCATAGCTTTTGTGTTTATACGGGCTATAAAATAAGCGCAAAATAAAAATTTTCTTCCTGAGGGCGGCATTGAAACCCAGTCAATTAACTTTTTGATTTTATTTATCCTTTGTACAATACAGCAGTAACCATTAGTCCAGAATATATTGCACAGGTATTAGACTACCTATAATACCCATTTTAAAATTTATGGAATCCGACAAACATGTTCAATTTTGAAACTTAACAACTAGTTCACAGGATAACCTTTTTCATTTGAATTCCTCAAGTCATTTTTAACCCAGACCTCCTTAAAAATGGTATAATTGACAAATAATGGTTCTGAGGCATACTAGGGGACCCAAGTAAACCAACTATAGAAAACAATTGGATTATACCATAGCCATTGTGTTTAATACACTCTAAATTTTTGAGGGTCTACGAAGGGGGTACTAAGACCCTATTTCTAGTAGTGTTTTGGGAAATTCTACTAAGGTAGTACTAACTCGTATGTGGCCTACTAAAACCATTCGTACGCAGGGCTACGAAGTACTCGGACGACGCATACGAATCTTTCGTACTACACCTACTAACCCTTCGTACTACAACCCTTCGTTACCCTACCCCCTTTCATTCTTTCTTCGAAACCCCTCTTTCCTCACCCCACCCCCACCCTTATCCCACCCCCAACACACCCCCATGCTACTACCCCGCCCCACCCCATTGCATGCTACTACATTAGTACTAAATAAAAACCAAAAAAAAAAGATTGTTTAAACCGCATTTATTGAAAGTTAACACATACAAGAAAAGGTTAACCTTAAAAAACGGTAAATTAAGACAGCTAGGGACAAACATAATACTTAAGTATTATTAAGCAAACTGGAGTGTTTGCCCCGTACTTAATTTAAGTAAGGGGCAAACACTCCAGTTTGCTTACAAAAGCGCCAATATTTGAGCTGCAACTGGTCACAATCCTGTAAACTGCATATTCAAAAAATTGATACAACTCCATCAAACTGGGTTTAGGGTACTCGGTATGAAAGGAAAAAAAAACTTGAGAAAAGAACATTGAATGCATTAGAGCATTGACTTCCACAATCAATTATAAAGAAGTCCACGACGAGAAAAAATTGCGTCGGAGCAGCTAAAGTTCCTAGACAAACAAGGAATGGTTGTTTCAAGTGCTTAGGTTTGTTTTTTACGAACTCCTCCAAATTAGTGTTCTCCTAACAGAAAAAGGGGGGTCAGTTTGATGATGGAAAACAACGAGTGAAAAAGGCACTCAGAATACAGTAGATAATTGGTTACCTTCAGAAAAATAACCAGTTGTTGCAGAGTTGTCTTCAGTTGACTTTTTGCTTGTTGGATTCTTGGCATCAATTTGGCACACACCACCAGTACCTTTAAAAAGTCTGTTTACATAAGAGAAAAGATTTAAGAACATACATAATGACAGTGAAATGTGTTGGTTGATGGGTTTTACCATCTGTTGATTCTTCAATGTCCATATTGTTATAAATAGCGAGACGGATAATCCTTTTAGCATACTCAGACATAAAGGTGCCAATGTCCGATGTTAAAGGATACTGATGAACGTAATCGTATATAATCTACGAAATAAATCAACTGTTAGAAAATGTTCATATATTATTTAAAATGTTTCTAACTAATTATACCAGTCGTCCGAAATCCACATCCAAAAATCTCGGGAATTCGGTAACAATTGCAGTTGGAGTAAGTAGGACATTTGCAATTTGGTATTTCCTGTACTCGTACGTCTCATCCATATATTGCATAATCTTCGATTTGTTTTCCATAAAAACACCGCAATTTTGCAACCAAGCAACCTTGATAAAAAGTAAAAATATTTCAATGTTTTCGAACATAGATTTCAATTAAAGACTGGCCTACCTTTGATTTACATTCAGCGACATACTCATCTGATAGAGGCTGCTCTGCTGGACTCGACTTCTTTAAAGTTTTTCCTTTACCTTTCCTTGCATCGTCTTTTGGTTTTTCCACAGACTTCCTCTTTCGTTGATCGGGGGTCAACGCAACTTTTCTCATCCGTTTTAAATGTTGATCAATGTAAGCATTACCAGTTGCGCTGTTGTAAATATATGTATAATTAGGTAGTCCATCTCGAATTAACCCCATCTGAGGAAAAGCAGCTACAATAGCAGCAGCCAATTTTTCTTTTGTTGACGTTTCTGGGTAGTAATGACCAACTAAACGAATAACGTGGCCCAATGCAATATTAATAACAGTGTTTCGGTCCACCTCTGTAACAGGCATCGCAACGTCAGCTTGATATTTCTCAACGATTTTCAGACCTTCGTCATGGGAATTCAAAATCTCTTTTACATCAAACGTCAAATTCTGTTGGTTGGAATTTTAGAAAAAGTTACTTTTTCAGATTATGGATATAAACTTAACAACAAACCATATACCTTTTCACAAACTTTTTGAGGCACATGGTTCTGTGAATTTGAATCGCTTGAAGTTGGAACGTGTCCGTTCAATTCTTCAGAAGAAAAAGGCAATGGATCACGTGAGGTAGAACTACCAAGAAGATCCTCCATTTGATGATGGCCGTCCACCAATTGATTGTTCACACTTGTTAGAAGTTTCTCAACTACGAATTGACTCTCCAACAACTGTGTTTCGTGGGTTATTGTTCCAGAAGGGGACTCAAAATGGTGCAAAATGGCCTTGTCCTGTTCTGTCGAATTGCTGCTACCCATTGACAGCAGACTCTTGATGTACCGAACTAGTTTCACTCTTTGCCCAAGTGAAATGCCAAGACTCTGTAGCTGATTTTCGTCAAGCGACAACAAAACGTCTCCGTCAACATCGTTCTCTGATAGAAAAAATAATTTAAATTTACTGTACTGTCTCTCAAAAAAATACTGTAGACAGCGAATTGAGTTCAAGCACTTTCGATCTTGTGTGTAATGAAACAAATGATGACAAGTGTGCAAGCTCCATTCGCTACATATAGTATTTTTTAGAGAAGTTATGCGGATAGCTGAAATTAAGGGAAAATGTTTGATTTGAAATGAAATGTAAATAAAATAATCAATACAGAACGATGAAAAAGCATTTCCGAGATGCTTTATATTAAACCACTGAACATTAATTTGATTGTTGTTAAACTAAGTGGCGGGGCGAGACAAAAGACTCATCTGAAAATGGGTCAAAGTTTTTTAATATCCACATCGGTTCACATTCAGCCAAATTATTGATTGAAATCACATTCTTAAGAGTAGTAAAAGCAACTTTAAACGAGTGATAATGTTCACAGAAACAAATCGTGTTAAGGAAAGTTATTAGGATAGAAAAAACGTTATCGCCCTCTACTATAATCTTTTGAATGATGCCAAATTCAGGAAGAGCATTTTCTGTTTGATGAGAATTTCTGAGAACAACCACTGAATTTTCTCGATATTCCCAACCTTGAACCTTCAGCCAATTCGTTACATTTACAAAGGAATATTGCTGAAAAACGTCGTTTTCAATATCTAAATCAATCAGTTCACTAAACAAAACTGTTTTTAAGGGGCCGAATGTTTTTTTGGTTTCAAATAAGTCCTCCGATAGCATTGTGGAGCATTTGACTAATTGTAAGTGGTTTGCTACAGACAAAGTAATATTTTTAAAATTGAAATTTACTTGGGCTAGTCTTTTGGCAATATTGTGATACGCTTCATAGCGCATACACCAATACCTTACAGGAGGGCCCTGTGAGCGAATGATCTGGGGATAATGAACCATGTGATGGAGCTTGTTAATGCCTTGGACACTTGGGAACGCTTTACGAAATTCTTCGAAGTAACGCATAATTAAAACTTCGAGAACGACGGTATGCTCTTGTGTTAGTACAGGGGAAAATATGATATCCATAATGTGGCGCAAAGTTAGTATAATCGCAAAATGGATGTTGCCCTCAGGAATTTTGTCACCCACCAAAAGAGCAAACATGTTTATAAGACAAAAATTTTGCCCAGCCCTTTGTTTCGTCGAATAATTGCCCCTTGCTTTAATATTATCGTCAGTAAACTTAGCCGATGGTTTGTTTGAAAGATCATAAAAGCTGTACTGGAAATTCTCAATTCTTTGATTTAGGAAATCTGCATCAACACCTAACTCTGGATAAATTGTTGCCAATGCGTGTAAAACAAGTTTAATAGAAAATGGGGCGACGCCTTCCAGAAAATCGTGCATCGCATCAAAAATTAAATTTTCTGCAAAATGAAAATATCTACTGGAATTAAGGAGACTTGCATATTTTATTCCTGACAGAGAAATATCACAAACTCTTTCATTTGAAGCTACCACAGCTTGGTCGTAATTATTCCGGTCCCTTAAAACCAGCTGATCGACATTACTTTTAACATTGATTTCTGAGCGATGGATAAGACAAAGACGACAAAATTTATTTGCTGACGGACTCATAAACCCCCCAATTTCGTGAGCCCCCTTAGTGTCGGCAGAAACCGAAACCAGGGTACCTCGAATACGAAAATTGGGCAAGTCTGGTATTTCTAAAAGCATCCCTTCCTCAGACTCTAGCTCGCCTAATTCTATCATAAATTCGCGAAGAACAAAAAAAAAATTGTCCTCAATTACATCTAGAGTTTTGCATACGGCAAAAGGATGTATATGGGCAAGTTGAGACATTAGACAAGGTGGTAAGTTTAAAATACAAAAACAAAACATTGCAAGTTGATGCAATTTTGTCTTTGAACCACAAGAATTACAAACTTCCAAATCGTCATTGAAAATTTGAATTCTCAGTGCTCTTGGACACTCTTTAAATAACTCGTGTGATTTGTAGTGATTAGTGTCTATATGGCCACGCATTCTACCGTCAGGGCTTGGTTGCTCTCCAAAATACAAAGCTCTAAATTTAGGAATAGCGAAAAGCGAAGATAGTGTTCCCTTAATTGGGATATAGTGAAACAATCGAGGAACAATTCGTTTTCTTAGGGTGTTACTTTCAAAACGATTTGCCCAGCGGCGTTGCTGTAGTGACAGTAACTGCTTGGGTGATTTGTAACCAAAATGTTTTTCGTAAAAAGCACTCCTGTTCGTCTGTGAATTCAAGTTTGTAAATGCGTCTTCTATTAGTGATAGGGGACTTTCGGCGGCCTCAGCAAGGATTTTTGTCATTTCTGCTGAAACAAAATTCAATGCACTATTCGTAACATTGAATGTTGTTCGAAGATTCAGAAACAACTTAGCTACCTGTACTTGCTTATCACACACCTTTGGTTTTTCTGCAACGTCAAAATCTACATCTGCACTGCCATTACTACTTTCATTTTCTGCCAAACTTTCAATTTGTGGAACAGCTGTTCGCGAGGAAACATTATCTCCTTGAAAAAATTCACACTCTAATAAATGATGTCGATATGATCTGAAACTCATGAACTGAGCTGAGCAAGAGTTCTGTCCACATATTAATGGGTTACTTACACGTTTACTTGTCTTTATGTAATGCACATGTTTTATATGTACAACAAGTTTGAGGTAAGGACCAGGAACTACTACCTTACAAATGAAACATTCAAAATTCTTCCTTGAAGAGGGTTTTGATTTGGACTTGTTCAAAACTTTTTTAGTCATTACTGAGTTCGCCATGGCCTATTGTGGTATTTTAAGTTTACTTAGTGCAAGTCAAGAGGAACTCAAAATAAAGAAAAAGCTGGTATATCACAAAGATATAGTAACGTGATCTTAACTTGGATTTGTACGAAACTTCTTTGCCAAGTTGAGCTAGCTAAAAGCTACAAAAACTAATTTCAACTTGTTCGACACTATTTGTTCCACTATTGGTTGTAAAGCCTATACGAAGTTATTGGAATTTGTTCGACAAATGTCTTTTCAAAGAGGATTTAGACAGCTACCAAAACTGATTTGACTTGTTCGACAAACTAAAGCTAACAAAACTAACACATGTACCTTTTAACACAGTTGTAGTTTTCTCACTGAACTCTTTTCCCAAGAGATGAATCTCTAGTTCCACTGCTGTTAACTTTATAACAGTAATCTTAGAATCGACGACGAACATGGCAACCGTAACCTGATGAAACGAAAAGTATATTTATAGTAGCTCTTGCACACAGCAGGAAAGCCAGAAACCAACGAATTCTTTTTTACCTTTAAAAAAGTTTCTAGAAATCAAAGAAAACAATTTAAAAATGTAGACAAGATTAAATTTTCGTAGCCGACAGTCTTAAACTTGCAAAAAAGTTAGACTTAAGTGTAATACCGATAAGCGACCATGCTCGTTTAATACACTGACAAAAGAAAAGTACTGTCAATCAGACGACGCTTTGAAACAAATGAGGCATATGCAATTTTTCATTGATTTATCCCTAAACACAAAACCAATGACTTCGACTCGATCCATTCGTCACCTAAATAAACATAAATTTAGCAATTAATAAGACTAGTGTGAAAAAATTGCAATTACCTGGAATTTATCCGAACTTCGACAAATGTAATCTTCTAATTCTTAAGATTTCTGCCTCACCAAGTAGCCCGAGTGCATCCTTGTCATCTATATAGAAATTCAATAAATTTTCTAAACTTTTCTAAGTTATATTATTAATTACCTCCAGTAGTCAACACTCTGCCACGAAACCAGTGTTCAAACACACCTAGTTTATATCCCTTAAAACCAGCAACATTTACTCTAATATGTCCATACAGTTTAGGATTGATGAACATTTGGGGGTTCAGAATTTTTTCTACATTGACACAACAAAATTTGGATTCACATTCACTTTCGTCAAAGGTCTTCCAAACCACTAAAGCGTATAGCTCACAAAATCCATCGTCTAAAAATTTTCCAGGGTACCAATTTTCATCCCAAGACTCCATCTTAGAAATTTTTACAAGTCACTGAAATATCTCTTCTATGTTTCTAATTACAGCAGACGCTTCTTCTCTAACACTCTTCGTATACGAAGAGGGTTCGTACTCCACATACTATAGAGTACGGGTCGAAAAATTATAGTATGCACTCTTCGTAGGAGTGCATACTAACACAATAAATTATCACTACTACGAAAGGCATACTAAGGCGCTTAGTACGTTCCCGTACTACGTAGTACGGGTCTCAAAATTTAGAGTGCAGGGAGTTTTGTATTTTCGATTTTTTTTCATATGATATAAATGGTATCCTTGACAAATAATGGTTCTGGGGCATACTAGGGGACCCAAGTAAACCAACTATAGAAAACAATTGGATTATACCATAGCCATTGTGTTTATAAGCTATGCGAAGCTATGCCAGTATCCAAATTTCAATGTTTTTGAGTTTTCACCATAACTAACGATCAAAAGTTTACGAAAAAATTATGTCGGGTAGAACAGCTAATCTTAAAGCTTTGGTGAAAGTTTCGTTGAAATTCATTCGTTAGTTATTGAGATAAAAATTTGCAAACTTTTTCATTGAAATCGAGACCAAAGAGTTTTGTATTTTCGATTTTTTTTATATGATATAAATGGTATCCTTGAAAAATAATGGTTCTGGGGCATACTAGGGGACTCAAGTACACCAACCATAGAAAAAAATTTAATGATACCATAGCTTTTGTGTTTATACGGGCTATAAAATAAGCGCAAAATAAAAATTTTCTTCCTGAGGGCGGCATTGAAACCCAGTCAATCAACTTTTTGATTTTATTAATCCTTTGTACAATACAGCAGTAACCATTAGTCCAGAATATATTGCACAGGTATTAGACTACCTATAATACCCATTTTAAAATTTATGGAATCCGACAAAGATGTTCAATTTTGAAACTTAACAACTGGTTCACAGGATAACCTTTTTCATTTGAATTCCTTAAGTCATTTTTAACTCAGACCTCCTTAAAAATGGTATAATTGACAAATAATGGTTCTGGGGCATACTAGGGGACCCAAGTAAACCAACTATAGAAAACAATTGGATTATACCATAGCCATTGTGTTTATAAGCTATGCGAAGCTATGCCAGTATCCAAATTTCAATGTTTTTGAGTTTTCACCATAACTAACGATCAAAAGTTTACGAAAAAATTATGTCGGGTAGAACAGCTAATCTTAAAGCTTTGGTGAAAGTTTCGTTGAAATTCATTCGTTAGTTATTGAGATAAAAATTTGCAAACTTTTTCATTGAAATCGAGACCAGGGAGTTTTGTATTTTCGATTTTTTTTTATATGATATAAATGGTATCCTTGACAAAAAATGGTTCTGGGGCATACTAGGGGACCCAAGTAAACCAACTATAGAAAACAATTGGATTATACCATAGCCATTGTGTTTATAAGCTATGCGAAGCTATGCCAGTATCCAAATTTCAATGTTTTTGATTTTTCACCATAACTAATGATCAAAAATTTACGAAAAAATTATGTCGGGTAGAACAGCTAATCTTAAAGCTTTGGTGAAAGTTTGGTTGAAATTCATTCGTTAGTTATTAAGATAAAAATTTGCAAACTTTTTCATTGAAATCGAGACCAGGGAGTTTTGTATTTTCGATTTTTTTAGATGATATAAATGGTATCCTTGACAAATAATGGTTCTGGGGCATACTAGGGGATCCAAGTAAACCAACTATAGAAAACAATTGGATTATACCATAGCCATTGTGTTTATAAGCTATGCGAAGCTATGCCAGTATCCAAATTTCAATGTTTTTGAGTTTTCACCTTAACTAACGATCAAAAGTTTACAAAAAAAATATGTCGGGTAGAACAGCCAATCTTAAAGCTTTGGTGAAAGTTTCGTTGAAATTCATTCGTTAGTTATTGAGATAAAAATTTGCAAACTTTTTCATTGAAATCGAGACCAGGGAGTTTTGTATTTTCGATTTTTTTTATATGATATAAATGGTATCCTTGACAAATAATGGTTCAGGGGACTCAAGTACACCAACCATAGAAAAAAATTGGATGATACCATAGCTTTTGTGTTTATACGGGCTATAAAATAAGCGCCAAATAAAAATTTTCTTCCTGAGGGCGGCATTGAAACCCAGTCAATCAACTTTTTGATTTTATTAATCCTTTGTACAATACAGCAGTAACCATTAGTCCAGAATATATTGCACAGGTATTAGACTACCTATAATACCCATTTTAAAATTTATGGAATCAGACAAAGATGTTCAATTTTGAAACTTAACAACTAGTTCATAGGATAACCTTTTTCATTTGAATTCCTTAAGTCATTTTTAACCCAGACCTCCTTGAAAATGGTATAATTGACAAATAATAGTTCTGGGGCATACTAGGGGACCCAAGTAAACCAACTATAGAAAACAATTGGATTATACCATAGCCATTGTGTTTATAAGCTATGCGAAGCTATGCCAGTATCCAAATTTCAATGTTTTTGAGTTTTCACCATAACTAACGATCAAAAGTTTACGAAAAAATTATGTCGGGTAGAACAGCCATTCTTAAAGCTTTGGTGAAAGTTTCGTTGAAATTCATTCGTTAGTTATTGAAATAAAAATTTGCTAACTTTTTCATTGAAATCGAGACCAGGGAGTTTTGTATTTTCGATTTTTTTTATATGATATAAATGGTATCCTTAACAAATAATGGTTCTGGGGCATACTAGGGGACTCAAGTACACCAACCATAGAAAAAAATTGGATGATACCATAGCTTTTGTGTTTATACGGGCTATAAAATAAGCGCAAAATAAAAATTTTCTTCCTGAGGGCGGCATTGAAACCCAGTCAATGAACTTTTTGATTTTATTAATCCTTTGTACAATACAGCAGTAACCATTAGTCCAGAATATATTGCACAGGTATTAGACTACCTATAATACCCATTTTAAAATTTATGGAATCCGACAAAGATGTTCAATTTTGAAACTTAACAACTAGTTCATAGGATAACCTTTTTCATTTGAATTCCTTAAGTCATTTTTAACCCAGACCTCCTTGAAAATGGTATAATTGACAAATAATGGTTCTGGGGCATACTAGGGGACCCAAGTAAACCGACTATAGAAAACAATTGGATTATACCATAGCCATTGTGTTTATAAGCTATGCGAAGCTATGCCAGTATCCAAATTTCAATGTTTTTGAGTTTTCACCATAACTAACGATCAAAGGTTTACGAAAAAATTATGTCGAGTAGAACAGCCAATCTTAAAGCTTTGGTGAAAGTTTCGTTGAAATTCATTCGTTAGTTATTGAAATAAAAATTTGCAAACTTTTTCATTGAAATCGAGACCAGGGAGTTTTGTACTTTCGATTTTTTTAATATGATATAAATGGTATCCTTGACAAAAAATGGTTCTAGGGCATACTAGGGGACTCAAGTACACCAACCATAGAAAAAAATTGGATGATACCATAGCTTTTGTGTTTATACGGGCTATAAAATAAGCGCAAAATAAAAATTTTCTTCCTGAGGGCGGCATTGAAACCCAGTCAATCAACTTTTTGATTTTATTAATCCTTTGTACAATACAGCAGTAACCATTAGTCCAGAATATATTGCACAGGTATTAGACTACCTATAATACCCATTTTAAAATTTATGGAATCCGACAAAGATGTTCAATTTTGAAACTTAACAACTAGTTTATAGGATAACCTTTTTCATTTGAATTCCTTAAGTCATTTTTAACCCAGACCTCCTTGAAAATGGTATAATTGACAAATAATGGTTCTGGGGCATACTAGGGGAACCAAGTAAACCAACTATAGAAAACAATTGGATTATACCATAGCCATTGTGTTTATAAGCTATGCGAAGCTATGCCAGTATCCAAATTTCAATGTTTTTGAGTTTTCACCATAACTAACGATCAAAAGTTTACGAAAAAAATTATGTCGGGTAGAACAGCCATTCTTAAAGCTTTGGTGAAAGTTTCGTTGAAATTCATTCGTTAGTTATTGAAATAAAAATTTGCAAACTTTTTCATTGAAATCGAGACCAGGGAGTTTTGTACTTTTGATTTTTTTTTATATGATATAAATGGTATCCTTGACAAAAAATGGTTCTGGGGCATACTAGGGGACTCAAGTACACCAACCATAGAAAAAAAATTGGATGATACCATAGCTTTTGTGTTTATACGGGCTATAAAATAAGCGCAAAATAAAAATTTTCTTCCTGAGGGCGGCATTGAAACCCAGTCAATCAACTTTTTGATTTTATTAATCCTTTGTACAATACAGCAGTAACCATTAGTCCAGAATATATTGCACAGGTATTAGACTACCTATAATACCCATTTTAAAATTTATAGAATCCGACAAAGATGTTCAATTTTGAAACTTAACAACTAGTTCATAGGATAACCTTTTTCATTTGAATTCCTTAAGTCATTTTTAACCCAGACCTCCTTGAAAACGGTATAATTGACAAATAATGGTTCTGGGGCATACTAGGGGACCCAAGTAAACCAACTATAGAAAACAATTGGATTATACCATAGCCATTGTGTTTATAAGCTATGCGAAGCTATGCCAGTATCCAAATTTCAATGTTTTTGATTTTTCACCATAACTAATGATCAAAAATTTACGAAAAAATTATGTCGGGTAGAACAGCTAATCTTAAAGCTTTGGTGAAAGTTTGGTTGAAATTCATTCGTTAGTTATTAAGATAAAAATTTGCAAACTTTTTCATTGAAATCGAGACCAGGGAGTTTTGTATTTTCGATTTTTTTAGATGATATAAATGGTATCCTTGACAAATAATGGTTCTGGGGCATACTAAGGGATCCAAGTAAACCAACTATAGAAAACAATTGGATTATACCATAGCCATTGTGTTTATAAGCTATGCGAAGCTATGCCAGTATCCAAATTTCAATGTTTTTGAGTTTCCACCTTAACTAACGATCAAAAGTTTACAAAAAAAATATGTCGGGTAGAACAGCCAATCTTAAAGCTTTGGTGAAAGTTTCGTTGAAATTCATTCGTTAGTTATTGAGATAAAAATTTGCAAACTTTTTCATTGAAATCGAGACCAGGGAGTTTTGTATTTTCGATTTTTTTTATATGATATAAATGGTATCCTTGACAAATAATGGTTCAGGGGACTCAAGTACACCAACCATAGAAAAAAATTGGATGATACCATAGCTTTTGTGTTTATACGGGCTATAAAATAAGCGCAAAATAAAAATTTTCTTCCTGAGGGCGGCATTGAAACCCAGTCAATCAACTTTTTGATTTTATTAATCCTTTGTACAATACAGCAGTAACCATTAGTCCAGAATATATTGCACAGGTATTAGACTACCTATAATACCCATTTTAAAATTTATGGAATCAGACAAAGATGTTCAATTTTGAAACTTAACAACTAGTTCATAGGATAACCTTTTTCATTTGAATTCCTTAAGTCATTTTTAACCCAGACCTCCTTGAAAACGGTATAATTGACAAATAATGGTTCTGGGGCATACTAGGGGACCCAAGTAAACCGACTATAGAAAACAATTGGATTATACCATAGCCATTGTGTTGTTAAGCTATGCGAAGCTATGCCAGTATCCAAATTTCAATGTTTTTGAGTTTTCACCATAACTAACGATCAAAAGTTTACGAAAAAATTATGTCGGGTAAAACAGCCAATCTTAAAGCTTTGGTGAAAGTTTCGTTGAAATTCATTCGTTAGTTATTGAAATAAAAATTTGCAAACTTTTTCATTGAAATCGAGACCAGGGAGTTTTGTATTTTCGATTTTTTTTATATGATATAAATGGTATCCTTGACAAAAAATGGTTCTGGGGCATACTAGGGGACTCAAGTACACCAACCATAGAAAAAAATTGGATGACACCATAGCTTTTGTGTTTATACGGGCTATAAAATAAGCGCAAAATAAAAATTTTCTTCCTGAGGGCGGCATTGAAACCCAGTCAATCAACTTTTTGATTTTATTAATCCTTTGTACAATACAGCAGTAACCATTAGTCCAGAATATATTGCACAGGTATTAGACTACCTATAATACCCATTTTAAAATTTATGGAATCCGACAAAGATGTTCAATTTTGAAACTTAACAACTAGCTCACAGGATAACCTTTTTCATTTGAATTCCTTAAGTCATTTTTAACCCAGACCTCCTTGAAAATGGTATAATTGACAAATAATGGTTCTGGGGCATACTAGGGGACCCAAGTAAACCAACTATAGAAAACAATTGGATTATACCATAGCCATTGTGTTTATAAGCTATGCGAAGCTATGCCAGCATCCAAATTTCAATGTTTTTGAGTTTTCACCATAACTAACAATCACAAGTTTACGAAAAAATTATGTCGGGTAGAACAGCCAATCTTAAAGCTTTGGTGAAAGTTTCGTTGAAATTCATGTTTTAATTATTGAGATAAAAAATTTGCAAATTTTTTCATTGAAATCGAGACCAGGGAGTTTTGTATTTTCGATTTTTTAATATGATATAAATGGTATCCTTGACAAATAATGGTTCTTGGGCATACTATGGGACTCAAGTACACCAACCATAGAAAAAAATTGGATGATACCATAGCTTTTGTGTTATACGGGCTATAAAATAAGCGCAAAATAAAAATTTTCTTCCTGAGGGCGGCATTGAAACCCAGTCAATCAACTTTTTGATTTTATTAATCCTTTGTACAATACAGCAGTAACCTTTAGTCCAGAATATATTGCACAGGTATTAGACTACCTATAATACCCATTTTAAAATTTATGGAATCCGACAAAGATGTTCAATTTTGAAACTTAACAACTAGTTCACAGGATAACCTTTTTCATTTGAATTCCTTAAGTCATTTTTAACCCAGACCTCCTTTAAAATGGTATAATTGACAAATAATGGTTCTGGGGCATACTAGGGGACCCAAGTAAACCAACTATAGAAAACAATTGGATTATACCATAGCCATTGTGTTTATAAGCTATGCGAAGCTATGCCAGTATCCAAATTTCAATGTTTTTGAGTTTTCACCATAACTAACGATCAAAAGTTTACGAAAAAATTATGTCGGGTAGAACAGCCAATCTTAAAGCTTTGGTGAAAGTTTCGTTGAAATTCATTCTTTAGTTATTGAGATAAAAATTTGCAAACTTTTTCATTGAAATCGAGACCAGGGAGTTTTGTATTTTCGATTTTTTTAGATGATATAAATGGTATCCTTGACAAATAATGGTTCTGGGGCATACTAGGGGACCCAAGTAAACCAACTATAGAAAACAATTGAATTATACCATAGCCATTGTGTTTATAAGCTATGCGAAGCTATGCCAGTATCCAAATTTCAATGTTTTTGATTTTTCACCATAACTAATGATCAAAAATTTACGAAAAAACTATGTCGGGTAGAACAGCTAATCTTAAAGCTTTGGTGAAAGTTTGGTTGAAATTCATTTGTTAGTTATTAACACGCAGTTCGCGAGCCAATGAGACCAAAACACCCCCTTTTTTGGGGTTTTCAATTTTGGTTTGAATCCGGAAAGGGTTGCAGGGGAAAACAAATTGTACATTCTTATTCAAAATTTTAAAAGAAATTGAATGGTCTTTTCTCCGTATTTCTATCTCTTATGGATCCTGAGATATTTAAATTTTAATAAAGGAGGGTCAAACATTTTGGGGGTCCGATGAAAGTGGTTTTCAGAGAGAAAAACAACTCGTAAAAAAAACTAATTGATACAATCGATAGATTAGTTCTTTAGCTTTAAATCCCCCAAAGGATTTTTAATTATATCATTATTTCTGGATTTTAGAAACATTTCCCTGAACGACCCATTTTTGTCATGTTTTCTGGGCCGTTTGACGTAAGTTTATATATGTGGCCGCTAGGGGCGCCCCGAGTTGGACTTTTGACTCTCCCTTCATAGTTGTCCTTAAGTATCGTATTTTTTCGTCCTTTCCCAATTTTGACTATGAACCAAATCCATTTCTCAATTTCACAGTTTTCTTCTCGAAAATCTGTGACTTTGTGGTAAAACGTGTTTTAAATTTCCGGCTGAGGTTTAATATGGTTAATTATGCAGTGTGTTCTTTTACAAGATTTTTTATCACTGGTAGAGAGAATGCAAACGTGATATTGTCAAAAAGGCAACGTTGCGAAAGGCGCAATTTTCGAAAAATTGCGATTTTCAATCATAATTTTAAGAATGAAAAAATTGCCTAAACAAGATGAATTTGATATCATAGGAAATTAAATAAAGTTTCATTTCATTCAATTTCTGGACACATTGATGCGTAATTTTCTATTTTATGAACGAAAAACCCCCATTTTTACTATACCCCCGAGAGGCGATCGGCCTCCGATACTAGCGAACCTGGTGGGGAATCTTGGGACCCTTTACTGAACACCCGCCGTTCCTTCCAACAGACTGGGATAGCGCGAGAGTGTACCTTTCCTATTATATCGTGGTTCCATAGTTCCGCTTTCTCCGTTGTCTTCCTTTCTGCAACGCCATCTACACTTTCCTCACGTGTGCTTAAGCTCTACAGAGGCGCGCAGTTCAAACAGTTTAGACCAACAAATATAATATGCTAACGCCATCTATTGGTAAGCAATTGCAACTTTCCTCACGTATGCCCAAGTTGTACAGAATCCCTACGGGAAATTATTACAAGTGACTCAACTACGAATGACTCAACTACGAAGTTGGGACCTGGGATAGTAATTAACTGGGCAAAAATCAATGTTAAATGAAAAGCTCATCAAAAGTAAGTCAGTAAGTCTAAAAAATTTTTAAAAAAGGTGATTTAGAAGTTAATAATTTTCGTCTTGAAATTTCAATTTGTAAAATTTATATGAAAAAATGTGGTAGTCGTCTGCTACCGTTGAAAAGCCTATAGAGCAACCACATCGGCCGAGCAAAATAAAAAGCGGCTGTTCACGGCACCCCTTCACACTGCAACGCGCCGCTAGGGGGTCGGCTTGACTCATACCTATAGATATTAATAAGGTCTACAGCTCATGAAAAAAATCTCGTGATGCAATTAGTTCCCGGTTAAAAATGATCTTGACTCCACTACTTTCTTTTTGCCACTACATTAATCAGAAGCAAGATGGCGATGACCATGTGTTTTCATATTTGGAAGATAGGTGGCGGTTGAATCTGCGTATGCAGCAGGCCATGCAGCAGGTTTTGCTTGACACAGAGAATGACTGAATGAATTGTTTTTGTCGCAGGTACAACGTATAGATCTTATTGCAATTGTCAGTGCGCGAAAAGCCAAAAGTCGTGCGCAGCTTACAACAATGCGCACCACTGTGGCCTATACCCGAACTAAACATTGTTTTATGCTTGACTACCACTCTATAGCAAATGCTTTCCATTAAGCAGACATAGTTAAGCAGTCTATAGTTCAAACCTACGAGGGTCCATTATGTATGTTATTGCTTTTTACTTTTTTTTTTACTTTTTTTTTCATTTTTTAAAGAAAAACTGATAAAACACTCAAGAAATTACTTTTTTTGAAGTTTTTTGGTGCAATTAAGGGATTTTTTATTTTGACACGGGACTTAGAAAAAAAAACGCTAGTTTTTCAGCATCGTCTGCTTAATGGAAAGCATTTGCTATAGAGTGGTAGTCAAGCATAAAACAATGTTTAGTTCGGGTATAGGCCACAGTGGTGCGCATTGTTGTAAGCTGCGCACGACTTTTGGCTTTTCGCGCACTGACAATTGCAATAAGATCTATTCTCGTATAACTACGCAATAGCCTAAAAGTCGCAGAGCCTAAAAAGTAAAAAAGAAAAAGATTATTTCTTATTATTCGACATTGTCAAACGTTTATACGAGATAGGCATTGCACACCATAGTTGTGACTCAGTAATCTGGTATTTATCAGTTGTACTAAGCTTTGTGATATCATTTTATTTTTCCAACAAAGAAAGCCATTACATTATATTACATCTTGCACGTACATTGAAAGTTAATAAGTTTAACACGAGTTATACTTGATAAAGCACTGATGGATTGCATAAAGAAGGAAGAGGTGACGTTAGAGCAATACGAGATGTCGGATGATAGCATTCCTTCTTGGGCTCTTACTTTATTCACAAAGGTAAATTTGATATTTGTGTTCATTGTTCACATGTTAGGGAAATATATTGAAAAGCTTACTTTGCAATATTTTTCTATTTACAGATGAAAACAGAAATCTGTGCAGAAGTCCATGCAAAAGTGGCTTACAGTATGAGAATCATGCTTGACAAATTCCACGAAGATTTGAAATCCTCATTTCAGTCCTATCATGATTCCCGCACAGGTGATGAGTGTAGTAGCAAAGAACTCAATAAGTGCAGTGAAAAACTAGCTGCACTGTGTAGTTCTCAAAATTTAAAAGCAAAAGAAGAGACAAAGAAAAGGTTGAAAAGAATTCAGCAAGAGATAAAAAAAAGTAACAAATTGCAGAAAAATTTAAGTGAATCAGACACTGACAATGAAAAGAATGTGGACATGGCTACACCAACTAATCTGATAACTGCTCAGAAATATGATCCTCCTAAAGTTTCTCCACCGGTACCACCTAGAAAGTCAAGTCCCTCAAAGATTTTGGTTCAAACAGCAGATTCTTCTGAAACTTTGGATATTGCTTTTTCATCTGAGACTACTGAACTTAATTCCTGTGACAAAGAGCTACTCACAAATTTGACAAAATTGTTAAATTTGGACAGACAGGAACTTTTAAATGGATCAACAGAAATTTTGAATATTGAAGAGCAATCACCAGAATATCAGTTGCACAATTCCGAAAAAGAAGGCAACTCACAAATGACCAATGCTGATTTGCTTGAAAAAAAACTTGAAAATCAATCGACTCCTAACACCCTAACCAGCGAAGTATTCAGCCCTTCAGATAGCGAGTTTGAAGTGATTTCAATGCCCCCAAATGCTAATCCCGTATCTCAGTATGCTCGATGTAAGTAATCTTAAATTTCACTGATATTTTTTTCATAATTATGTTTTATTTTATTCATTTATGCAGTGCCAAGAGATATGTCCCCCGTAATATCAGATTACGATGACAGCACCAGCAACGATGACTTCGAAACTGAAACCGATTTCAAGTTTAAAGGTAATAATTCTTCCTATATGTTCTTTTGATCTGTGATTTTAAGCGGGGAAATTCCTTATTTTCTATTTCAACAACTATTTTTATTATCAGATTGCCAACAAATTCCAATTGATCAGACCAACATATCCCAGACGAGTGGTACGCTTTATCCGGCACTGGAGCTGAAAAAGATGTCACTCTCGATGTCCATGACTTCTTCGACCAACTCATCGACTCTTTTGGACGGCTACATGTCTTCTTGTTCTACCGAAGGTGCTGTAGCATTGGAACCAGTCATTGAACCTGTTATTGAGATTGAGCGAGAGAGAGCCCCGTATTGCGTGCCATCAGAAGGTTGATGCAATCATTACTTTTCTTTCACAATTAACGTCGTATGTCTTAACCTCATGATTGTTTGGTATTCAGATGTCGAAAAAATCAATTCCCAAGAAATTGTTCATAACCAGCCGTTGCCGTCAGAGTTTCTACGTGATCGTAAACCATATAGTCACGTTCCGTTGGAAGAAACGAAACAACAGCCACAGAAACCACAACCTACGCCAAAACCGGAGCAAATTCCAAAAGTTTCTCGCCCACCTCAGCAATACCAACGAGATTCAACTTATCGTGTAGATAATCTTCCCGAATCTCTTTGGGATGAAGCTCTTACTGTAGCTGCTCAAACGTATGTGATATTTAATGTTCCATCAAGTTTTCTATGCATTTCTTTTTTTACATTAGCCGTTTTCCTCCTCCTAGATATAACGCAGCAAAAACCGCCGTTGGGAACTTGGCCGACACTTTCGTTCCTGTATGAGTTATTATTTAAACATTGACACGATATAAAAAATGAAAGTCATTTTTTTTTCATTTAGGGTGTTCCTACACAAGCTGTCCCGAACAGCCCGCAGCCCAGAAACAGTCCAGTTCGAACACAACCGGCCTATCGTGTAGAAATGGCTTCAAAAGAACAGAAACTTCACGAAATGGGTTTCTTGGATCATGGTCTTAATGCTACTCTTTTGATACGTCACAACGGCGACATGGATCGTGTAATCGCCGAATTGATCGAACCTATATAGATTACGCTTGCGTACAGTCTTTTAAAACCTTTGTACTTTCTGTTACTTTAACAATTTATGTATTCCTTTTTTTATTTTCTTAATCGTTTCCATTCGATTCCTGGGTTAATTGTTTTAAAAAAAGGGTAGATGTTTAATTCTGGGATAAAGGATCTAATCGAAGAGAATAAGGTCTCACGCTATAATTTCTTATTTTGCTTATTAACCAATTATGAAATTCTTTCATGCTACTAACATCTTAAGTCAAACAAATAATCTGGCAGGAAATGTGATCCGTGCTAATATTGGCCCAAAAATCAGTTTGTAATTTGGCTCCTTGAGTTAACGTGATTGAAAAGCCAGAATTTTTTCCTATTATCATGTATTTCTAATATTAAATACCTTTACCCTTCTGAATTGGCATAGATTATAAATCTATCCATCCTTGGTGTATGTAATCAAGAGTATTGTAATTCTAAAAATTAAAAGCGTAATTTCGAGAAAATCATAAGACGAAACAGTTTTCCTTGTGTTTCTTTCCGCGTACTAAAAATATATTGACAGATTTTCTCTGGATGCGTCAGTTCCAGGACTATGTTTTCTCTTTTTTTAAATCTGAGTTGATGCATTTTTTGCTGAGAGGAGGGCTGGCGGGCAACACACACACGCACACAAAAGGTTATATATAACACGCACTAAACTCAGAATTAATTTTTTTATCCGAGGAGAGGGAGGGTGGGCTGGATTTGGCGCAACTGCCATACATACAGCGTGACAGAGAAAAGGCAACATATCAACGGGAAACGACGATAGAGGATCATTTTAGAAGAAGCTGAGAGAAATACAAGATACACCAAATAATTATTTTTCTCTAGGTGATTGAAGGCACACACGGTAAATTCAACAAATAATAATAATAATTAAAAAAAAAAAGGTGCGCGCAAAAATTTGGCTTTTTATTCGGGTTCGCTCTCTTTATCCGCTCTACCGGTTTCTCCGAGCCTACACGTATACAAAAGCTCTCTCTCGCTAGTTTTAGTTAATTTCTTTCTTTTTTTTAAATTTCGATTTGAGTTGAGCAAAAGGTCGCCACAAATCTAAATCCCGTAACCCCCCTCATCCACATTCGTACCAACGCACAAGACATAGGATTTTATGATAACTCCAACGAAATGATAGATTATGTGTCTCGAAAGACAACAAAATGATGGGCCAGCTTGGTGTGTGTGGTTTCTCTCTATGAATTTTCTACAGGGACAAAAAAAAATATTGTGTAACACAAAGAATGGCACTAATTTATGTTTTGAACCATGAATTATCTCTAAGTAACTGCGCATATTTAAAGAACGCTCGGACAACATTTTCCTTTTTTTTCCTTCGGCTCTTAATAAAAGCCAAAAGAATCAACGACCTGAAAGTAACTCTATATACCATTACGCAATGTACTACAACTCTATCTGAGAACCTCAGACGCCAAAAGTGCTTTTTTTAGGTGGGAAGAGGGGAAAACTTGGATACTGGAACTCGGGACAGAAAAAAAACGAAGGACACGGACCGATTGCAGGAGCGGGTAAACACATTTAGGGAGATGGCCTCTCTCGCGAACCAGAGGACTTCCTTGAGACTGTGCCTCAAGAGCCGTGCGTACGAATTGTGCTATTTAAAATAAACTTGTCGACTGAATTCTAAATGCAAAAAAGAGATGATGTAGTAGATAAACACGGGGAAATGGTGATTAAAACATAAAAAAAGAAAAAAAAAACGAATTCGGACTACTTTTATCTGACGCGAACCGCTCGGTTGGGAAAATTCAAAATGGCCTACATGTGCGTCTCTCTTCCTTTAGTCTTTCGGGCGCGTTTGTTTGTTTTTTTCTCTTTTTTTTTTTTTAAATCGAGTTGTACTTATCGGTTGTAGGATATCGCGACACATGTCATGGAGACTCGGAACCGGAGAATAGAGCGTTACTTGACTTGTCCTTCTTTTTGTTTTTCTTCTGTTTTTGTACTACTACTCCTGTATGCTGCTCCTAAATTTGTTTCTTTGTTTGTTTTATTTCCACGGTCTACCTCGTTCTCGCTCCATGCGGCTAATAGCTGTATCAACCAGCAAGTAAAGACATTCAAACTTGTCTCTCTCGTCCGGGGGCGTTGGCGGTGGAGTGACGTGGTTGCTGTTGTGAGGAGCAAATTTCAGGTTACGCGGGTAACAACGCTGGCAAGGTCCGTAGGTCGGCTCGACATGGACGGGCGTCCAGGTATCGCGTGAACTTGAAGTGGACGAATCGGCGCAACTTTCTGTTCGAGTGCAAAACTGTTTGTCGTCATCCTCTTCTTCCATCGTCTCTTTGCCGTCGTCTCTTTTCTTATTCGACTTTTGCTGCTCCTCACGGAACCAGCGCGATATTTCGCAGAGAGATTCCTGTAACCCAAGAAAAACGCCTTCAGATTTAGTGAAAATGTTTTAAAATAGCATTTTAAAATAACTGTACCATTTGAGTTTGAGCTTTTCTGACTACATAGTTTTCACGATGTTCCACTTCTTCGTCACCACAACCGCAAGGACATACAACTGCTGGTGAAGAACAAGGTGTAGGTGACGTTGGATGAATGGTTTGTTGTCCTGATCGTCCTGTTAACAACATTTGTAATGATAAAAACAGATGAGAAATTCAAAATTTCGTATTTACGTTTGGCACTGGCTGTGTGGGACGGGTGATGATGATGATGTGTTTCCAGCTCGGCATTCTCTACCTCTAATTCGACTCCAAATCCACTGGACGGGTGATCTTCAAAGTAGTCGTGGTCGCCACAGCTCTGTGACTCCGGTGACCAATCGCCACCTGCTCCGCCGCCGCTACTACTCTGACCGACTGAAGCCACCCCATCACTACCGATTCCATGCTGCTCCCTGCTGTGAGATTCCACTTCCTGTTCATTTTCGTTCTCCTGCTCCGACCAACTCGACGATGTTGGCGGCCGTTTGGTTGGACTTCCACCTTGTTTTTTCCCTCGCCTAGAAATGGTATAGCGCTGAGGGTCATTGCCCTCACGTCGAATCAATTCAGGCAAGACTCGTCTGCGAGCGTTAATGAACCAATTACAGACCTGAAAATTAAACAAAAAACAAATGAGTCAAATATAAACAAACAAAAGAATCAAATGTGTCAATAAAACTTACTTGAAGCACGGTGAGGCCAGCTTCTTTGGCAAGAATAGCTTTTTCATTATCGCTGGGATAAGCATTGTAGCGATGATCGTAGAGCCATTTCTTGAGCAACCGGACAGACTCTTTGGGAAGATTGCCTCGTCGTCGCTTATCAGCAGCTGCCTGTTGTCTGGAACGGTGATGATGGATACCGGTCCGTGAACCAGAGCCGCTAGCTCCCGTTGGTCCAGCTTCGGAAGTCTCTTCGCCTCCAGACATGACAGAATCCATTGCGCCGTAGTCTTCGCCGTCCGACGATGAATGTTCTACATCTTCCGTCGAACGGCGTCTCTCTCGATCTGTATTTTTGTAGCGAGAAAAAAAATGCATGAAATTGCAGATAAATGACACAACAGCTTTCAAGATTGAAGTAATAATAACAACAAGTCAAGAGATAAAAAAAAACAAGAGATATCTATTCTCTCCCTCGTGCCGTTGCCAACCTCGTGACGTTATACGCCATCTGTGATTTGATAAATGAAACCCGGTCGGGTTGAAGTGGGACCTGTCAAAAGATTTTACTGTACACCTAACTAACTAGAGCTCGGCTATTTTCAGTCCCGAGACCCCCATCATGAAAACTCGCGACTACAACAAAAATGGTATGGAAAAGAGAGCGCGCACAAGTCAAGAAATTGAGACTGCAGACGGGGGGGGAAAACGGTAGAGAATCAAAAACAAGACATTGTGTAGGATAATATTTCCCGGGAGCAGAATTTGGTAAGGCAAATATTGGAAAGCGCGCGCTCGCGTGTACCCAGGGCCCGGCTCAAGTCACCATTATGATTTTCCTCCAGCCAACAGCGCCACCTCTTATTTGACATTTTAGTGCGGAGGGGAAACGTCAGATTGGATGACGATTGCTCAAATTACACTGTCTGTTTGAAAGGAAAACACACACACACACACAAAGCTCCTGATTCTTCTTCTCTACTTGAAAAAAAAAAGAGCAGAAGAGTTGCAATATGAAGACGCACGAGAGCGCCTTGGTCGAGCCTCACTGACCGAAATGACGTCACTGACGTTCAGGATCGTCTTCCACACACATAGAGAGAGAAAGAGCTTTTACAACGGCAGCAAGTCTCTGCAAGCCCGGGTGCATGTCCCACCACCATCTTTCGACCTGGAATCGAGCCCAATTCGAGCTCAGAGTAGCACAACCCAAAAATAATTCGGCCATTTTCTTACCACCTCTCATTTTCTTCTCTCCCTTTTTTGACTTCCAAAACGTCAACCTGTCTTCCACTTTTCTATATCCCACCAATCCCCCATAGCGGTTTCGGTTGGAAATCGTGACTGGGCTTAAGAAAATCTTCTCAATTTACAGAAAAAACGAGGGAACGAGGAGGGCGAAATCAAATAGTGAAGATGTGCCTCGGGCATTGGAGCAACAACAAAAGCCGTGCAAATCACCAAACCAAAGAGAAATTTTCGAAAGCGAAACACAAACCAACCAACGCAGCCATCATGTGCGACGATGACTTTTCAGAGAAGAAAAAGTTCTTTTTAGTGTACTACTACTACTAGGCAATGACCCACATCACAAGTTTTCCGTTACGTCACGACGAATGTGCTTTTCTCTCTCTCTCGCTCGCTCTCCACGCAAACAAAGCAACGCGCCAAGGTCGATCTGTCACTAGAAACTTTTTTGCTTTTTGACAGTTGCAAATGACTGGAATCTTACAAGCACAACACACAACGACGTCGAAATTTGCCCCCCCCAATGAAAACAAACGTTGGACTATCGCGCCCTTAAAAAAAAAGGTTTTGACATCGATCGTACTTTACTACAATCTCTCAAGGGAGAGAGTTAATGAAACGAGTTCCTGGATATTGACGGGGGGGCTCAACTTGTTTGCAACTTGAAGGCCACGTGTTGTGGCCAAGTAGAAACTGGATTCATCCACCACGATGAAAAAAACACTAAATCAAACAACGAGTTACTCAATACAAAAGTGACAGATAACTGTTTGATCGAAAGTAGGTCGAAAACGAGTCGAAATTGGCTAAGCCTAAATTGTCACCACGTGGGCGCCATTGCGAAGAGGCTCACATGCAGTTTTTCTCGACACACACAAGAAAAAAACGGGGGGAGAACAGTAGAACACACACTCACTCGGTGGGAGATGAAAGCAAAGAGCTTACCGTTGAGTCTAAGCATTCTTGACGTTTTGTTTAGACCACCAAATCAGTTAGTAATAATCCTTTTTCGCGCAGATTTCCCCTACTATAGTAAAAAAAACGACGTGTTTTGTGAAGAATAAGACAATATCAACGACACAACGTCATTGGAAAGTGAACAAACGACGGAGACGAGACATTGGAGGCACTTTCAGTCACGTTGGCCATGCGTTTCAAACTGACAAGTCTCTACTCTTCCCTCTAGGGCCCTTCTCTTCCCTCTTCCACTCTTTGCTTTGGCTACCATAAGCATAGGAAAACGTCTGGCACTGCACACAAGCAACAAGGCCCGCCCCTAGTGGCGCACAACGCTTTGGCGCGCTGTCAAAATCTTACCACCATCTAGTGGCAAAGATTTCCGCAATTCAAAATGAACTTTACCCGTTATCGAATGACCGCAACAACACCACACGCTATCGATCAATCAATGTTGTTGAATCATACAATAGCATTATTCTCTACTACGCCATACGTTGTTCTAAAAAATCTCCTGGTCTGTTTATTTTTAGACTGAAAATGTCAAGTTAGGTGGCGCTAGTTGACTCCTATTAAAAGGTAAGAGGCCTTTTGCCCCTTTCTTTTATTGCAAGCTCAGTCGATAACGGAGAAAAAAAAAACATAAAATAATAGAGATTAACCGTTCGTTTTCTTACAGTGTCGGACGGCCCCGAAAAAATGAAACAGAGAGAGCAGAGAGAATTGTTTGATATTGGCTGTTCAAAGTCGACCCGCGGTTTTCCCTTCACACTTGCCTAACCAGTTTCTTTCTCTTTATAATCTTAGAATGCCATTAGATTCGTGCCAAAATAAAAGAGGCCTGAAAAGAACGAATCTATGTTTACACCGCGAGGCCTACTTTCGATTCCGTTAGTTTTCTTCTGTTTTCTCTATCCCGTGCTTGGCTTAACCGATTTCAAGTACGAACTTTCCTCCCTATATATAAGAAGAACGTGAGTTGGATGATGACGTTGCGTTGTTTACGGCTGTCAAACCGTGACAAAGTCCTATACCAACTACTTTCTTTCGAGTAGTTGTAGCTTTATCGCCTTGGAAACGAGAGGCGCGTTCGTCATATATAAAAAATATAGTAACAAGAATGTTTTTTAAAACAAAATGATCGATTGAAAAAGAAAAGAATTTTTTTGTATTTTTTTTAAATAGCGCTCGCTACTTGTGTAATACTTGTGTACTACAGCGCTGTATAAAGTAAGAGAAATGAGGTTACTACGAACGCAACAACAACACAGAGACTCGAGAATTGTTAGTAGAGTTTTCTGGCGATGTGTGACGTTGCACATCTACCCGCTACGTATGGACTCTTTGGCTCTTAAAGGCCCTGCAAGATAGGAATTGACCTAGACACGGTAAACGCAATTTCTCTCTACTGTCGCCTCTTGTTGCTGCTCTGTCCCACTCGCGCTGCTCACGCCGAGCGATTCCATTTAAGGCTATCCGACTAAACCGAAATATCCTTGTGGACAAACTAGAAAAACAAAAGGCAAAAAAAAGAAAGATATACAAAATTGCACACACACACAACACCAAAAAGCTGCAGCCCTGGACGATATGTGTATATTTAATGCGTCAGCAGCATCAGCATGTGTGCCGTTTCGACGCCCAATTCAAACCGTCCGATTTTTCTTTTATATTTATGATTGTGTGTCCATAGCAGAAGCGCCGATTGAATCAACCTTGTTTCCTCCACACGTTTCGACACACACGATATGTCAACGACGATTTTTCTGGGCTCCTCCTTTTTATTTACAACTTTTACCTGGAATTGAGCGCGATAATAGAACGAGAGAGAGAGAGACAAAAAAAATGCACAAAATGTCGATCTCACATGTATTCCTATATCTGTCTACTGGATTGTTCAGTTTTTTAATGAATGCTCAGCTGACGTCGATCGGCATTTTGAGCGCAAGCGCAGAGAGCCAGCCACCCGCTCTCTTATTTCTTTTTTTGTCGTTTTGCGGATATTCCAAATAGTTTGTAAGGTCCCGAGTTGGCATATATGTATGAGCTGGTACATTGATTCGAGAGCCACAGTTCCCCGATGGACGAGGTGATCACGTGAAAGTTTAGCGCATCCTTTACAGAGTGTAGGTACAGGATTTTTCCCGGTTGCGCGCGCGCGCGTCCAGAGGGAAACCGACGTCGAGGACTTTTGCCGCACCTATTAATAGCTTCGTGAGCGCGGCGCGGTAGTCTTCTTTCGCCTATATAATATATACTCTCTCTTCTTCTTTTCAAATACGAGTATATATACTACGGTGTTGGGAGGAAAGGATTTTTTTTTTGTTTTGTTTTCTGGCTTCGAGAGAAGATTTTAAAACAAAAACACGCACAACGAAAAAAAAATGGGGAATGAGAGCGAAATACCCGCGTGCAAAGCATATCTGCAGCCAACCAACCATCGTTTCTTGTTGTTTTTTATTTTTTCTATCGCCCGCTTTCGTTCGTCCATTTTACAGCAACAACTTCTTTTTCTCTTGTGCGGCAGGGGCCCATCAGCGCGTATAGAGGTAAAAAGGAACAACTTTCGCTGCTGCGTGACTTGTGTGGAAGGAAGAAGTAAGGAGGAGTAGGAGACCCTGGACGGAAATATTCTTCTTCTCTCTGCTAGGGATGTCAAACTCCGCGTCACGTGCTCTATGCGACTCACGCGCTTTTCCTCTCTATGTCTGTCTGTCACGATTTACCGTTTTCTTTTTTTCTCTTCTTTCTGGATTGGGAAGAGACTTTGGATCCTGTGGCTTCTTTGACTCCTTCTTCACAAAAAATGTTCGTTGGCTGCTGGGTGAAAATGATAGTAGATAATAATGTACAAGACACGCGATTCGTGTATCGCACGAACGCCAAAAAGTCAAAATACAAACAAAACAAAATAGAAAAGAAACTAAAAAGATGACAGAATGCACAATTTTTTCTTTTTAGGACGAAGATTGAATTCAAAAACCCGAAAAGAGAAAAATTGGATAACAAGATGATTAGACACTCGGGATATTACACGCAGATGGAAATCACAGAGCACAAGGCACGAATGTCAACAACAACGATCTTGTACAATACATAGCGAATTCAGAATGCGTCAGGATCATTTCATGCTCTCGTCAGCCGCGCCCTGGTTTTATTTCATTTCTTTTCAAAAGAAGATAAGTTGTATACTAAATGGTGGGTATACTATAACGACTTTGACCTTTTTGCGTCGTCTTAGGACTGGAATGACAAGAGCATCCGAAAGTCTGTTTACTATCGAGATAGAGGTATAGAAGAAGAAAAATATAGAAACAAGAAACCCAAAATAAAAAGGAAATTCGTAACGTGACTTTGAATGGATGCCCAAACAACCAAGAGGGAGAGAGAACGAGAGGTTATTACGTTCACCAACCATAAATCACGCTCTCTCTCTCGTCTCCGTGTCTGCTTATTTCTAGTTCTCTCCCGTCGTTGGTGAACGTGAGCAAAAAGGCGTCAGGATGTATAATTAAGTAACTGGCGATCAAGGACGGGCCCCGAGGTATAGGTGGAGCCTATACCTATAGGCTACTCTGTTCTAGTAGTCCCATCGTTCGTTATATCGTGCCTGCATGGAAGTCCTAGAATATGTAGCGAAAATGGTCCGCCAGGAAAAACCCAGGATGGACCTACATTCCTTTTTAACAACTTATGATGATTTTTTCGTTGTTCGTTGCTTCCGTCAACTTGCAAACACACACGCACACACATCAGAACACACAGACGAGGTTATCCACCTACATAGTATATACAACACCATACCATACTCTACCTGATAATGTTGTACGTCGGTTTGCGAGTTCGTTTTGATAGAGAAAATCATCGTTATGGAACGCAAAACAGAAACGATGGCGATTAAAACAAAAATGAAAACGCAGTTCCGGAACGCTGATTCAATTCTGACGACACCTAATATTCCAATTGGATTAGATATTTTGTTGACGGATGTGCTGTGAACAGACTTCTCTCGGGTTTCTAACTTGAGCCAAATTTCAATTCTCAAGACTATGGTATGCCTCTCCTCCTTTCACCATTGAACGGTTTCCAGTCCATGTGAATGAGATTGAAGGACACGTTCCAGTATTAAAAACAAACATTTCTTTTCTTTTCTTTTTTTTTGTTTTACTTTTGTGGGATACAACGGAGTAATCACAATCACCTCGACCTATTACCACAATGTGACGTCATTTTTATTCAGTTAACAAATCTCTCGCTAGATAACAGCACACAACATGAGCCATTTTGAAAATAAAAAAAATACAAGAAATTTGTTAAAAAAAAGAAAAGATTAAAAAAAAAAGAAACATATTTGTGGCTATTTGTGAACGAGAGGCAAACACACGTACACGAAATAGTTGGCTAGCTCTCCCGTACGAAATTCCGCAGCACTATGGCATTTAAGCGGCGGAAATGAATCTTGGCGTAGAATAATGGTCCACAGAATGAGAGAAAAGAAAACAACAATAACAAAAAAGGAACGAAAACTTATCTGAAAGCAGATCCTGGATGATCCCGTGGACCGTGAGCAAAGATTCCATATACTTGCGCAATCTCAAAAATTACGTATTTAAACTTCATTTTGATATGTATTATTGTGGTGGGGCATTAAAAGAAAATCACAGTTAAGTAGAGCACAAGAGTAGAATGGGCCCATTCAAGACATGGCCGTTTCCATAACGACGTCTTGACTATGGTTGGCCAGCTGGGAATAATTGCCGCCGAGCTTCAGTAGCCAGGCAGAGTTATTGAAGCACGGAAATTGGCGTGCGTGCTGGACCATGCGACCGGTGAAGGTGGTCGTCTGCAATTCCTTGGTAATTCGATGAAGCGTCTTGTCCCTCGTTTCGGGAACGGCCAAGAAAATGAACACGATCGACAAGAATGTGAGAACGGCGTAGCCGATGAACACGCCGCCAAGCGAAAGGACTTGAACGGTGCGTAGAAAAGTGGCCGACATGACTAGATTCACTGCCCAGTTGACCGAAGTGGAAACGGACATTGCACGACCCTTGATGGCGGCCGGGAATATCTCGCTCAACAGGAGCCAAGTGACGGGCCCGAAGCTGAAAGAATACGCAGCCACGTAGGCCATTAGAGCGGCTAAGGCCATGTAACGAAGTCCTGGATGGACAACATCGGACGACGGACCGCATTCTGGGAGCAGAGTAGTATTCGATGGCGAAGGTTGGCTGTCCGTGCAGGTCGGTCTCATCGTGCTACCTTGCTCGTGGACAAAAGCAAAGACACTGAGACAAATCAGACTGACCGCTATGATGAGTGCGCCCAATAGCAAGGTTTTTCTGCGACCCATCCTGTCGACCGACAATAATGAAACCACCGTGGCCGCCAACTAAACACAAAAGAATGAAAATCCAATCAATAAATAAATGGCTACATACACCTGCCCTCCGAATCCAACGTAATTAAATGGTGACATGGAATTCGGGAGAAAAAAATAAAAATAAATAAAAAATAATAAAAACCTTGACGATTCCAAGGCCGACAGTTGGAAACGTAGCACTGACCGGATCACGACCACAAAAACCAACTTGTTGGAAAATGGTTGAAGCATAGTTGAGAACGTTGGGCTGGCCGGTCAATTGCTGTCCCATTACCAATCCAAAGGCAATTATCATGGATGCGCGCAAGCCATCGGCGCTGGAACACAAGGACCAGCAACTCTGCGAACGACCGGCCTCTAGCGATAAACGGATGTGGGTCAGTTCTTGTCGTACTTGGTCGGCATTCTTCAATTGCCTCAAATTCTTGACGGCAACCTCGGCCTCTTGATCGCGATGTTTCAACACCAAAAAATGTGGACTGTTGGGTAGTTTCATCATGCCAAATAATTGGCCAGCCGCTGGCACGGCACTCAGCCCAAACATGTATCGCCAACCTTCTGGATGGTTGATGAATATCAGGCCAACAATGTACGCCACTAAGAATCCGACCGTGATGGCAAGTTCGTTGAGCGATACCAACATGCCTCGGTTGTGCGGAGTGGATATTTCTGATATATAGATGCACTCACTGACTGCTGACAAGGCCACAGCAAAGCCCACAATAAATCTTCCCACAAGAAGCCAGCCATAGCTGTGAGAAAATGCTAGAAGAAGTGCACCTGCTATAAATACCATGGCATTTAGGATAATGGACATTCTGCTGCCAATTTTATCAATGAAGGAACCTGAAAGACAGAAAACGGGAAAACAAAGAGAGGAAAACAGGATTATATCTTCAAACGAGGAGCTGACCGAGTGACAAATTTGAAGATACCTCCAACCAGTGATGCAAATAGAGCTCCAACCAACATGAAGCTGACCACCATTTCCTGCTGAAAGCAATTCAGCGAGAACTCTGTTTTGATTTGAGGCAGGGCAGTTGAAATGATTCCAATGTCGTAGCCAAACAGCAGGCCACCCAAGGCTGCCATACAAGCCGAACAGAAGAGAAATACATTGGAATTGGGAGTAGGTATTGCTTGTTCACCATTGTGCGATAACTGTTGTTGTTGATTGTTGGTCGTTTGTTCTTCGTCATCGTCGTTCAACAGGCCTTCTTGTCCTCCAGCTGTCAACATCAAAACAGTGCTGGCTTCTTCTTCATTGTCACACATGGTCTAATTTTGAAAGTAAACAGTAGCTCCAGAAAGGAAAGAAAGAAAAAAAAAATAAGAAAGTCGACCACGTAAAGAATAGGTTCTCGTTTTTATAGATACGCCAATTATGTGGCCGTAATCCAGCCGAGGAAAGCCATAAATCGGCATCCGTGATTTCCGAGCAGAAGAAAAAGAAGAAAAAAACAAACAAAAAGCTCGCGTGTTTTGTCGTGCAAGTCTGCCGCTATCACCGCTAGATGCGGCTAGATGTCCTTGAAAATAAATTCTGAACACAAAAATAGATTCATTGTAATTATTACAATCCCCCCCCCCCCCCCCATCTTTACGATGGGCTAAAAGTTGTACTGTAGTTGTGTTGAAGACGAAAAGAAAAAAAAATGAACCAAGCCTCACGAAGGTTTTCGGCGCCGCTATGGGAAAGCAAAAATTATCGGAATGCGTAATTGAGCGGGCCGATCGAGAGTGGCTGGTGTAGCAGGCGATGGCTCTATTGCGTGCCAACGACCTTCGCCCATTCCATAAGTATTTCTATTTTTATTTTATTTATTTTTTCAAAAATAGAGACACAGAAAAACAAAACAACAAAACCGGGCGGGCCCTTGATTGTGCAAGTGTATATTCACGAACGCGTTACATGTATAGCGCGTAGTGCGGGAGCGGTTGATCAACAATTTCTTCGTCTCGCCATTTTGCTCCACTCCATAACCTTTCTACCTGAACTTTAAGAACGTGATTACTTACGACTTTTTACCGTCTGAAAGACAGGAGCAGTCGTACTTCATATTTTTTTTCTTTTCGTTTGCGGCCGCGCCATCTACGCCTATTTCTCAACGGTACACCTGCGCAAGTCCCGAAAGAATATCGTGTCGAATCACGCGCTCGCACTTTCTCAAATACACAAAATGTTGCCATCCAGAAAAAATAGAAACGAAATTTTGTTTTGATTTTTGCAATTGGATGTGTCGTGATTTTCTCTCATCCTCTTTCGTTCGTTCGTGCGGCATATTACGTATATTTGATTTTCTCCGCGGCGCAGCACTTTGCGCCATTTCAATCGAAATTGATGATTGAGAAATCCAGTCCAATTTCTTTTGGAGCTAACCGCTAAACATATGATGTGTGTCTAGGTAATAACGGATTAGCGGTTGTTGTTGTTGTTGCTGCTTCGTTATATCTCTGCGGGCGTGAAAGTTGCCAACTGCTGCCCGCAACTCTCCCCGCACCTGCTGGTGATCTCTCTGCACAACTAAATCGTCATCGTCTGCTATTATAAATCGACACATCAAACGCGTGAATGCAGCCTGTCGCTCTGGCGATGGTATGTCTGTCCGTGTAGGTTTTCTTTCATTTTTATTGGCCATTATGTTTGGAAAAACAATAACGGCTAATCAACTGGAGACTATAGTCGTGCCATTTCTGGCCAACGGGGAAAAATCGCTAAACGGGACCTGATCGCATAATATCGGTCGTGATTTTTCAACGGGCAATCAACGATGGAATAAATACGATTCAAAGGAGAAAGCTAATCTATGCGCAAAATAAATAAACAATAGCCGTCGATATCAAAACAAATTATTATTATATAAGAACGGTCATCAATCAAATGAAATCTAGAATTTGGAAGACGCAGATGATGATAATATATTTTATTGGTTTATTATTTTAATTTTGCAAGGCTCACAGCAATGAAAAGAGGAATTCAAAACCAATAAAACTACGAGGAGATTGCTATAGGGCTGTTCGACATCTTTTTTAACATTTGTTGAAATCGTGAAACGCAGCAACTCATGTAGTTTTTCGTCTGCTACAAGTGACTTGTTTTGTTCTGCGAAATATGAAATTTCAAACAGTTTGATAGAAATGGGGGTTATTTGAAAGTTTTTATAGGTTTTATTTATATATTAGTTGGTTATAATGTATTTTTAAGCTATGTCACTGTCTGGTTATGCCACTGGACTGAATAGTGAGGCAAAAACACGTTATTTTGATAAATTAAATACTGTTTAATAGTGATTGTCCATATTCTATTCCGAATTCACTGTTTAAAGATGGGACAGACTGTTGTCCTATAGTTCCAAAAATTTCTCGTTAGAATTAAATTTCATATTCAAAATCTGTATATTGGTTTTAGTTGAGGAGGGGTTTCAAACCATGTAGATGGGTTGCTACAAGTCTGCATGGTTTCGTCTGAGATTAATGAAAAAATAAGAGTATGATCATTTTAATTAACACATGGTTAACTAACTCCCATGTTTCCACATTGAATTCGTAATAGAATATGGACATTGGACAATTACTATTAAAAATTTATAACTTATCAAAATAACGTTGTTTTTTCCCTCATTATTGAGTCCACTGGCATAACCAGATAGTGACATAGCTTAAAAATACATTATAACCAACTAATATTTAAATAAAACCTATAAAAACTTTCAAATAACCCCCATTTCTATCAAACTGTTTGAAATTTCATATTTCGCAGAACAAAACAAGTCACTTGTAGCAGACGAAAAACCACATGAGTTGCTGCGTTTCACGATTTCAACAAATGTTAAAAAAGATGTCGAACAGCCCTATACGCGCATGACTGACTTTGTGCGTACTATATCGTCCAGCTGAGCCGGTGATTTGAAGAAAGCGGAGCTTCAACGGGAGTAAATCAAATAACAATCTTCTTCTTCTTTGAATATTTTCCATCTTTCTTTTCCAACCGAGTGAAAGCCATGATGATGATAATGATTTAAAGAGAATACACGCTAAATCGGACTGGGTGTACTTAACGACACTAATTAAGTATTTGAAAGTTAAGTACATCGTAAGTGTTGTTTTTTCCGTACTTACTTAAGTATATAGAGTAACTAATTAAGTACGTGATGTACTTTAAGTACATCGAATGAGTACTTACGCATAAGTATTCAGTTTTAACTTATAAGTACTCAAAATACGTACTTAGCATTAAAAAGTTATTGGAAATTTAGAAATTTTTTTCAGGTAACTTTTTTTTGCGAGATTTTTCCGTAAGGGTTGATCATTCCCTATTTTAAACAAAATAATATTTTGCATTTATTACCCTATATGTATAGGCGAGCTTAAAATTTCTAAGTCCTAATACTATATAGAAACAGATTATTATGAGATTATTTCGTTACTTTAAGATTTTTCCGTAAGGGTTGATCATTCCCTATTTTAAACAAAATAATATTTTGCATTTATTACCCTATATGTTGGCGAGCTTAAAATTTCTAAGTCCTAATACTATAGAAACAGATTATTATAAGATTATTTCGTTAGTATAATATAACTAGAATGGCTCAGTGGTAGAGCACTCGATTAGCAGTGAAGAACACCCGTGTTCGATTCCGGGTGGAGACATATATTTTTTCGTACTTGTAAGCCAAGTACCCCGCATACCTAAGAAAGTACCCGATGACACTTAGTATATAAGTACATAAGGAACTAAGTAAGTATTAAATCGACACTTATAAGTGTCGATCTGCAAATCAACACTTATAAGTGTCAATAAGTATGCCCAATCCGATTTAGCGTGCAATTTCTTGTTCTGTAATTTTCTCCTTCGTGTTTTTTGTTGTTGCGGGGGAGCTTTTAAACTTTCCCATGCACAACTCGACGTTGTTGAAGTCTCGTCATCACGAGCTAATTCACTAAAGGGGCCGAGCTTTTGCCTTGACTGAAGCTCGTCTCAAACTACCTGTGCACAAGGATGATCGTTAAATACTTTTTAAAATGTAGACGTATAGTATAATACTCACGGCTCTCATCAACTCTGTTGGCTGGCTTCACCTTTTCACTCTCGAAAGAGAAAAGAAGAGTTAAGAGTCAAACACTGATTGCGATTTGTGACGAATGCCACCCATTTTCAAGATGATTTCATATCCTTTCGCTTTTCTTTTTTTTTTTTGTTTTCAACATTTTTTTGAATTGAATAATTTGACTTAATAAGGAGACTTTAGTAGTAGTGACATATATTGTCATAATATAACTGTCTTTATGTTTATATATTTCTCTAAGAAAGCTGGAAAAAATTAGAAATGGAAAGTCTGTCGCGCCTGATTCGCCGTGAATGACTGCCGCTCTGTGTGTCTATATGCCTCATTTCCACTTATCCTTGTCCGCCATCCCGTCGTTGGCAGCTCCGTTTACGAGTGTCATTTACAGTAAATCACGAAGAAGGAGAACAGCAGAAGGTGGCAGTCACCATATTTCTGTACAGTATATAAGTCGTGCGATATAGATGAGCGGGAGGGACGCGACGCGCCCGACTGGCGACGCGGTTTTCAGAGAGTCTCTCTGATTGTGCCCGATTATTCACGTTTGAACGAGCCACATTGAAGTGCCAACGAAGAAACTCTTTTATTTTTGTAGTTGTTACACGCTAAATCGGATTGGGCATACTTATTGACACTTATAAGTGTTGATTTGCAGATCGACACTTATAAGTGTCGATTTAATACTTACTTAGTTCCTTATGTACTTATATACTAAGTGTCATCGGGTACTTTCTTAGGTATGCGGGGTACTTGGCTTACAAGTACGAAAAAATATATGTCTCCACCCGGAATCGAACACGGGTGTTCTTCACTGCTAATCGAGTGCTCTACCACTGAGCCATTCTAGTTATATTATACTAACGAAATAATCTTATAATAATCTGTTTCTATAGTATTAGGACTTAGAAATTTTAAGCTCGCCAACATATAGGGTAATAAATGCAAAATATTATTTTGTTTAAAATAGGGAATGATCAACCCTTACGGAAAAATCTTAAAGTAACGAAATAATCTCATAATAATCTGTTTCTATATAGTATTAGGACTTAGAAATTTTAAGCTCGCCTATACATATAGGGTAATAAATGCAAAATATTATTTTGTTTAAAATAGGGAATGATCAACCCTTACGGAAAAATCTCGCAAAAAAAGTTACCTGAAAAAAATTTCTAAATTTCCAATAACTTTTTAATGCTAAGTACGTATTTTGAGTACTTATAAGTTAAAACTGAATACTTATGCGTAAGTACTCATTCGATGTACTTAAAGTACATCACGTACTTAATTAGTTACTCTATATACTTAAGTAAGTACGGAAAAAACAACACTTACGATGTACTTAACTTTCAAATACTTAATTAGTGTCGTTAAGTACACCCAGTCCGATTTAGCGTGTGATAACCAACGAAATAATCAAATCGAATTTTTATCCTTAAGGAATTTTGTCAAATATTTCCCTTCTTTCTGGGGTATTAATAATAACAACAACTGTTGCGTGTATGTGTGTGTGTGTGGTGCCAGACGACGACCTCTAGCTCCTGGCTGATGACTCGTTTGGGTTCCTCCAGGTGTTATTGTCGCACGTCCTCGGGCGATTGCTTCGTCGTCCTGTTGTTTGTTAACTATTGCGGGAAAAGAGAAGGTGGGGGGCTCGAGCCCGAACGAGCTGCTGGCAGCGTGTGGCAATATATGAAAAAAGGAGGGGGGGGGGGGGCCTAGTGCTGGGGAGGATATTATATAGGAGCCACCCATCAAGCTTACATGTATAATAATCTCTTGCCCTGTGGAGTTGCTATATTTACGCGCTGTATATATACTGGTGCATCAACTCGTACTGGTTCCTTTTTATTTTTCGTTGTTGTTGTTGTTGTGTGAAGTATATAGCAGCAAGCAGCAGGCTCCGACCAATTCCTTCGGGTTCTTCCGTTCCGACAAGTTCATTTTTTATCTTCATATTTAATATCCAGCTGTTGTTGCGTGTTGTGTCGTCCAGGCTTCTTCTTTTTTTATTCCATCGGGAATAAAAGAATTAAGGAGAGAGTTACATATTCACTTTCAATTGATTGTTATGTATGTGACAAAAGAGAGAAAAATGTTGTCATTTTTCTTGTTCTTTGTCATTTTGTTCTTGGGTTTGATTTTGGTGAATGACGACACGGGAGGGAAACGTCGCCATGGCAGCCAATAATAGTGACGACCATACAAAAAATATCGGACAATCACAAATTTCCAAAAAAAAAAATAAATAAATAAAAAGTGAGAGTTGAATCATCCATTGTTTAGCTGCTGCTGCTGCTGTTACAAGGGGAGAGGCAGGAACAAAACCAAGTCCTACCCCATTCAAACAGGACAGACACACAGAAAAAAAGGAGCGAGCTAGCGATCGTCGGAAATAAGGGTCGTTTCTCTTGTTGTAACCTCCCCCTCACTCTGACAGTGTGTGTGTACCGCATCCGCAGACGTCTAGCCGGATATAGTTGTACCACTATATACGTATGGCGTATATATCCACACACAACATCACAAAACTCTTATTATTAAAAAATTTAGCTGTACGCCCATGCAGCGCTTGGTCCCTTTATTCCAACTGGACCTTCTAATAAGCGACAGGACAAGTTCAGTTCTTCTTTCTGTGTCAGGAACCCACAGAACCAACACGTATCACCTGGCATTTTGGTCAGAGTTCCATCACCCGTGAAGAAATAAAAAGGATAGTTGAATAAATTTAAAAAGAAGAAGAAGAATTACAAACTCAAAAAAAGGTAAGTGAGTGCCACTCTTTTTTAAAAAGAATATATATTTTTTTTTTCATTTTGTTTACCTACTGAACTGTGTGCCGTCCCTCACATATGTCTTGTCGGACTTATAATCTTTCACCTGGTTGCATTTGAACAACACGATAGAATTGAAATACGTTAATCGGATTAACTATACGGTTCAATGTGTGCCGTTGTTGGTGTATTATTTCTTTTCATAGCGTTTTTTAAAGCTTCTTTCCAGTTCAATAGTTTCATATCCAATAGAGTGATACTTTAAGAGGAATAAAAGAGTAGTATTGTTTTTTAAAAACAACAACAACAAACAATAATTCCGCACGCAAAGTTTTGAGACCAACAGCGGAAACAACGGCCAATGTATGTACACACACACACATGAAAGAAACGTCAACATTGCGGAACAATGGCCCATGAAGTCGGTGAAGCCATTCACGAAATTCATAAGCTATTTACTATTCTATTTCGCGTTTTTAAAACCAGTCGTTCTGCATATCAATTTTTGGGATGAAGAATTTGATTAAAAACCAAAAAAACAAAACAAAAACCAACACGCATTTTTGTGAAAATCAAACCTATAGAGCCTTATTATTCGATGGAACTTTATTACGGTATACGTAGTATATTACTAGAAATAATATGATCACCAGTCTGTGTGTGTGTGTGCGGTGTTGCAGGCAGTCACCGTCGACGAGTCATCGACGCATTTCCAGTGTCCAGCAAAGCGTGAGCCCAGTCAACGTTTTTGACCGGCGTGAGAATTTTAGGAAGAAGAAGAAGAGCGGAAAACAAAAGGAAGAAATAACCTAAAAAAACAAAAAACAAAAAGTGTTTTATAGAGTTTTCGTGAGCCAACGACACAACGAAAGCAGAAGCACTGCTTTTTTTAAAAATTTTCTTTTGAAGGAGAACTTGAAAGATAAATATATTATTATTATTATTACCTACGTGTGTGTGTGTGTGTGTGTGTGTGTGTGTGTGTGTGGACTTGTATACGATCGTCCGCAGGGGACGGGACCGATAAGTTTGGATTTGTTTTCTTACTCCTGAAAATATTTAAAAATTATATAAAAAGACGAGATTTCTCATGGACAGGAATTTCAGTAATTGCTTTTGATGTTTTTCTTTCTTCTGCGAGTGTCATCTCTCGTTTGTGTGTGGATTGAGATACAAATGGCTTTGTGTGACGACGCGGACACAAAAATCCAGAAATATGATGAAATTTTTCACAAGCTGCTGTTGATGGAATCTTCGTTTTTTTTTGTGTGTGTGTCCTCCTGCACGCGGGACGAGTCACATTTATATCGCATCATATCGCTATATCATTCGAGTGAATAATAAAGACATTTAGAATCACATATATAGAAAGATGGAGTGGATGAAAAAAAAAACTGGATATACCTAGCTGCTTTTTAAATATAGTCGATTTGCATTTTGAAGTTATTCGTTGTTTAAAAAATGAAAATTTTTGCTTTTTATTTCTTCGTCTTCCGATTTGAATTTGCGCAAGTTTTTTCTTGAAGGGCAACCGATAAAAACTTTTTGGGGCAAATCAAGGACTGATGAGAATAGGAATTTTGAAAAAAAAAAAAAAAACCTGTCGCCGTGTCGTCGTCGTAGTATTTAAATATATATATTTCCTTTCATCATGAATAATATTTGAAGTCAATGAGCTGGCAGAAATATATTTTTATTTTTTTTCGGGGGGGAAAACCAAACTCTTGACTGCCCCTCCCATGAAACAAGATCAGAATTTCATTTGATAGAAAAATGTATTTACATTAGACGATGATATGTTTATATATTCATCTGCGTGTTTTAATATGTCCCGCTCTCTAAAATATAAAAGGCACTGTCGGCATTGACGCAAGATCCATCATGCAAATATATACGAATAAGCAAAACAAGGAGGAATACATATTTTCATTATTTTGACCATCAACCAGCAGAAGAATGACAACAAAAATCACCTAGCGCACAACACAGTACACCCACGTCGTATACAGCAGTGGATTACCTTGAATGGCTAATAAAATAACTTATTTTTGCGTCTTTTTTTTTTTTTTAGAGTTCGTGCAAAACAAAACAATCAACGTTTCCCTCCCAAAAACCGACGATTCAACCACCCGTGATTCTATCCAGATAGGATACTTTACATAGTATTCGTCGTCGTCCTCAACATTCTTATATCACATTACAGGAAAATATAGAAGCGAAACAGAATTCCTGAGAATTTCATTTGAATAATAAATATATCCCCGCCGTAACAACAAAAAAAACGTATAGTCAGCGATATAAACTATATACAGTCTATATAAATGTGACTGGAAAGGAAAGAAAGAAAAAAAAGAGATAGTAGATGGCCTCGTCCATGGTCACCTGTCCTCCTACCCACCTGGTATTCTATAGTATAACCGTGAACCGTACGCCCGTCATATCAGTCTAGCGTAAAACCGTGGGCCGCTTTCACGTTTCACGTCTTTTCATTTCGTCATTCAATTCTTATTCTCTCCACCCTTCAATTATTATATATACAAATCGAGTCTATATAGAAAGAAAGAAATGATTGTTGCAACGGAAGAAGGAGAGAAATCAACTCTCGTACATATAGCAGTGACGAATATAATAAAGCCCATAACTTTACATAGAGAGAGAGAGTGTGTTGGTCGTTACTCGTTCTGTTCTGCTTGTTCCGGTGATACACTGCACGTTGACTTCGTCCATTCTATTCACGAAATGTCAACACTGTTGAACGGTACAAACAACTGTCCATTTCAGAGTTGGTGATGCAGCCAACCAACGGAAATAGAGAATAATAGGCGCTATATTGCACTTTTCCCATAATAACGAAAGTTTTTTTTTTTTTTTTTTAAAGAGTCATAGATGTTCTCAGACGATATATTTTTTCTCTGGTCCTATTTCGATTCGCTTCTATTTTATTTTTTTTTTTAAATTCGGGAAAAGAAGAAGAAGAAAATACTAAAGGGGCTCAACTGTGGGAGACACGCGCGCGCGTGATGTGGCGCCATCGAGCCGGTTTAACAGTTCATTGTCAAGTCGAAACACAAGGGCATCAACAGCAGTCTGAGCAAATGGATGGAATAAGAAGAAGAAGACAAAACATCAAGTCTGAGAAAAAAAGAAAATCTGTAATAACTCAGCTCGCCAGTTATTTATTATACCAACGCAATTACATCGGAAATGAACCCCGAAAACATCACATTGCAGTTGAGACTATTCTTCATCTTCTTTCTTCCTTATATACAACTCGAATAAATTCTACAAACACATAAAAATAACCAGAAAGCAAGAAGAGATTTTTCGTGTGTTTTATTATACATTTAAAGACATTATTATTTTGTCGGTGTTCCATCTTCTTTTGGATGACGGAAGCACCTGCGTTTGCGGAAGAGAGCCAGCAACCGGCTATATAAACTTGCACGTCAAAAACAAAAAAGGCAAGAGAGAGAAAGTCTAGTTGATGAGGTACTCTCCTTTATACGCGTGTGTAACGCGCAACAATTGCGCGTGATTTCATATTTCTTCAAATCTTTTTGGATGAGTCTCTTCCCTGCCATTAGATTTTTATACAACAGGCAGCAACTGATGCACTGCGTAGTGCAACATAGTTTAAGACTTATTACCCTACATGTTGAATGTAAAGTGCTGCTGCTGCCTATATAAATGTAACAACTACACATTGGACACGCCTCTTTTGTGAGTTTCAGGGCTGTCGTTCATTTCGCATGACAGCTGAAAGAGTTCAACATCGTGCAACCATCTCCCGACCCAACTCGTTCCTCCTTTTTATTTTGTATTTTTATTTTAAATATAACTCCCGCGCCCGCGTACCTATTGCCCCCTTATTTTATATTGCCTTCAGGCTGATGCGAATGAAAATATATATGAATAGAAATTAGCGAGCGAATGTAGTATATATATAATAAGTAGAAGAAGAGAGAAAAATGAATATCATTTTTCCAAGCGGCAGCTCAGAAACTAAAAATGTCTTTCCCCTTTTCTTTATTATTGAAAATTCCATCTGCTGTCGGTTTGATTTGATTTCTCGGACTGAAACATTTAGACTCGTCTAAAATAGAGACCCATTTTAAAAAATTTTTATTATTTGGATTGGTTTAAAAAACTTGTTAAAAGTGGAAAAAAAACGACTGAACTGAATGAGAAATGGAGTGAAAGTCAAGGCCAGTCTCGCTTTAATTACATTGAAAGAAATAGAAAGAAAAAGTTGCTTTTCGACGAGTCTCGTTAACGGGCCGCATCCAATCATCGTACCCATTACCACCATCTCTTCTCTCTCTATAATACACATCTACTACTAAACAGAGAAATATATATTTATATACAACTGTATATATTGTGGATAAGCCATCCATGAAATGTTTTATTACATTTCCTTTTTCGTCTGTTGCATTGCAGAGTTCGTTGGTTGTTTGTTTGGTCAAATCGTGTGTAATTGCTGCGTGCAAATGCATCAACAGCTCTTATGTATTTAGTTATACTCCGGCTGGACGAGGATGACGAATGTCTCTGCGGGGATCTAATTACCCGAAGAAAAAAAAAAGGGCCGTGTGCAAATGCAACCGACCATCAATGAAAGAAGAAGAAGAAGAACAAGAAATCGTATCAAACTGCGATAGTCAAACCGCTGCAAGAAAAGAACGCGACGTGCTGTGTGTGTACACATAGCGAAGAGGGAAACAAAGTCCATTACCCAGCCAACTCTCTCACAGTCTCTAATCTCATCATCCACTTTTCCTTTCATTCTTTGAGTTTTTCATTTCGTTTGGACAAGGTCCAAAAAACTTTTCGTGACTCTCGTGTGACCTTATAACGTCGTGCTCGTAGCTTATCCTCACGAAAGAAGAATAAAACGCAGTCCCCATATCATCGAGCAACTAATGGGCAAACGATATACATTAAATAGTCTTTCATGCATGAATTAATTTATGTGTACGTTTATTTATATTATCCACTGGCATACTCTGATGATGATGGCTGCATCTACTGTATACTACGTATGTACGATTGTACGTTATATTTATATATCCAACGAAAGGATTTCGTAACATTTTCCCAAGATTGACGAACGTCGGCGGTCGTTGAACGCGTCGTGTTTAGGATTGTAACCCTGAAATTGTTGAACGATAAACTCATCATCGTGTCGTACGTATCGTGCCTAGCTCCCATGTCATTCGGCTCCATATCATTGAATCATCTTTTTTTCCCTCTACTTCTATTTCTATTGGCTATTTAAAGGATCTTACGTCTTGTTTTGATGACGACAATTGCAATATCACCTGGCCCGCTTAGTCTTTTTTTTTTTTTTTGAAAAAAAAAAGGATTTCTCATTGCCGTTGGTGGTGCAACTGGAATGTCCGCCAAGTTCCGGGCAGCCATTTCTCTTATTCTGTGCGTATATGGCCGGTCATGAACCCTGCAGTTCTTTTTTCTCCGTTCATTTCGTGTATAAATTGAAATGTAGGAGTAGATATAGCGGGGAATTCGTTTTATTCAACTGATGGTGGCCAATAGATATCTACCCAAAAAGGCGTGGCTCTACCTATTTATTGGCCATTCTTTTCTGTTCCTTTTTTTCCCCATTTCCCCGTTCCGTGTGTTTATTTTACTGCAGGTTACCGGTTATCGCTAGTGGCCCGGTCCTGTATCACATTATAACTGCGATCAGCTCTCGTGATTGACTTTGAATTTGAAGAAAAAACGAATCAAAATCAGGACAACAGCACGAAGGCGAATTGTATGAATATCTAAACGTATACTATCATAAAGAATCAAATTTCCCTTCCGGCATTTTATTTCGTAAGTCCCGATACGGAATTGAAGGCGTGAGACATGGGCGTGAATGGATCAAAAACATTTTTTTTTCTCTCAACTTCTTTAAACAAATATTTACGTATATACAGTTTTTGATTCGTCAGACTTTGATTGTATCGTCATCTTTTTGAAATGCGCTTGGATTTGTATTTGGTTAGTCTCTTCACGTTGTGACCTACTGTCACCTGCAGACGAGTTGCTGGATGGTCGTGCAGACCGGCCGCCATTCTCGTACGTGCGATTTCCCGATTTGTCTTTTTTTCTTTTCTTTTTCGGACTGCGCGCCACGCAGTTGAAGTGGGTCATTGGTTCATTCCGGCAAACTAAATGGGAAACATGGCAACGCGCATTTCCCTTATTTAATATAACCCCACGTGAAATGAAAACCATGTAACCATCAGACAACGAAGGGAAAGAAAAAAAACTTTTTTTTTTTTTTTTTGGGGGGCTGCATGAGATCCGTGTGGAGCAATTTTCAAAGCAGTGGCGCAACATACACACATCCGGCGACCGATCGAACGGACGACCAACAACAGGAACATCAACAAAATCCCCTGGTTTGTTTACTTTTTTTTTTGTTGTTGTTATCCTACATCGAAATAGGAAAGGAACAGGAATTTCAACCAAACTAGAAAAAGAAAAAAAAAAAGGAGAACAATGACAAAATACGAGAGTATCCGCATCCGGAATTAATTCAAAAAAAACTGTATAATTGCAAAAGAGAGAGAAAGAAAAAAAAAAGAAATTGGATTTTTTACTCGGGAAGAAAAAGTCCCGTTGATATGTCGTCAGTAAACGCAAAAAAAAAAAATTATCTAAAAAAAAACTACAAAGTAGAAAAGACAACGAGAGCTGCTGACCCTGCTGGTCAGTTGTTTTTTTTTTATTTTTTCGACATTTTTGGTGGGGTTATTGTGTGTCGGATGATGGAAGTGCGTCGTTATTTTACCGGTGCGATGGCCAAATAAGCGGCTGACGAGCCGGAAAGAACGACACTATGACATGACGCTATTTTATATAATATACACATAGAGATATTGCTCAGCAAACGCACGCGATAGTTCATCACCATCGCATTTTGTGTTTGTTTGTTTATTGTTCGTTCCGTTCCGTTGTGGAGCGTTCGAAAATCTTTCAAACCTGTTCCAAGGTTTTTCCCATTTTTATATTTTTTATTTCGTTGTATTTTAATATAAATAATGCGCCCAAAGGATGTTTCTATCCTCAGAACTTTATTCTTTGCGCATCTGCCGCGACGATCCCGGTTATATTATAGACGAGGGTCTTTCGTTATTCACTTGTCTTGATATTCCAACAAGTGGAATGCTCATTACACATTTTCCTATTGATGCTGCTGTTTCTTGTGTGCACCTGTGTATGTTTCGGCAGCGCGTGCTGGTTATATTCTTTGCCGAGGAAAAGTAAGAAAGAAAAAAAGAAGGTGCGTGTGCCGACGAGTGCCGACAAGGAGCCGGAGTCCCCGGCCCCCCCCCCCCATCTCTTTTATTTCGTCTTTGTGATTATTACTCGCCCGCAGTACACATACAACTAACAGCACAGCCTGTGCTCCTGTCTATCTATGATAATGATGGTCAATGCTACAATAGTGTGGCCCTGTTGTTGTATATAGGCTATACTTACATATTCGCCATAGCGGCGGGGAGAGATGGTGATCACCGCGTCTATCCTAGTCGATGTAACAACAATCCCCCCCTGAAAAAAAAACTATATACAATAACATAGACGTGAGGAGGATCGATATTTTTTTGAAAAACATCGTGTGGTGTGTAATCACCCACCTCTTTATACGATGACCGCACGTAACCTTGTACCGGTTTTCTTCTCACTACTGGGCGTTTTTGTTTTCTATATTCAAAAAAAAAAAAAAAAGAAAAAGAATTATTTTCAATTTAATTTGATTTTTTCACGCCCATAGGACATGGGTACACACATTTTTCTGGTTTTTCTTTGAAAAAAAAACTAAAAATACGGTGGGAATAAACCTTGACAAGTTTTCTTGTTTTTTAAACCGAAAAGAACCAAAAAAAAAAAACGATGGATAAACATTCGTCGACATTTATGTAAACTGGCTACCGAAAAACAAAACATTTTTAAATGTTTTGACAGATTTAGGTGTGCGCAAAAAAAAACACTTTGAAATTCTTTTTGCAAATTGATGATAGCGCTAAATATAAGAGCTACTGTTCAGCATTGAAGAGAACTGGATTCTTTCTGTGAACCAGTTTTGTGTCAAGTCCCAACTCTTTTTTTTTTTAACATCATAAAAACAACAAAATAAAAAATTTTCGTTGGTTAAAAAGAAAAAAAAAACAAGACAATGTAGAAAACACAACAAGAAAATAAAAAAAATACCAAATACAAGTAGGAAATGGTAGTAGCTAGTGAGTGTAATATCATCTCGATTGCGGTCACGCTTCTTCTTATTTCTTTCTCTCCCGACGTTCTACATAAATTGTAATAGAAAAAGAAAGATATATAGAGCCAGCAACATACATACAACGTGACTTAATATTTGCATGTGGCGCCCTAAAGATATAGAAAAATGGTCGCCAAAACTTATTCTTCTTTCTTTTGTGTGTGTGTTATTGTGTCGTGTTAAATTGCTCTTTTCAGCAACTCAGCGGACACATATCAAAAACAGTCTGTCGCTTGTCTTATTCCCGCACGTTAACAACAAATGCGCTGGGATTTAGTTATAGACGTGTCTATTTTACATTCATTTTTTTTTCCCTTGTTTGTATTTTTATTATTTTTGTTTCATATATAATGAAACTCGGCTGTTGTTGTTGTTGTATAACGCTCGTTTTTATGCTGTTGACGTTATTGTTCTTCTTTTCGTGATGATCCGTCCCTGATTGTTCCCCCTTATTAATCCCAGGAGTTAATTTGTTACACACATTCAGACCACTTAACTGTTCGGATATTTATTCTTAACTCCATCTGAGTTTTTTTTTGTTTTATTTTTTTTTATTTCTTCTAGTTTATACATTTTTTTTCGCAACATTATTATTATTATTTTTAATTCGCCTATTATACGAAAGACACATTAGCAGCCCTTATGTATAGGTGGGGGGGGGGGGGTCATTTGCCTCGACGCCATTTCATAATATTCACAAGCCAAAAAACGGAACAATTTGTTTCCCCATTTTTACAACTCATTTTTGCATCTTATTAATCCGTCGGCGTCGTTATATTGAATGACCGGTCAGTCTCTATAATATTGTCATACCTTCATATAAGGAATTACAATAAGGAAGGCTCTTATTGCATAGAAGAACAATGATCCGTTTGCTTCTGTTGTTGTTCTCGTCCAGGGTCAGCACTTATAGTCCAATTCTTAAACGAATCTCGAGGGTTGCGGCTAAAATGCGGCCGTGAATGGATGAAGGGGATAAATATCCGCCAGTTATTATGAAATACAGACGGCCGCGGCAAGGTCGACTGTGTGATCTATTTGGTTTGATTCGCGTAGTACACACATTGAAACGACAAGTCTCTTAGCTACGCAAGCGTAACTAGTGGTAGTGATGATGAGGTGGACCTATTTTTTTAAAAATATATATTTTTTCATTTTGTGTATAGGGAAACGACGACGAGCTTATAAGAGAAGAAAATCACCCAAAAAATAAAAAAAATAAAAAAAGGTATGGTGGGAGAGGGAGGCCGCAAGGGGCGGATGACCGTGATGAAGGTGCTCGAGCTTTGAATCCCGCCTCAAGCGAAATCTACCTGTCTCCCTCCCCTCGTTTCTCGTCTATATGAGAAAGAGCACACAAGCAGCTCAAGCTCAGAGAACTCGAATGTTTATTGCAGTCGAGACTGCAGTATATAGCTGGCCTCGGTCGCGGTTGGTCCGTTAGTTGGCTGCCGGCCGTCCTCTACGAAAGTTCTTACCTTTTTATTTCAAAAAAAGACTCAGCTCCTTCCTCTCCCCCCTCTCTTTTCCTCTCCTCTTTCTCTCTCTCCTATTTTCTTCTTATTCTTCCTCACCTGTCTCGAGTTTTAAAAAAAAAAAATTTGAAAAATTTGTGAAACGTGAAAATACAAAAAAAAAATGTTTTTTTTCGTGAATATTTGAAGTGGAATAAAAATAGACAGACACAGACATTCATTCAGAAACGATTAGACGAAGATGATCAAGATTGAAATTCGAGTGTTTGGCGAGTGATCGATTACAGTTTTTTTTCTTTCTCTATTCTCTCTAGACGAGGGCGTACATGTACGTCCAAATGGTGACGAGTCGTTGAACTCGCAACATCGTGCGGCCCAAGCCCCAAAAAATTGAACGGACGTCAGTTGGTGAATTTTCGAGTGCACTGTGTGCGAGTGATTGTGTGAAAAAAAAATTAAATTTAAATTAAAAAAAAAAAAAATGGCTGGATCGGATGGAGCTATCCTGTTGACGACGGCCAGGTGGAGTGGCAGCAGTGGGAGTGGTTCTTCAGCTGGTCAATCAGACGAATCGCCGCACGTTTACCTTCACGATGTCGTCAAATCGGGAGAGATGCCGCAACTGGTCCGCATCGTCAAGGGCTCCTATTTGGGACTGGGCGCTCCCTCTTTACCCAATCCATCTCTGTCGTCGACGGCCCTGGTGGCATCGGCCGGCGTCAGTCTCCGGCTGGCCGTCCAGTGTCTCAAATTTAAAGACAATCACAAAACGGTCAACGTCGGACCTAAATTGGCCATACCCGAAACATTTGACGGCTACTTTGAAATTCTCAACGAGGACGGAAGGGCCGTCAGGGGCATCGAGTCCGTTAGCGAATTGACACGCAAATTCCCCGACTCTTGTCTCGTCCGTCAGAATATCAAAGTCTTTTATCAACAGTCGACTGAGGTGACCAACAACATCAACAGCAAATCGTCCGATCACCATCACCATCACGTCAACAGTCACATCACCGAGCGCTCGCGGACTTTGACGTCGGGCGAGTTACTCGTGTTGGTGGGCGAAGTGACCAACGGTGGCGTCACATCGCCATCCAGCGGTCAGAGGTTCCTGCATTGCCTGGACTCACGAGGCGACCACGTTTACTTGCCGATGGACATGAGAGCGAAATTCAGTGTCGTGGCCAAAGAGGACAACCAGCAGGGCATCAGCGGAGTCCACAGGATCCGTGCCTTGCTCAACAAACGTTTGCCGTTGACCGTGAGAATGGTGTCGGGTAGTCCGCCAGCCGGACTGAAAATCGGTCAACAATTTTGCTACGAGATGCGATTGCTGGCCAGTTTCCGTGAGGAGATGATCGTGGCCATGCCTCTGGGTGTCAACCAGGGCAAGACGTCACCCGATGGTCCGGGTGTAGTCATCATCCCGCCGACAGTTTCGCTCAAACTTCAATTGCCCGTCAATCGGCAGAGCCTCAAGGCGACGAAAGAATTCGCACGCATGACGGAACGTTGCCTCCATCAGTACGGATTGCTGTCGGACCGCATCCAGGTGTACGACGCCCATTTCAGCAAGAACCTACGCTTCGATGGCCAACACTGGCGAGTGCCCGTCCCGCTCCTTTTGGCTCCGCTCAGGCGCAGCACGTCCGACCTCATCCAGTCCATCACCGGTCACGGAGGTAACAAGAAAAATTCATCGTCGATGGATAACTCCATGAACGCCTTACAGTCACTGACGACCGAAGAATTACCCGAAGGTGAAGAAGATGACGGCCAACAGGGGGACGATCTTCCGGCCGAGTACGACGAGATCGATCAGATCTACGACTACATCCGCGGATTCGCTCCTTTGCCTAAAAATTTGAAAACGACGTCGACGTCGACGTACGACATCTTTAACGAATCGTCCAATCGAGTTGTGAGCAACAGGAAGTCGGAGCAGCGCCGCAATCTCTACAATAAAGTCGTCAGCAATAAAAACGTATCCAACAACCACAGTAGTCATCAACAGCAGCAACAACAACAACAAACAAAAGCAAATCAAGTCAACAAGCCGGTTCCACCTCCATTGGAGACAATTCCCACCCACCGGAACCGGATCAACAGCTACAGTAAAGAGGTCATCAGCAGCAGCAACAGTCCAACAACAACAACAACAACAACATCAGAGAAAGAATCGGCAGATAAAAACTCGCCACCAACAGTCACCATTACGGTGAATGGAACTTCGTCACCGGAACCGGTTGCCAAACCGCGGATGTATCGTCAACGCAGTGCCCTGGTTAGTGGAATAGGTGCCGCACCTTCAACTGCCGCTTCTGCTGGACAGAGATTGTACAGCAAGAATCCGGCCGTAGTGATACATCAGCATCGTTCGTCCGGAATGTTGAGTCCGGCTGAGAGTAAACAATCGCTGACTCCGTCTCCGCTTTTCAACATCCGTTACAAGTCGATGACGAATCTTTTGTTGGCCAATTCAGCCGCCGATTCGGATACTCTCGGGTCCAGTCAGAGTGGCGGTCGATGTTCGGGTGGATCGGCGGGATCGGCGGCTGTCCGATCGCCTCACCATCACATCAATCCGACCAATCAACCGCGTCATCATCAACAACAACATTACATGAGACAAATATCAGCGCCTCCAGTGTCCCAGCATCGATTGTTTCAATTGCATCGGCCTCGTTCACTCACTGACCTACTGTGGGGCCGAGGTAGCAGCGGAGATCAACGCAACAACAACCGAACGTCATCCGGACACAACAACGTGAAATCACCGTTGAAAATCAATTTGCATCCGACGGTGGTGGCCGATGTCATACCGTCGAGTCGAACGTCTGGACTCAAACGGGAGATACCTGGACGTCGTCGACATTCCGGATCCAATCACCACCTGCTCAATACAGCCACCGGAAATGGATCTAGCAGCAGCCACACAACAACCAAGAAGCACACCATCTTCTATCACCTGTAATACAACAACAACAACAACATTTTACCTTCTTCTGTTTGTATTTTTTCTTGCCTGTGACCTTGTATATCTCTATATACTCGCTTATGTGTGATTCCGTTGCTTCATTTCCTTTTTTAAATAATAATTTGAATTTCTACTTCCGGGGTTTGATTTTTCTTCCGTTTTTTTCAATTTAAATTTTTTGGATATCCCAATTTTGATCGCTATAACGAATGCCAGCACACAGATAAAACAAAACAAAACATTTACAATTCCACAACTGTCGTCTATTAATTCCTCTAAACACACATAGGAAGGTCATGAAAATATTTCTAAAAATTTTTTATTTTTTTTCAAGTTGTTGTTTTTAAAATTCCAATCTAATTATATTGTGTCATTATGAGAGAGAGTCAACTTTTTGTAGATTATGAAAGAAAATAAAAAAATAACCAACACGCAAAAACTGAGACAATTTGAGAGTAAAAAAAAAGGGAGAAAAGAAGATGAGAAAAATGGGTCACAACAACACAAGATGAAATTTGTACTTAATTTAAAAATTGGAACGTGTAATAATAATAATATCGTTGAGTGAGACTTAAATCATTTCCATAGCACCCTTTTCAGTTTTTTTGTTTTTTTGTGTGTGTCTATTTTTCAGAGATTTTTGTTGTTTTCTTCTTGTTCAGCTGTTTATTATTTCGCCTGTTTCCCCATCTTGGATTTTTTTGTTTGTTTGCTCTTTGTAATTTTTTTGCGATTCAAAAACTAAAAAAAAAACAAAAACAAAACAAAAGCAAAATAAATTCGATTTCGATGTCAAAAACCCCATCTCCTTTTAGCTACGATACTGAAATGCTATTTTTCCGAGGTTTGTTTACAATTTGGGTCGTCGCTCCTTTTTAAATAAAGGAAGGGCAACTTGTATTTCTTTCTTTTCTTTTTACCAGTTTTTCTTTACCTTATCTTATCGGTCGGAAAAAACTGGATACACGAAAAAGATTATAGAAGAAAACCAGGGGAGAAACTGCGTATATTTAACAATAACAAAATAAGGAAAGAAAAAAAAACAACTTCTACCAGGTTAAAAGGGAGAAAAAAAAAGATTTTGACACTTGTACATCCATCGTCGATCTTTTTATTTCTTCTTCCATAAAGTTGTACTGTAGTTTGGTGCGGTAGTCATCTGCCGACGACGACGTTCGGGCCCAGGTGACATTCAACAAGGAAAAAAAGAAGAAGAAAACAAAACTGTCAAGCTTCTCTTTTCTTATAGGCAGCAGCAACACTAAAGAATAAGAAATATATACATACAACAACAAAAAGAGGGAAAAAACGAAATGTGAATGCAACCCATCAAGTCACAGGCCGGCCCTGCGCACAGCTGTTGGAGAGCCATATTCCCCTATAGACACACCAACCAGCGGCTTAAGAGATCTATATGCCAGTCTCTTCACCTTTATTGTGTACCTACAACATTTTTTTTTTTTTTTAAAAAAAATGAAGATAATATTTTCTGTCGTTATTCTTCTTTCAACTGATCCGTAGAGAAAATCCTCGCCATCAGTTGTTGGGTCTTATACAGCAGCGGATATAGACTCTTTTGAATAACGCTCTAGTATACTGTACTATATAGAACTCATATGATATCGTCCTTTGTGTTTTTTTGGCTGGATTTCCTCTCTGATGCCACAGTCCCCGTTATTGGATGCAAAATTGAGATAAGAATAGGAGCTGCTGTGCATATTGTATTGTGTGTACATATAAGTCGAGCACCTTTGTATATACACACGGGGGTAGGTCAACAACACAGCATCCAGCCCTAAAGAAGCAGGTTCTCCTACATCACGTAGAGTAGAACATTTTTTTAAAATATTCTTTTTTCTTATTTGACTACAATGTAAATGAAGATAGGAGCGCGAAGAAGAGGGGAAAGAAGAAGGACGCAGAGTTTTGGGAAAGCGGAGTAGGTCACCTCATTCCTGTTCTATTCCACCACCCGGAGAAGAAGAAGAACACGCAGCCAAAGTTGAGATTTTTTTTAACTGAGGAAGGGGAGAAATGTTTAAGAAAAACGTGGCTGGAATTTCTCTATATGGGACTCTCGGTTGTGGAACGAGTGAGATGATGTTAGCACACAATAAGGTTATATAGTTAGTAGCCGTGAGTGGATAACAAGAAAAACAAGCAAAACTTCTCATCTACTGCGCGTTGCTGACTCTCTAAATATTAAAAAAAAAAAAAAAAAAAAAAAAACGTCAGGCGACGGCCACACTCTAATAGTGTTTGCGCATTCATTATCTTTGCTGTGTGCATCCAAGTCATTATCTTCATCTCTCTCTCTCTCTTTAAACTGTGTGTGTGTATATATGGGAGAATGATGATGGTGAGAACCCCCTTTCTCTCTCTCCTCTCCTTAAACAAAAAAAACACGAAACAAAACAACAAAAAAAGAATTTCATAAGAAGATTGAAGGTTTGCTCGGGGCGGACCAAGGAGAAATCCAGGGTGTAACCCCCACGACCAAAATAAGCGTGGGTCCAGCATCAGCACCTAAAGGGGTAGTTTACTGGGCTTCTTATATACCTAGTGAAATAGCCAGCCAGAGATTTAATAGCTTCAAAAACTAGAAAGAATAAACCATGTTGGTCTAAATATGTCGTGCCTGTTGGTGCTCTACGTAGATATTATTATTCGAAAATATTATTACATTGAAAAAAGTGTACGCGGAAATGGAGGGTGAAGACTCTCTCTCTCTCTCGGGCTCGTATTATATGATTACCTTCTTATTTCTTTTTTCTTCTCATTTATTTACTTCCAAGGACTCACAGCAGCAGCTGCCACTCCATGACGTGCCCAGAAGACATTTGGTGCCGGCGCATCTTCTTCTCGAAAGAGCTACAGAGAGAGAGAGAGAGAGATAATTTCTTGCTCATAATGTTCTTTTCATGGCTACCTATTCTGCCGCTGCCTCTGCTGCTGTACGTATACCATCACACAGTGGTGTGCTGGTTGTGTGTGTGTTGAAGCTGCGACCACTAGCTCAAACACCTGACAAGGCGGTATATACTAGTGTCGTCATCGCATATCCTTCTTCTACTTCTATCTATTTTTTTCAAATAGTTATGCCCACATAATGTTCCTAACGTCCTTCAACTGCTCAGCAGCACCAATATGAGAAGAAGAAGAACCCGGATGATGATACCAGCTAAACAACTATGTGCGCAATCATCTTAAAATAATGAAACAATCTAACAATTTAATAACAAAAAAGAAAATGATACAGTCAAAAACTTTTGGTCGTCGTCTTCGCTTTTGCTATTTATCCATCTCATCATTTTCTTCTTTATTTTTTTGTATCATCCTTTGTATACATACGTACTATACGTAATACAAGAATCAACCGGCTCGACTGTGTGCAGTATATGGCCGCATATGCTAGAGACAGAGAAAGAGAGAAAAACCTCGAAACGATAAGTCAATGCCAAAAAACTACGTGAGTGAATACATATGAATTATAATCAGACGTCACCTCATCTGTGTGTGTGAGTGCCGATGCGTTGGCAGAAGAAGACGATGACGTCAGTCCTAGCGCACATTCTCTTTCTCTATTTTTTTTTTGTTGTTTTTTGTTATCGAGGGAGAGTCTCTGTTCCAAGTTGGTGGTGCATTTTCCACTCAGTTTGATGGCGAAAAGAAAAAATGAAACGCACGAAATGAAGATGGTGGACGTCCCTATAGGTCGACCGCCGCCTTGTCACGCAACACAACAAGAAAATGAGGATGTACAGTACTCGCCTTTTCTTCTTTAAATGCTGCCAAGGATCTTTCGTCCTCAGGAGGACATTTTTCTGTGTACGTTTGAGCGTGTTTTGGCCTATGCGCCTCTTTTCAAATCGTGTGGGCGTCGCTGCTCAACGCATCCAGCCAACACACACACAAGGTCGTTCGCTTTTTCATTTTTTTTTTTTTGATGAGCGCCCAGGTAAATCCCACGTCAGGGCTCGACCGTGGGAGCATATCAAGCGGCGCTTCGTCTTCTTCAATAATTCCACAGTCGAAAAGGAAAAGAATACGAACGCAATATCAAGTGCTGCTGCTGCTGCTCGTACGGTAAATGTGCTGGGCAAAAGAGAAAGGAAGGAGGAAGAAGAAGAAGAAGAAGTGAAGAAAATCGGATGAAAATGAAGAGGCAAAGAATCACAGCGGGTGCGGTCCTCTCTCTCTACATGCTGTGCCCGTCTCCGCGTTCCATTTAAAACACTACAATAAACCAAAGAAGAGAGACCAATAAGTTCCTGTTACATTCTCGTTTCCCATTTCCTTGTTTTGTTTTACATTATTTCTCCCTCCCTTTGAAAAATTCGTTGGTTATTATCATCTATAACCGACTCTCTCTCTCTCACTTATTATGTCTAATGACGCCACAGATGGACGCAAAGGCATACACATCGAGAGCCCTACAGTTATAATCGAATGATTATATTTGATTAAAATCTTCTTAGATACCAAAATAAGAAGCAGAAACGCGGTGAACGCGGGAGAGAGAATCTTCCCCCTGTTGTTGTTTCAAGAGGTGGAGGCTATCTGGTCACGAGGCTAATGAAACACAGCCATCGTTGGCGCTCTATTCCTTGTATGGTGAGTTTTTTTTTTCTTCCCAATAATGGCTTTTAATGAACACAACCGAATGGAAAGGCAATGAGATAAAAAGGAAAATAAAGAAAGAATTCCTTCCTTTTTGTCCTTAGAGTCTTATACTACGGACCACAGTGCTCAGGGATAGGCGTTGTCCGCCTGAGAGTTGAACAACGACGACATGTACTCGAAAGGGACACACATACGGACAACGTTCGGCCAATGGAAACCAGGACCAGCAACGTTCAGATATTTTTTTTTCTTTTTTCTTCCTGCTTAAAACTACTCGTCCCGACGACCGGGTTTGGCCGCGTGACTTGCGCATTTTGTTTAGAAGAAGAAAAGAACATCAGAACCACACATCGAATGAATGGAGAATGAGTCGAAGTATCGAACGTGCTATGCGTCTATTCGTATGTACATAGAAATTTCATGATGTGTTTTTTTTCTTCTTCTTCTTCTTTCATAACAGACAGAAGAGACGATGTCTGTCTGACGCCATTTTTTATTCAAAAAAAGAAAAATTCTTTTCTTATCTATTTTCTTCCCCCCATTGAAATTTGGCAACAAAAAAAGAAGAAGATTCTCCACCTCCTATTGCACGAGACTGATCGTGGGATAGATTCGTGCATGGTCTCAAGAGTCTCATCTGTGTGTGTAGACCACACGGAGGCATCGATTCCGGCATTGAAATATAATATTATAATAGGCTAACTGGAATGTGAAAATTGTCTTTCTCTTCTTAGAATAATATTGATGGGTCTCAATCACGCTCGGCTTATTTAGTGGCGAAGAGTACAACAACAACAACACCAACAGCCTCAACTCAATTACAACAACAACATTCATATACATTACATATACATCGTATATAGTCAAGAGAGAAAACCGGTGGAATAACTTGTTGTGTTTGTCGTTCGTTTCTATGGTGGTGGTCTCGCCATCTTGCAGGAATCTTCCACCACCACCACCACCACTGTTTGTATTTTTTTTTCTTCTCTCTTTTCCCGATAAGATACGTATAGACAACTAGTCTTTTTTCTTATAGTCATCTAGGTTATTTTTCCAGTTATAGAATAATTTTATTTCAAATAAAAACAACAACACCAAGTTGAAGAACGAACGAACGAACGGAATAGAACATTTTCAAGAAAGAAGATCGTGTTTGTTGGTTTCGTTCGTGTCTTGTGTGATGATGTGACGTCAAGATCTCGGTCACACACACATTCTCTCATGAGAGGCAACAACAACAGCTCCTTTTAGGTGACGGCCCCCTTTTATTTTGTTTTTTTCTTTATTCTTCAACTATGATGGTAAAAAGGAGAAACAGGGCGGGAGGGAAACGCATTATAAGAAACGTAACGGGACCCACACACACACACACGTAATACCAAGAAGAAACGGAGGATGCTATATGTGTGTGTGTGTGTGAGCGACCGCGTAGCAAATGAGCGATGTGAAAAAAAAGGAAAGAACAGAACAGAAAGAAAAGGTTCATCGCTTCTTCTTCTGATACGAAACGACAAGGGAAAAAAACCAAAAAAAAAAAAAAAAGGAATCCATTTTCACTCACGATATGGAGTAGGATGATGGAGAGGAAAACGAACGTTAGTAGCTTCGCTTCTTCCGTTTATTGAAAGACGCCGACCGACGCCAAAGGGAAACGCGGCGAACAAATGGATTCCTACATCTGACGACGACGCTATGCTGTGAGCAACGGTACAAAGTCTGTTTTATATGTACGGATGGTGAGCAGTTCCCCACTCAAAGAAAAGTGTTCCCTTGTTATTCTTTTTTCCGTCTTAAAAGAAAAAGAAAATCTGCTCTACAATTTCTTTATGGAGATATCAATTCGTTGTTGTGTGTTTCACAAATAATTACCTTGTTTTCTTCCTTTAGTTTTGTTCCTTTTTATTGGTTTACTTTAAGTCTCTTCTTGTAACCCTCAAATGAACCGTTTCCCATCACTGTGAACGTCTCCACAATATATTATACACTATACCCTCCCAAATAGGTTTTTCTGACTTGTTTTTTTTCTTTTTACTGCCACACACTTGGTCTCGAAATTGAAATGTGGGGCTCTTCTTTCTTTCTCTTTCCCATTTGATATTGTGTGCTCGTATACAGGGACAAACAAAAAAGAGCCTGCAGAAATAGTTGTCGGAGAAAAAAAGAGAGTCAGGAGCACACACACAATTTATACGCACAAAAACCAACAACAACAGCCAAAGAGAATTAACAACCAAACAAAACAAAAAACAAAAAATTGGGGCTGAGACCGTTAAACCAAACTAACCCGCAGACATGTTTAATTAGCCATTGCGTGATGATGTCAATGCTGTTCAGTACATCCAAAAAAAAAGAAGTTTTTATTTTATTTCAACTGTTTGGAAAGATGGTCTCTCCCCTGATATAAGTTGCGTGTAAAATGAGACAACAAGAAATTACAGTCGGTAATAAGCAAACGCATTTTTCTTATCACGTTCTTCTTCTTCTTCCGGGTATCTCTTTTTTTGTTGTTCTTCTTCTTCTACCACGACACACAAAGTGTTGTTCCTCTTCTCAAAAAGTCCGCAAAAAAAATAAAAAAAAAAAGAAATTCGTGCGTCAACTATTTTGATAAACGGGCTGTACAGTACATATATTCGAGTCAAAGACTAAACAGAGAGAGAGATATTGAATGATTATTCCTTGAACGGGCATTTTTACATATCTTCCAACTGTTGAACGTCGCATATTTATTCAGACCCCTATATATATATATGACGACATTTTCCTCTCTTGAACACCAAACAAACAAACAGAAATACTTTGCACGAGATGATAGTGATCAGTTGACAGTCTGAGCAGCATTCCTCCGTGTTACACAATAGGGTGCGCTTTTGACATGATCAAACAAACACCACCAGGCACCACCACCACCAGGGCGACTTCAAACTCTATTCGTTTCTTATTTTTCTTTCCAGTCATCGTCTTTCTCTTTCGTTATTTCCTCCTTTCGATGCCGCAGAGGTCGAAAGTGGAACACACGAGGGTCTTCAACCTCAATCCCTCCTTTTAGCTTAGGATGAATACCAAAAAAAGAAAGAAAGAAAGAAAGAAGAATAAGAGGAGGGCCATCATCAGCTCTCCCGCACGCCGCCGCCGCCGTTCCTTCCTTCCCGCAGCAATGCAGACGAAACATTAAAATGGATTTAAAAAAGAAAAAAAAAGAGCTACATATAGAGACCCTTTCGGTCGTTGGTGTTTGCGTCTTCTTTTTACGACGCCAAAGAATAAAAAATAAAAAAAGAGGATTACACACAGAGAGAGAGAAGAGAGACAAACGCAAATTCACCTTTCGACCGTACGCGCTGCTGCAGACACACACACGTCGAGTCTATATAGTCACTTGATGAGCGTCGATTATCATTTGTAATTTGCTTGTTGTTGTTGTTGTTGTTGTTGTTTTCTTGTCTCTATAGTGGTTTCGATCGTGCAGCGTCAGGAAAACCGAAAAAGTCGAAAGTCTTTTCCTAAAGAAGACGATTTTAATATTAAAAAAAGAACATTTGCTGTTATAAAAAAAAAAAAAAAGTAGGTATTTAATGGCCAGTTTATATGTGCCTTTATGATCCTGGGTTCTTTTCATCCGGCATCCAAACAGACACACACAGAGAAGTGCGCTCTGTTTTCGTCACGAAGTCACGGACACATCAGTAGCTCTCTATATAGCGATCGACCATGGTGGGTTTTAAATAAACATTTTACATGACGATGTCGTCACAATGTTGTCGTTTCCCCATAGACTGGGGGCCGCATTTATTATTTATTTACGTTGTCATCCGATTTTCGTTCTCTTTCTTTTGGGTGTGGACTTGAATTTAAAAACAAAACAAAAAAACACTTTGTGTTTAGATGAGAGAGTTTAGTTGTTGTTGTTGGGTATCTATATTTCTTCTTATTACGCCCGCCATCGGGTAGATGACCGAACTGTTCTTCCTGTTCTTCTACTCTAGTGTATCCGGTTCCATTGGCAACGAAATGAAAAGGCTCAGATTCTTTCTCTGACGGATTTTTTAAATTTTTATATCAAAGAAAAGAAAAATAAAAAAATAAAATAAAAAAAGGGTTTGATGTTTGGGAATAGGAAGGCGACGAATCACCAGGTTGAATGGTTTTCCTAGGAGGAACGTGTAATTGACCTTCTCTCTTCTGCTTTTACAACTCATCGGCGCGTCAAGTTTCCCGTTTTCTTCGTCTTCTTCTGTGATGACAACAATCCCGGCGAAGGACCTCTAATAATACCCTCGATAGAGACGCCCATCAAACCCCATCCTTTGGATATAGTCGAAAGTCTTTTTTTTTTTTTTTTTTTGGTCGTTTGTCGCTCTTGTATTTCTCTCACTCTTGACTGGAGATTATCACCAGTTTGGCTCGGCGACTGGGTTGAAATCAACCAAGCGCAAATATGGCCTCCAGCTTCAATCAACCTTCATCGTATCGCCTTTTTTAAATAGTTTTTGTATTTTTTCATTTTTTTTCAAGGGCCGATTTCATTTTGAGTAAAATCAATGATTTTGAAAAAAAAAAAATTTTTCATTTCAATTTTTTTATTTGCTATTTTAATTAATAAAACAATGAATTCTTTAGAGGACACACAATGGGTAGTATATAGCAGCATACTTGTAAGTGAAAATATGTAGAGAACCTGTTCTGTTCGTGCTTTCAAATTTCCGCGCGGTTGCCGGGTAACCATCTGACGCGAATAACTGAACCGGGACCTGGCCAAAAATGAGGCAAAATAAAACGACAAAAAAAAAAAGAAAAGAATACGAATGTGTCTAATACACAAGGTTTTTCTCATCTCGCGGTGTATTACCAGACAAGAAGAAAAAAAAGGAATGAAACCGCGGCCGCCCGCCCGATTTATTCCATCACACACACATGATCCAGACAACAAGAAGCGAATATGGTATACAATAGCCAGCAAGATGCCAATTCCGCATATTATTCTGCTGCTGCTGCTGCTCCATCTCCATATAAAGTATATGCTGGCGTTTGTGAGAATAAAATGAGATTGCATAGCTTGTTGCTGCATCAGCTCGAGTTCACGCTAGACGTCCTGGACTGCTGGTGGTGGGTCACATCCAAAAAAAAAAGGAGTTTCAGCTTCTGGGTTCATGCAACATTGCAACCGTCTTCTGTTGTATGTATTAAAACTAGATACCAATTGTAACAAAGTGCCAATTCACGGCTGACAGGCTAAAGTCCTGTTAGCCATGTATATATAGGAGGAGATCCATAACAGTAGCGTTAGATTATATATTTTTTTTGTCCTCTTTCTTCTTCTTTCTCCTTAAAAAGAAACAATTTATTTTTTCTTGATATGTAGCAATAACTTCATAGCGCAAAAATATTTTTTCACGGACTCTCGTCGTCTATTCAGTTGGACGACGACACGATGATCGTCTCTTCTTCTTCTTCTTCTTTTGCTGATTTATTTATTTATTTTTTTTTTAGGGCAACGCTGGGAAATGTATAACGCGGATACTTGTACACTAAATGGAGGGGAACGAAAGAATAACAATAAAACAAGACAAAAATACATATAAATACAACGAGAGAGAGAGAGAGAGAGAGAGAGAGATAATAAGTGTCCATTGATTGCTGGTCACCCGCTACGAGTCCCGTTGGGCGGCCCATTGTTCCGCGTATCGGGAAATTTTCAAGAAATAAGACGGAGACAAGGGCCCCGGAGAATGTAAATGGATTGTGTCATCGATCAACAGCATCTAAATTTATATCTAAAGTACTATACAATATATACTGAATACGGGAAATAAGATTGCCATCTCTATTCTCTTATTATCTGAATGATACAAAGTATCACAAAGTACAGTAATATCATCACATTGAATGATTTAAAAAGAACCCAAAAACTTTTTTTTGACAAATGGAACAATAGGAGAGACACAGACAGAGAAATAGAGGAAGAAATACAAAACAAAACAAAAAATAGTGCAGAATAACATCACGGCATCGTCGTCGTACTATCTCGCTGTTCTTTTTAACAAAACTAAAATTTTGTTGTGAAAACGGTCGAGAAAAAGTCTCAAGCTGTGAAGATGAGATTCGCTTATTATTATTCGAGTGGTGATACTCTGACACGCAGCATCTATAATAGAAAATCAATTTGTATTGAATATCTATCCTGGAAAATTGTTTCGATTTCTTTCTAATCCGTAATTGAATATATCTAGCCGGACAATGGAATAACGCTAAAGAGCCTATAAACTTTTGTTTTTCTTTTTTTTTAAAATCAACCCCCAAAAAGGATCAATTCAATATAAATAATAATGGAAACGACTTCCATTGGACATCGTTGCCATGATACCTATTCTATTCGTTGCCTTCCTCTATGTATGTTATCTTGCCAGCATTGTTTCACCATCCATTTCCACAAGACGATATAAGATGTATATATAGTTTTAATAGCATATTGCGTCGTTTCATCGCCCTGCCATATAACAGTTTATTCGCGTCATTCTATTCTATGATATACAAAAGGTTTACAAGGAAACGTCGAATAGAATCAAGAAAAAAAGTCTCAGAGGTAAATGGCCGCCGACAGTTATTGAAACACTCACGTATGGAAAGAAGAAGAGCAAATTGAGAAAAAAACAAAAAAATGAAAATGATAAAAAGGCGATGACATCAAACGTGAAGAAGAAAATCATCTAACGGGTTATATAATAACAATCCACCGAGTGTAATGGACAATGAAAAAGACATGAAATAAAAAGAAATTTTTTTACGTAGATTGAAAAAGAAAAGGGGAATCATGTCTCGTTGTAGTTTATTGATTTACAAGCTATTGAAAAAATATTTAAAAAAATAGAAGAAATGTGTCGGACCGTGTCGAATCGATTTGACTGGTCTCTACAAGACCAACAGCAAATTGCTATACATAAATCGATGCTGTGCTGTACTACTTGAATCCATCCGTTTTACACAGCCTCTCTATCCTTGTCCAAGAAACATGTTAGACATATTGACTCCAACCTTTTCTTGTTTGTTTATTTTTATTATTATTATATAAGATCCCAACAGTCTCCAACGCACACACAAAAGGGGAAACAATCAACAAGAGAACGAACAACCGTAGAGAGAGAAAAATATGGTCAAATTGCTGCTGTAAAACCAGCCAGAGAGATAAGGTAAACATACAACCCATCAACATGTATGAGAACGAAAACAAACGTATACATCTTCTTCAACGTATGTACTGTACTACATATAGAGATGGATGATCTGTATATGCCTAAAAACCACAGTCTTAGATATAACAGTACATACATAATAATATAAAAAGACTGAAATATTTCTAGGGGGTATTGAATGTTGTATAAGGAAGTTTTGAGAAGGTGTCGTGATCCTTGTTCTCTGCTGAACGCGTGTGTATCTCAGCTTCGAGTTCCTTATTCACGTGATGCATGTGATGTACATCACACAACACGGCATCTATATAGCCAGTGCCTTATAGCCGTATACACACAATGGCTTCAATTAGACTTGATGGATGGTCCAAGCTCACGCCGTTTTCACCGACGTTTGAGGCCGGTCGGCTGTTTGTGTAGACATAGATGTACTGCAGCTGCAGCTGCACATCACGCAGCATCTATCTCATAGCTGGTTGAGATTCAAAAAGATGATGTGCATGCGCCTCGTCCTCTTGTGTGCTCGGCCGCCACCTGTTTAGTGCTTCAGCCTCCTCGTCGTCCAAGTACACACAACACGCACCGTCTCGTCTTATCTTATTTCAGTTTTTTTCTTTTTGATAAATAAAATACGTGCGCGATGTTTCTTCCATGTGTGGCTCCCTCCAACTTCTTCTGAGCTTCTTTTTTCGAGTTGAATATTATTCGTCAGCCCGTAGGCTGAATGATAATAACCATGTTTGAATCTTATGATTATTATTTTTATTATTTCTATTTTTCTTTCTCTGTGCACTGGGAAGGAAAAAACCCAAGAAATGAACGGGTTTCTATTTATTTCTTTTTCATTTTTTTTTTATTTTTTAACTCGTCGGCTTTGCGGTTTTTATCGCCCAGAGTCCCAGTGCACACAGACACAGCAGCATCGCGCATCATCATGAGGAAAATACCTCCTTGTGTCCGCGCACACTCACAAAAGTCCAGTTATATGGACGGTTATTATACGATGATGATTCAAGTCAACGGTTCATTTTCTCCTTATTTTTTTTTTTCTTATTTAGGAGAATAGAGATGCTGCTGCTGTTTATTATAACGTCACGTAAACGTACGTAGACATTTCGGCGAAATCGATTCAGACCCCTTGAAAAAGAGATTTCAACCCAACAGCACATCACAGATCGGCTTGCTGATGGATATGATGATTTATTATTATTGCGTGAGTTGGCATTCATAATGATTCGCCGAATATGTATAATAAGCAAAAAATTTATACTTGCGACCATATTGTTTGGGCCAGCAGACAATGGGGCTGGACGGAAGCGAAACTGAGAGATATAAACGACAAAAGAATTGTAAACATTTGGGATGAAATGATACGGTGTAATTCAAATGACTATGCGCAACAGCAGCCACATATATATATAGCTTCTAATGTACAGTTGGTTTACTGGAAACTCGTTGGCTTCCGCACAATAAGAATATCTTTCGATTCGGTCGTTTTCGGGTTCTTTCTTTTCAATCTGTAGGCTATATTAAATTTCCCGAAAAACACGTAAGAAGAAACGTCTAATTAAAAAAAACAAAAAAAAGAAGAATCGAATAATATATAGAGACACTAGATTATAATCATAGTGCGCATTCCCATGGATTATTATTACATAGAAGAAATAAAACTAAAAAGTTCAAAATTCGTTTTTTCTTTTTTTAAAAAAAAGGAGAAGAAGAATGTGATAAAGAGGTCAGAGAAAAGGTTATATGATTGCGGCAATCCTTAGCGCGACCTCTTCAATTGAAGTACTCATCCGCACACACCATGCTGAGATAGCTAGATAGAGTCTTGTGAACTTGGCTATAGTACCCAGTCGATATATGCGCATCTCTTCCTCATTTTCAAATCGACGACGAATATAAGTCGAATTCAACCAAAAAGGAAAAGCGAAAGTTTTTTTTTCTAACTTTTCCAATATCCGTGAGATCGATATTATCACCAGCTGCGGCTTTCAATTTCCAGCGTGTGATCAAATTGGTTTCAGATTTTTTTTTTTCTCGACTACAATCACTACATGCACAGCAGAGACCTTCAAATGCTGTACAATAGTCCAAGGTCTGATGCAATGCACCTTCTCAGAACTTTTAAATTACATTAAATCAGATGAGCGCGTTCAATTCAGTCCCGCATATAACTCGTTGTTTTTTTGGGGGGGCTATTTTCACGTTTAACGCCCAAAAAACAAAGAAAAGAGAAATGGTCAAGCGAAAAAAAAGACGAATCTGGAGACGGACAAAATGACATTGTAGAAAAAGGATCAAATTCGCTGATGATGGGGGGCTTCTCAGCTCTTCTTTCTTCTTTTTTGATGGTTGACAAAAAGGCGAAGGTGAGTGAAGCTCTCCATTACCACCGCCAGCTGCATATAGTTGCCTGAGCTATGTTCAGCGCATACTATTCTTATATTATTATTCTAATACGCCGCACACGCGTTTATTCACGGGTCTTCGCATTTTCATTGTGCCGGCAAGCAAGCCGCGCTCAGCGCTCAGGGGGAATTGAGTGGGCCGCCAACGTTCGATATCGTACGCGATATGAAACTCCGTGAACTGGCCGCGGCGTGAACACGAGACGCGTCAGCAATAAATAATAACCAACCGTATATTTTTAAAAATGAAGAAAACAAATCAAGTGTGTCTACTTTTTTTTTTTAAAGTTGTTGAAAAATTTTATTTGTATTTTTTAAAGAAATAACAGTCGAGAGAAAACTTTTTTTAATTGCCTTGTGCGCGTTTGTTTCTTTTATTTTTCCCCCTCAAATTTTTACACGCCTTATACAAATTCGATGCCTGTGCAAACTGCAAGGGACCAAACTGTACGGGGCATATAACATGGCCGTGACCTTTCTTTCTCTTTCTATACGGTCATTTGTTTCCCGTAGTGACTTACACAGCACATAAAAAGCCAAGGGGAGAAAAGAAACAACACTCAAAAGTCTATGGGGCGACTGAATAGATTCTCAGATAAGGATTTAAAAGAAAAAAGAAAACCCCTTACAGCACAATCGGCCGCTCTTAGGGTGGCGTTGTTAAATATACAGTCGGAGGGGGGACGATATACACACACACGCTGGGCAATATTTCCTCGGTTAGGTATTATGATCGTCGTACTATGTGCTGGAATGTCTGGATCTTCCCCCCCCCCCCACCCCCCTATATCCGTAAAAACAGTTTTAGACACATTATCTGCTGACAAACCGCCTACACTTTTCTTTTTGACGGGATTTGGTTGGAAAGAAATTTTAGAAAATAAAAAGTAAAAGTCTGAGAGAAAATTGAATTCGAGATATTGCTACGTGATAGAGAATGAATTTCCCTTTTTTTTTCTTGTTTTTCAAAAAGAAGAAGAAGAAGAAGAAGATGGAGAAAAGAGAAATTTAAAGACACGCCGTGTCGAACGGATCCGCTAGCTTATCATTCATCTCTCACACGTTTAGCGCACATTTTCACGATTTGTTTTGTTTGTTTGGAATCTTCTCTTTTCACTCATTGTGCTACGCGTATGCATTGTCAAAATTATATCCCATCAACTTTCCACGAAATCGACACGACCAACCAAAGCACATCAGCCCACAATGTAAAAAAAAAGGTGAGACTGTTTCCTCATCTTTTCTTTCTCGTGAGGAGGAAGCGAGGCATTATTATGTGTATACATATATTGTTTGATTTTTTTTTTTTTTTTTTTTAAATGTTGGCTGGACATTATCTCTTTCCCCCTTCAAACATGATCCAAGTGGACAAGGGCTCTCTGTTGTTTTGTTTTTTTTATTTTATTTTATATTTTTCTTATCTCTTTTCTACGGTCTATAGCATTCGTCTCGCTCAGCAACGAAGCCCTTAAACAGTCCAGCACGCTCCCGCCTAATGTTATTATAAGCTCTAGCGTATAGATCTATATAACTATATATATATACGTACTGCGTGATGCCCAGCGCTTCTCGGAAATGCCGTCCCGTCCACCATCCCCTCTGTCTTTTATTTTTTTTTTTGTAGCTGTCCCGTTTCGGATACGAGATGGAGAAAAGTCATTTTATTCAATCAATTTTGATTCGGCGGCCGCTCACTCTTGGCAATGGGAGCGGTGTAGTTATATTCATAAGGCGATATCTCCAGTCTTATATAATACACTCCCACGTAATATGATAATATTATAGATGTGCAACAAGGTCTCCTATATATCTACATGGTGGTAGAGGCATGTATACTATAGTATCATGATAATCCACACGAGAAAAAACCATTCAGCCGCGCATCGGACATATTTATTTATTTTTCTTTTTTTCTTTTTTGCTGTTCTATGGGGAAATTCTTCTTCTTTTATGGTTCTAAAAGCTCCATCAATTATGCAGTTGGATGCGCTTATCTTCAACGTAGAGACGGGGGGAAAAGAATAAGGAAAGAAAAAAGGAAAAAAAAAAACGGATTAACATAACACAGTTGAATTTTGGGTTCCACCTTTGAAGCTTAGAAGAAAAGAGGAGACGAAATAAATAAATAACCCTGGCCAGCATGAACACACAAGCTGCTGCCCTGCTGCCCAGCTCTCCATTTGAATTTCCAATGTATGCGCTTCTCTATACTGTTGCTGGTGGTGGTCGAGAGTTCTCTCATGTTGGGTAATAACCTCGACAATTTCATTTAATTTCTGTGGATCGCCTGTACTTATTTAATTTTTTCAAACAGTTTTTACACGGAAACAAAAAATTGCTGAACAACACAAAATCCAATTAACATGCAAAGCCAAACATTTTATAAGCAGATCGTTTGCTTATACTGTTTTCAAGTTCATCATCACTTCGTTAGAACGAGGAGAGCCTTCCCAAGACATCTACTCAAAAGAGACAGACAAACAAACCCAAACTATTTAGTTAGGGCAAGTTCTTTTTTAGAACTTAGAAAAGATTGTAAATTTTACGTGAGAACATTTGATGCACATCTGCATGGAAATTTGGTGGTCAACGGTGGTCAACGTGTTTTCGTTGATCAAAATGCTTTTGAGGTGGTAGACTTAGTTGTCCAGTGACTTGACGTGATGACGCAATTTCTCATTATCCGACTCGAGCTGGTCATTAACACTGGTTAACTTGTCGCAACGTTGTCTCATAATATCCATGAGAGTCTTATTCTTTTCACGGTTCTTCTGGGTAACAATGGCATTCTTGTAACTTTTCTCAAAGGCAGGATCTTCCGATGGATGATCCTCGTAACGACGTTTTAATTATCCGTCCGTTACTGCGGAATAGAACAATTGTCAGGATCTTCGTAACTACAGGCGCTCATCGCACTGGGCTCAGACATGTCGCGTTTTCGGTGTTTTCCGCTCTGGTCTTCTGATTGAATGCAGAATGAATTGTCATCTACGTCCACAGTACGCAGATGAGCTTCAGCTACATCAATTAGATCATTCTCATCAAATTCCAATAAGAAAATATCGTCCATAGGAAAGAAATTCAATCCGCTGGAATGGATGTTTGGATCCATTATCCCGTTCACGTCTGAAAGGGATATTACGTTTAGTTGGGGTCAGTTTCCAGTTTGCTGTAATCGTCACCTTGCTGCTGTTCAAGACCCTATAATATAAACAAACAGAACTGAAAAAAAACAATAAACATGCAGAACACGAAAACAAAACGTATACCGTTGGGAATTTGACGAGAGAAAGTTTTCGTCCCAGCAATGCAGCCAGCGTCCATTTGTATAGAAATATGAAATGAGTTGAGGTCTAATAAACATAGACGGAGAGCACCAGACGATTGATCGACCTTGTTTTTCTCAATGGCAATTCGGAACTGACTGAATGCCTTTATCGAGAACATATCGACACTACCGTTAAGTAATAGACCCTAGTGGCCTTACATAATAATTTCATAGACTCCAGGGCTGTGGTGAGTCAGGAATAATCCTCTTTCTACTCCTCGGTTGACTCCAGCCAATGCCATATTGCCAATTGCCCACTCGGGAATGAATTTGTTCGAAGAAGCGATGAGATGGGGGCCCAGTAGTTTATGATAAGCGTTATGGGTTTATTCTGACGGAAAAGCTTTTTTCGTCAAAGTTCTTTGGAACGTTCGAATGTTCTTGGTGCCTTAAGGTCACATAAGAAAATTTTATCGCAGTTCACAATAAATTCAACGATCATATTTCAAAGCTTTGATCAGAATCAGAGCGATTGCTAATATAAATTCACTAGCCATTAAAAACTTGGTATAAGAAATATATGGAAGATAAGGTTGATTTTGATTTTGTTTCGGTCTAAATGAATCGATGTGTCTCCCTATCACCTTTTTTTCCTTTTTATTTAATTCTCTTTTTTCGCTCGGAAATTAAATTTTTCCGCAGTTTGTTTAAAAAAAGAGGAAAAGGAAAGAAATGATAAATTCACAATAGTAATTTTCATTTCTTTTCTTCCTCTAATTTTTCGTTGTTTGTTTGAAGAAAACCAAAAAAAATAAACAGCAACGGAATCACTTTGATCCATTGTAATATAACGAAAAATCATCATAACGTGACTCTGGGTAGGACGCGAGTGCTAGCCATTAAAATCCATAAAAGCTTGGAATGAGAAATATATAGAAGAAGAAGAAAATGTTCCTCTTTTTTTTCTTGTTGTTGTTGTTTAGTTTTTGAATTTTCATCGCGGTTATAACATTTTTCTTCCGCAGCCATGTCTCTCTCTCTATCTCTCTCTCTCTCTTCTATATATCTATTTTCTTCGTCTTCTTCCTTCTACTTCTTCTTTCTTTCTCCCTGTTGTTGTTTTATATATACGCACGCCCGTTCACGAGGCAAAGACCTTTCGGCGGTCGGGGTCACGGTCATAGCGGGGCCCCACAGACTCTCTTTTCTTCTTCCTTTTTTTTTCTTTTTCTTGTTTCTCCCCTCACCATTTTTCCAGGTGTAATTTACCCATTGCCGGGGGAGAAAAGAAAAAGAAATGAGAAGAAGAAGAAGAAGAAGAAGAAAAATACACATTTACGGTATCTATCAATGTTTTTAAAAGGACTCGGGCGACGACTGTGTGTGAAGAAGAAGAAGGGAGAATTGAGAATCAACCCCGAAAAGAGTCTCCAAAGAGAAAAAAAAACTATACGTGAGGAGCAAACGAGAGAGAAGGGGCCAGTTCAAGTTGATACGGCCGCGCAGTCAAACCACCATCAACACTATATTCTTCCTTCTTCTTCTTCCTTCTTCTTTTTGGGTTGAAGGTTATTTTTATATGTTCAGCTTTTTTTTTCTATATGCGCGTAAACTTTCACTGGTTTTTTTCTTTTCCTTTTCGTTCGAACAAATAAAGCGGCCTGCCCTTTGTATACATACGAACACAATTTTTGACGGCCATCATTCGTCGTTCAACTTGGCCAAGATTTGTTTTGTTTTGCGTTTTTAAAAATGCAAAGGCAACAGCGGGTCAAAAAATTCTATATACACGCGTCCATTGATTGTTTTCGGAATAGGGTAACGTATAGGGGGAAAAAGCAGAGAAAAGTTTTTTTCCCATTTTTTTGTGATTGATTCATTACCTGGAAAAAGGCGTTGACTCTTCGATGTTGTGCATGGCTTCAGATAAGGCTGAAACTTCGAAATAATCCATTTATCTATTGCTGTAGACACATGTAACATCCAATCATCGACGGGATGGAGAAATCGAAGGAAAAAACAAAACAAGGGCAACCTTTAATTTATGACGTGATGTTCTACATGCAAACTAATACACGTAACATTCATTTTTGTTTTCTTCCCCTCCACGTCCAAGTCGCTTAGATTCTTCCTTCTTTTGTTGTTGGACGGAAAAATATTTTAATGATGTCGTAAAGAAAAGGCCATTTTTTTCCCATTGCGTCTCTACCTGCTACCTGTACGTTCATCATCATCTGGAGAGTTGCAAATCGCCGTTATAGCGTAAATATTATATTGGCACGCCATGCAGTCGAACCATAATCCTGTTTAGTTGTGCATGTGTGTACCATGATGACGTGTGTTTTCTTGTGCGAATAATATCTCGTCCGGGCGAGAAATGATGGCATGACCGATACTACCGTTCATTTCTTGATTGAATCCGTACGTAAACCGACATCATTATAAGAAAGAAAGGTAAAAAAAAAAACCAACAAAAGAAAAAAAAAATGGAAAAATGGCTTTATGATTTCGAAATAAGAAGGAAATGTAATCGACAACAATTCAAAACATCTTGACATAACATATTACAGCACAACTATAGTATACATCCAAAAGGTAAAAAACATACCCACAAAAAAAGGGACAACAAAGTCACACGAAATGTTGAATTATGTGGAACTTCACGAAGCGACGACACACGTAATTGGGGCACCAAAAGAACTTGTTTATTATATATTAACTCTATACCCGTAGCAATCAAGACATTGTAGAGTGGGCATTATTCACGACATGCGCAACTAATACAAGAACTTCGATTTAAATTAAAATACGTAGATAAGTACATCCACTATCGTATATGACTATTTGTATCAGTCCGTACTGTTTATTTGTTTTGTTTCTGTGCGAATGGGGGATACATAGAATAATATGACAGCCGGAATGACTAGATACCCGGCAGCGCTCCGTTCCATCGTCACGTTCATTTGAGTTAAGTTCATTGGGTATAGAAGGAAAAAAAATACACGTTTGCACGGGAATAAATCAAAAGAGACAAAAAAAAAATAATAAATAAATGGGAAAACAGCACCACCGCCGGGTCAATAATCTATTAACTGAGAATATAAATTTGAGCATTTCATAATAAATTGATTTTGAGATTTTTCCTTCGCTCGCTCTCTCTCTACGTAGCTGGGCGCACTGCTGGGTTATCGTCATTATGATTACTATGCCATTAAAGAAAAAAAAAAAAATAACATTCTTTGGCTTTCGATGAGTGAGGAAGATAAAAGGAAATCAGTTGCTCAAAAATGTCAAGGAGATGGTGGAAAGAACTCGAGGGGAAAAACCCCCGTCAAAAGAATTTAATTCTCTTCATTTTGTTTTTTGTTTTTTTTTTTGTCTTTCTTTTTTAAATTTAAACGAATTTAAATCTATGAAACACACAACCAACAACAGCTGCTGACGGTGAAGGTGGTGGTCTGATTTTGGCCGGAGCGAGCAGATGGCGTCTCGCCACACGTTTGGAATATTCTCCAATTAAAAATTCAAAAGAATTAGTATACATTTATAAAGAAAATATCTAACCAAATTTAGAAAATAATGCGCGACACTGTCGTGCGTTTTCTTCAACAATCTCACAGCCGGAATCTACTGGCACTGACTTGAAAATATCAACCACTAGATTCACTATAGAAAAATAAGGAGACAACGGATGGCGATGACTCTGCTCGGCTGGTGCTCCATACTATTGAAACATATGAATAAAAACCCTTTTTTGAGAGCATCGCAGCTTCTTCACGACTTTTTCGTGAAGAGAATAAATAGAAGAATTTGTAATAATATGAGCCATAGTTTGGCTGTTCTATATAGCCACAGTGTGCAGAGTGAGAGATAAGAAGCAAAGTGTGGGTAGAGAAAAGAAACTCTGATGTGTGGTGGTGGGATCTCAATGCCAGGAAATTATACGTTGCCGCTCTCCACTGCTGGACTATTTTATTTTTTTCCTTTGAGTTTCTATTCCAATTTTTTTACCTTATTTCTTTCATAATGTTTCAGTGTTCGCCCCTGCGTTTTTTCACCCTATTTTCCAAACTCTTCTTTTATCTGTTCGCTACTTAGTTAGTCTACTCCCGCTCCGTCTTCCTCTCTCTAGACGTATCATTTTGCATTTTGGAAGCTCTCCTAGGGTGACCCAAAGGATATAAGAGATTCACATAACAAAGGAAGGGGGGATTTATATTTATATTCAGTCATGACTATTATACATTGTGGTCTCTCGGGTATAGTGAGACCTCAAGGCTCTTATATACATTATAGCTAAACTATGAGTAGGGTTCGTGCTGTGCATGCTAGGCTGTGACGTTATGTTAGTTGGCCAAGTTATCCCTTTCGATCTGTTGGCTGTATTATATTTAGGGGGATGTAGCTGTATAGTCTGAGGCGATACAGGGGGTTGTGAAGAGTGGCCGGCGCACATACTATAAAAGAAGAAAATAACCTATTACTGTACCTGTTGGAAACCTTTATCACATGGGAGAAAACAATGTTTCCCTCAACCACCAAATTTGGTGCTCCAAGGTGAAAGATTTTTATAATTCCTCCCTCTTTCGTTTTGTTCTTCTTCTTCTTTTTTTAGAAAATGTTTATTTATTTATTTTTTTTTTGTTCGTCGTCGTCGTCTTTTCTTTCTCGTCATCATTATCTTATCCGTCATCTCTCATAATGCTGGGCTTTTTTCTTCAAAAAGTCTCGACAGAATTTGTTGCTTGGCGGACACCGCGGAGACGGTTATTCTAACCCTTTTTGACTCGTAGGACATCACACACACGTCCTGTCGCTTGTCTGGAACTCTAAAAACTTTAATACAGTGAAACAAAAATCACGGAGAGTGAGGAGCTAGAGACGGGCGCGGTGATGGCGACGGCCGGGCTCCGTCACAGTCCTTTCACTCACTTCACCAAATTATGACTCGATCCGCGAGTGCTGGACATCAACAACATCAGGTTTTCTTACAATTTTCTGCTTGAAACGTTTTCAAGGTTTGATTCAATCACCGGCCGAGTGCTGTCCAAAAACATATTTCGGATAGATGAGGAAAAAACGAAGAAAATAAAGGACGGAGACGAAAGAAAATTGGGTAATAATAAGAAAGAGTAAACCGGTTTAAGTAACTGACAGAGCCCAAGTGGAGTGTTCGATAATAACCTTTTCCCGTAATCTTTTCTGTTCAAACGTCAGTTCATTGTGCTAAAAAAAAACCTGGAAGTTATTGCATATAACATATACCGTATAACCTGGTGCACGTATACGTCTAGCAGATCTATAGCAAATACAATTTTGAAAAAGAAGAATAAAAGAAAAAAAAAACACCCAGCTGTCTGCAGGTTTACATTGGAGCCTGAATAACGTCTACACAGCCTGAAATGGAGGCTCGCCACTTGGCGTGATTGAAAGTGATAAGCTAGAGCCTCGAATCATTTGAATAGGGTGTTTGCATCTGAGCTAGCTCGCGGGTATACTACAATAGAGGCATACGAATAATGGGAATTTTCGGTGCAAGAGGCAACAGAAGAAGAAGAATTCCAAAAAAGGAGTCCATCAGTGGCATTATTATTATTCCTATATACTACTTCCCCTATACACGTAAACGAATATACATATACATATATAGCCCTACTATGCACATCGCCAACACATGGGTCCAATAAATTCCAGCTTCGAGAAAGACCCAGGGAACGATGCCAAATGGAACAACAACAACAACAACAACACCAGTTTATTTCGCCATTGTCCTTTTATTCTTTTTTTATCTTATGTCTTTTCATTCCTCGCGCTTAGATCCGGCTACTTTAGAAGCTCATTTTTATGACGTACAAGTGTACAACATTAATAAGCACAAGAAAACTACACGACTAATTATGTAAGAAAGAAACAAAAAATTACAAAATGCCGACCGAGACTTCATTGTTATAATGTCGTATACACGCGTGATTGATCTTGCGAAGGAAACGGACCGTAAATTATCTTTTTTTTTTAAAAGTCTCTCCCTATAGAGTTTTAAGAGTTGTTTGGCATAGGAGAGCTGAATATGTGAAACAACAACGCGATGAGGTCAATATTATACGGGGGAAAAAAACAAAATGAAATCAATTAAGCGGAGAAACTTATTAACTGGCATTTCCGGGACAACGCGCTCCAGTGTTATTTCCACACATACAAAAAAAAAAAAATCCCTGACTTATTCCAAAAAAATGTTCTCTCCAAAGAAAAAACAAGTTGTGGTTAAGAAAAAAAAAAAAAAATTCTAATTTTTTTCCCCCTTTTTTGTGGATGGGCGTCACGCAGTTCTATCAACTTTCTTCTTATTCTTTTTCTTTTCACTAAAAATATCAAAACGCCACTCATCGACTTGCACGGCGTCGCTTCCTATTGTGTTGCGCGTTTCTTATTGTTTTGATTGTTATTGTTGCAGTTCGGGAGAAATGACGGTACGCCTCCGTGAATTTCCTTCTTTTTCTCTCCTTTTTTTCGCGCTGTGTTGATGATTTTTACCTCTCTCTCTTTCTTGTGATTCGTAGTCTCTCACTAGCGATTTTGTTCTGCTGCTGAAAAATCGCTTTTTTATTTTGTGTGTGGGGTGAATTTTTGTTTGCGTCATTTGTTTTTTAAAATTTCACGGGAAGTCTTCCACTCCCATTTGAGAGCCAGTCCATGCAACTGTGTCCTTGACATTTCAATAGATTTTTTTAAGGAAATCCCGCAATGCCGCGCGTTCACATCCGCCCGTGTGAAAAAATCAAATCAAAGAAATAACCGAAATAACTTTTGTTGATTTTTGTGTTCCCCGCTGTCATTTCCTCCCACACAGTCAGAGAACGATGGATATAAGAAATTTACTGAATTTTTTTTGGGGTTGTCAAAAAAGCAACGACCTATACAGATGTAATCAAATTAAATGAATACAGTTAAGGAAAAACACCTGCTGCCTTTTTGGCATCTCTCCGTTAAATTGACTGGCTGATTGCGTTTGCCAATTTACAGCTTCTACTGTATAGGACGACGACTCTACAAATCATTAACACAAACAGAGAGAGAGAGGAGAGATAGAGAGAGATTAACTTTATTTTAGCCGTCTAACCGATATCGTATTACATAAGCCAGTATGGAAAAAAAAAGCTACCAAAGCAGGAACAAAGAAAATATAAGAGCCGAGAACGAATCTATAAGGGGGAAAAACAAAAAAAGTAATGAATTATGTTATATTCATAGTAGTATTTTTTTTCTTTGCCTCAATCAAAAAAGAAAAAAAAATGTTATTGTGGTTGTGTAATCAAGGACACTGCACTGCACTATACCACCAGATGGTATGCTGTACAATCTAAAGTTCATGATCCCCATACCGTCCAGGAAACCTAACCGACAACAACAGGAACCAGCTAACAACGACACACACACAAAAAAAAATGTTTCCCACGGAAATCTCTTTTTACTATAAGGGTTTCGAAAGATCATTGGCTTTATCTTTTTCATTCTGTGACCATAGACCATCGGGGTCACCTGAAGTAGAAAAAGGAAAAAAAAAATTTCCCCATTTGTTTGTCTTGTATAAATGTCTAAGCATACTATACAGCGAAACAGAGTGGTAAATGTATATATCCCTTTTTTGAAGACAGGACCGGAATTCAGGACAAAACCCAGCTATATAGAGTTAAAATGGACACAGTATAGAAGAAGAAGAAGAAAAAAGGTTTGGCTTTGTATCTAATATCATAAACAAGACCAGCTGACAGGCCCCAAAAGGAACTGCCAGCTATTACAACAACAAAAAAAGAAAATGAAAGAAACAGGAACAACTGTGTGTGTCTGTGAGTGAGTGAAGATGAAGTCACGGAAAGAGAAAAGCAAAGAATTTCAAATTCTCGCAATTGGGGACTTGCATTTTTTTTTTGTCGTTTGGCTATAGAAAAGGCCTACACAATACAGAAATAGAAATTTTGATTTAAAAACAAAAAGAAAATAAGGGTCACCCAGAAAATAAGTGGTCAATTCGGGTCAAGCAGCCCTCCTCCTCATCGCTAGGACTTTTGTTTTTTTTGTTAAAAACTCATTTTCTGTTTTGGTGTTACTGTTTGTTTCATGTGCCGGCAGGCAAAACTCAAACCTCCGTGCACACAAAAAAACAAGGGTTAAAAAAAAAAGAAAATGAGAAAGAAGAAAATGTAATACTGGAAATGAAAGCAAAAACATATTCTGTATATAAAGTTTAAAGGATAAAACAACACGACGCCGTCCGCGCACAGAGGATTACCGCGTGTTGTGGTATACATTCCTGGTAAACACGCGATCATTCATCGACATCTTAAAATGGGTCTAGTGTATACCGAAGAAAAATTTCTATTTCACGACCGACTTCTATATGCGTCATCCGTCCAGCTGGTGGAGGACAACTGCTGCAAATCAGGTGTGGTCCAGCGACGTGGACGACGTAACAAAACACATCCAGACAATCACGCTCGTTCGCTGGCCATCCATCATCATCATCATCATTATCTATCGTGACCGGCTCCTCTCGCTCCCCCCCCTTTTCTCCGCCGCTCTATTCGTCGATCCTCCCATCTCTTTTATCGCCTCTTTAAAGGGCCTCCAAGCGGCCGACATTGGATGGACGGGATAGCGGAACGTGCGCCTATTTCTCTTTCTCCCAGGCGAATAACGAACGGTGATCATCCGCCGCAGTCAACGGATGAAACAGGGACGAATGGCCGAGATCTATACCAGGCCAGGCCCCTGGCTGCCTTTTATTTCCTATTTGCCATTTTGAAGTTATAATTTAAAGAAAAGATGAAATCTACACAAATAACAGCATTACCAAAAAAAGAGTATAGATGTGAACTTAATGTGCAATAACCACGAGTAAATCGCCGTGATTATTACAGGCTACTATCTGCACAGTTTGCGCGCTGATGATTTGACGTTAATAAAAGGCAAAATCATTTTGAATTGGATTTTTTTCGCTTCCTTCGTTGAACTGGCTCCATGGTCATCATCGCGTGAATGGCCGCTATATAAACACCAAGTGACGAGTGCACATGTATACGAAAGAGGAAGAAAAATAAGAGGGATGAACGATTTTTCGTCTCGACAACTTCAAAACTTCCCAAACGGTATTTTATTATTATGAACGCCCATGAAAAAGAAAAATTTTGAAGAAACACGACAACAGCAAGCAAACTATACACACAGTGCAGCAAGTCGTCATAATTCTCGGCCGGACTGAAACGGGATTTTTTTAAAAAATAATTTATTACAAGGGAATCTCTAGCTGTCTCTATGTGAATCTACACTATTCATCTGTTGCCTTGCCGCCATAAACACACCTCCTTCAATCTCGAGAAGAAGATTCCAAAATTCAAGAATTAGCCGGAGATTCTGGGCTGTTTTGTGCTGGGAGATTTTTCATTGTTTACAGGTTTACACATGTCCCCGTAATCTCATCAAGAAACTCTAAACTATAGGAGGAGAGGAACTGACAAGGGGGTGGGGTGTCTATTTTGGATGAACGCAACATTGCGATCAAAAAAAACGCCGGCCTCTTTTTTTCTTTATCATCACAGTGGAAAACGACGGGAACAGTGATGACGTTATAGGGGGGAAGAGAAACAACAACTACATTTTGAGTGTTTCGTCGACAGATGCATCTTTCTGTGATGGGCAATTAAACAAAAAAAAAAAAAAGACCCCAAAAAAACTGGGAAACGGTATTTTTTTTTTTTCATTTTTCTTTAAATATACACGTAACGTGTGTATATAGTATAAGGTATAACCAGCTCGAGTTCTCACAAACGCGCAACACTTGGATTGTTAGTTGTGTTGCCGAGGACCAGTTTATTCCCCTACATCTTTTTTTTGTTGTTGTTGTCCTTCTATTCTTATTCTCACTGAATTTCAAGTGACGCCTTCAACTCTGTCCAGTTCAAAATGCAAATGAGCAAATGAAATATACATTATTCATGAAAAAAAGAAAGAATGAAAAGAAAAAGATGATGATGCACCACACACCAACCGAAAGTTATCATACAACAAGAGCTGGTTTCGCTATAGCTACAAGACTTATGCTCTACATTCAAATTCCTACCTTTATTATTAATATTTCTCCTCTAAACATTTTTGTTTTTGTTTTGTTTCGTTGTTTCCCTTTTTTTTCTTCTTCTTCTAATTTTGACACCGTGACTGAATGCGCGCTAGACGTGTAGTATATAAGCTGTAGACACGCGTGGCTCACATTTTCCTCATTCAGTCAGCAAAAGCGCCAGACTCCGGTTATTGTTATTTTTTTTGTTTTAATTTCTTTTTGTTATATTTTCTTCTTCTTCTTCTTTTCTCTTGTTGTTGTTATTCGTATTTTAATGAAAGAGACGAGACACACATACAACGAGGTTAGAATGCGAACACGTACACGCTCGGGGCTCCCCACCACCATCAAATGAATGATCCCTCACAGTGAAAAATCATGTCACAGTCGGTCAAAAGCGTTTCGCGCTTGGCAGCCTCGAGAAGCTTTTTTTATCATCTTTTCTTCTTCGTCGACGTCTTCGACGTTTGAATAGAAATTCAAGAGTGCCGAAAAGAGAAAAGATGATGTCGAAAGATCCTGGCATATTCAAGTGCCATCCATCCAGAAATGGCAAACCGACGTGTCACGCAACAATGCCCCTCCTAGCACCGCTGCCAGTCGTACATATAGATAGATATTACCAGTCCGAAACTAACCAACCGCCTTAAACTGAAACTGAATGAATTCCCGAGTTTGAGAGGAGAAAACGGCGACATAATTTACAACAAAAAAGTAGTATGTCAGGAGTCAGTTGACCCACTTTGGAGTTCCTCCCCTCATTCTTTCTCTCTATGGTGTCATTTCAGAGAGGAAATGTGAAGAAGAAGAAGAAAAAAATTATTTTATCGGCCGACGCAGCGACCGATTCGCTTATGCGTCACAAATGTGTTTCAGTTGCGCTCGTTTCTTTTGTTTAACAAAAACAAAAATGTACAGTACAGGGATATAGAGAGCGCACTACTGATCCTTAACACATGCGATGTTGTTCGACCAAGGGTTGGTGTGGGAGGGGGGGGGAGAGTTTTAGAAGAGAGAACCCACATCCGGGTCCGATTATGACATCTGCTCGCTCCCGCGTACCAGGCACCTCAACAAAAAAAAGGAAAACAAAAAAGAATGAAAATAAAATGAAAAAAAAAAAAAAAAAACGGTGCTGAATTGAAGTTCCCAATGGAGAGAGAATTGCTGAAGACATAGACAACAATAACACCATGAACCTCAAGGTCTATGCAGTCAAGAGAGGTAGACAGAGGTCTAGCTGCAACACCCACGTTTAATCACGATCATCATCGAATCATGAAGGACTAAATGGCCAAGTCGAGTCTAGAGAATCGCGTGGCCTTGCAATCGTGTAATTCGAATCCATTTTTGCTTCAGATTTGAGAGAGGACGACAGTTACATCGAAACCGAATAGAGAGACAGAGAGAGAGGAGTAGGGGGAGGGACAACAGACACACACACGCAAGACACAGGAGAGAGAGAGAGAGAACAAAAAAAGGGAAATTAAAGGAGGGCATTGGGATAACAAAATCGAGAAGAGACACGCACACAATATATTCGCACCTGGATAGTAAATCGAAAGAGAAATATAAGAAATGGCTTCAATGCCATTGTGGAATGACAATCAAACTGCGAATTCAACGTTTTCTCCGTCTTCTTCACTTTTATAGGCCCAACTCCCCTATTTAAGACATAAATGGTTAAAGAAAATATTGTAAAGGAGATATCATCGAGATGATGAGACACGACTAGCATGAAATTTCAATCAGACAAAAAAAAAAAATTGGGGAGAGGGCTATCCGAGAACCACCTACATACGCTCCTCAATCTCTTCTCGACATCAAAACAGGAAAGAAACACAGCACACATCATTTATGGAAAAATAGAAGAGAGAAGAATTTTAATGAAGACCCACGCGCCATGGATGGAAGACCTCAAAGATTATCAACTCGTTTTCAAAGGAGAGCAAATGCCAACAACGACAATGGAGGGGAATGATGATGATAGCATCGCTATACCTCCTCCGATGGAATGACTCCATTTGAAGGATCATTCCAATTCTCGTCTGCCTGCCTCTGCCTGCCGGATGACGACAAAAAGGTTTACTACACCCGCCATGATTTTGCATGATAGCGATACAAATCGCTTTTCAGATATCTTTTTTTTTCAATATTTGATTATGTTTTCTCTATTTTTTTTTTCGGTTTCGGGGTCTTTTTTTTTCATCACGAGTTCCTGAGTTTACGATTGACAGGTTTAAGTAATCCATCATGGCGCGAGTTGTTTTTCAACACACCGAAAACAAGTGAGGGACAAAAGAAAGAAAAGAAGTGCGGCTTTTCAAGAGCTAAGACTACTAATTAAACGTGCACTATACCAAAAAAATTTATCTCTAAAATTTTCTCAAAGGCAAAAAGAAATATTAAAATAAAACAAAAAAAAAAAATTATATGCCAAAACAAAACAGAAGCGAAGTTAAACAAAAAGGAAAAAGAAAACGGCTATGGAAGAGGGGAAAAAAACTGTGAAACACAAAGAAAAAAGAGGCCGGGCTGTAAATAAATATAACGCCGATAGTTTTTTGTTTTGTTAAGTCAAAGGAGATGTCTGTTATAGCCTGGTTATAGCCTTTTTTTTTTAGCAGCAGGCTCCTCCTTGGCTGGCACTGGCACCTCCTGATGGAGTGTTAGCATTGCTAGGCAAATGTTGAGGACCCAATTTAATTCCATTGGCTTCATTGTTAATATCAAAATACTCCCTCTTGAATCTTCTCATAAATCTCTCTGGCTGTATTAATGAAAGCTTCCTCAACATTGGCTGCAGTTTTGGCTGAGGTTTCCATGAATACTAGGCCATGTTCTCTAGCAAAAGCTTCACCTTCCTCTTTCTTTACTTCTCGCCTGGACTCCAAATCACTAAACAAGGATTTTTATATTAAAACATCTGATTTCTGATATAAACAAAACATCAATAATATTACCTTTTGTTTCCAATTAACATAATTACCATGTTGGAGTTTGAGTGTTGACGGGCATCTTCCAACCAAGTAGTTAAATGGTTGAAAGTGTCCCTCCTTGTAATATCATAAACAAGCAGTGCACCAGCTGCCCCACGGTAGTAGGACCTTGTAATAGAGCGGAAAGCTTCTTGCCCGGCCTAGGAATACAGATAGTGAAGTGAGTGGATTAAAATAACTATTTTTTCTTTGTCTTATGTCTTGTTCTTACTGTGTCCCAAATCTGCAGCTTGATTTGCTTTCCATCAATGGTAATCATTCGAGCTCCAAATTCGACACCTGAAATAGAACATGGTTATTACTAAGAAATCAGAGACAGTAGAGAAACAGAATTGCTTGCCAATCGTCAAATCGTGAACGGGTTGAAATCGTTTGTCTGTGAACTGCAGCAAAAGGCAAGATTTTCCAACACCTGTTAGCAAATCATAAAATGCATAATAGAAACGAATTGAAAGATAAAAAAACATGTTAGATATTGTGAGTTATTATACCCGTGTCTCCGATGATGATGTACTTGAAAAGGTAAGCGTAAGACATTTTGTTTTCTTGATAGAGACGATAGAGATACAGGAAAACACAGCAATAATGATCAGGCAAACTGCGTGATTTTTAGTGAAACATCTGTGCCACGGTGATAGGCAATATGTGGTTGCACTAAAGCTATAAATTTAGCCCTTCTCTTATTGCAGTTATAAATACGCGAAAAGCCAAAAGTCGTGCGCAGTTTACTCCAATGCGCACCGCTGTGGCCTATACCCGAACTAAACATTGTTTTTTGCTTGACTACTCTGCTGTGGCCCGGAGTAACGTTCCGCGCGCACCGCCACCATACGGCATGCGACTCGCATATATTTGACCATTCCCCTCAGCCCTAGCTAGCCCCTATGCCCTATGGGCAATCCGCCCGATGAACGGATGAAGTCCAAGCTTTATTACCCTCTTATTAGCACTTATATACCATGCCTTAGCAATGCTCGTCTTAGTCTGTGATTTAACCATTTTTCGTGTTAGGGTGTAAGCGGGTGTAAGTATTGAAAAAATCATAAAATCCATCATATTTACAAAATGAGTCTCATTTCCTTACCCAACGAATTATTGCTTCGCCACATATTTTCTTGTGATGCTATTTCTATAAACGATTTGAAATGCATGATGATTTCTTGCCATCGCTTGTACAAGATAATTCGTGAATCGAATGAGTTATGGAGACTGAAGTTTTTAAAACGGTACAGTAGAAGACCAATTGTTTTTCATATTTAAGGGTTTATATTGTCTTCAATCATAAACTTGTACTACAGGTGGCAAAACTTTTCTCTTGAAAAAGAAGAGATAGATTGCATGGTTTGGTATGAATGGACATCTGTGCGTCTCAAAGTTGTAAAAAAAAAACTGTGGAAACATTGTCAGCAATATATCATCCGGATGGGAAAGTACCAATGAGTATATTGGATAAGCTGATAGAAAAGATGGAAGGAAAGGAACATCCCATACTGATGTTTGTTGAAGATGAATTAAGAGATCTCATATTTCATCAGGAAAAGTGAGGTTCTTTGAAATATTGCCTCGAAAAGTATTTCTATCTAAAAATTTTAAAAAATCCTCTTTAAATTTAGAAATGAAGCTTTAACCTTGTCCTACTATGCCTCTGGTTTATTAGACAATTTAAAAAGATGCAGACAATTCAAAAATTGGCAAGAATTTAGAACACAGCCACCATCTCATAAATCCCTTCTAAAGGGTGCTGTGCTAATATCTCTCTGGTTCCAAAATTGTTTTCTTGAAGACAAAGATGATTTGATTCACTTTATAAGTTTAAGTGAAATTGAATACTCTTTAGAAAGCATTGCTCAGAAAGTCAAACAAATTTTCCTTAAAACAAAGAATGCAACATTTACAACAAAGGAGTTTATTGATCCAATAAAAAATGGCAGAAAGTTATTAGACATAATCAACATAGTACTGTTTGATGAAATGTCTTTTCATGTAACTTTGGTTGAATATCATGATGAAAATTTGTTATCTATTGATAAGGTAGCAATGCTATTGCTTGGTTTAGACTGTAACATTCATCAGTGCTTCTTGTTACTTTGAATGTTAGGTCCTTAAAACAAGGGAAGGTTGCCCGACCATTTTGTGCATCATCTATTACGAAATTGCCAGGATGATGGGAATCAAATGCCACCCAGTATACTTTGGCGATAAGTTACTTCTTAGATGGCAGGAGTATTCTGAGTGACGCAAATATTGATAAAAATGTTAAATTTCAATGTTATTGTAATTTATTATTTTCTTACTTTTTTTTTATTAAACAGGGATGATAACAGTGGCAGTTTCTTCTACATTGACGTTTGTGATAGAGGTTCTTTGAAGCATTCTGTCTTTTATCCAGCAATAATCCAAAATAAACCGGCTGCCGCAGTAGACATCTTTCAGCAAATGATGCACGAATTTAATCAAAGCGTAAATGAAATAATTAGAACAGAAGGTAACGAATTTTGTAAGCTTTTTGGTCGTTTAATTTCTACATCATGTTCGCATATACCGATTAGACGACCCCGTAGATGTTTTCATTTTGAAAAGCTGTCAATCCAATTCGGTTCGTTTAGCATGCGCCATTACCCCTCTTCAGATTCCTTGCATCAACGAATACGCAGAGCTTTGTTTAAATAATGGGATGTATCTAGATGATGCAATTCAACTCCTTCAGGTATTATCCTTAAAATCACAAGTTAAAATATATAATTTTTAAAAAATTGTGCTTTTTTATTTCTTAGTCTGTTGGACGCCGAGATGACGATTCGTTGATAGTTCGTTGCAAAAATGAACTTACAAAGCAGCAAGAGGAAATTGATGCCGCGGTGAGTTATGGAATCCTAAATAAGTGTATCTGCAAAATATTGTACAGGTTTTGTTAGAAAATTCCTTGTCGCCGGTTGCCATCGATCAAATACGCGGTCGGTCTCGTTATGAATTACAAGTACGAAGACCTCGAGGATGATGGAGTAAACCGAGTAATGCGTAGTAGTATTTGTGTTATCACTTCTTGGTATGACAAGTTTAAAGAATCGAAAGAATGGACTACTGGGGAGGGCGTCTACAACCTGGATCAACCGTTTTACCACATACTGTTGGACCGAAGACGATCCAGCATCCTTTAATACGTATTTTCATGGACAGTTTAACGTTGCTGAAGGTAATTATTATTGATTATGCCGAAACCTCAATTTCTTATATTTAAAGTCGTTCCTTGTGCGAAGAAACGTTGGAACTCCATCCTACCGGTGTTGCAATCAAACATGACGAACTTGGAAATCACTTCGAGCGATTTGACGGTCGTAAGTACGTACCAAATGCGGAAAAGCGAGTTCATTATCCTGAAGACGAAGCAGTTGATATTTCGATTATTTGAGGATAATTCGGATTGTTTTCTTTGTCGCATTACTCCCATTTCGAATTCAATCTCTTATTTCATTGTTTTTCCTCTTGAAGGAAAGTTCCTATTTGTATTTCATTTGTAACATTTGAATATATATAGAACAAAATTATTGATGACGAAAAGTTGTTGTTATTGTGCAAAATGTGCATGTATTCTGTCTGGTATTTTTTATTGTTTAACTTAGATATGGCATCCACATAAAAAAATCCTTATTACATTTTAAGCCTTTCATTTTTATATTAAAATTGTATGTACGTAGAGCAAACCCAACTGAAAGATAATATTATAGAATGAAACGTCAATGTATTTTCATTTCCTAGCAAACAAAATTGGGCATGATTTGAAAATGGAACGGTGAATTATTATATCTTCTGGTTTTTATCACGACAAATAAAGCCTGTGATAGTCATTTGCTCCGAAAGCGGCATTGCATTTGGGGCATTTTCTTTGCCTCGTCTCGTAACGAGTCCGGAGGCAATCGAAACAGAAAACATGGAAACATTTGGTTAGGACAGCGTCTTTACGCGTAACCTTACACGAAGGACATGTTAGGGTATCCTTGTATTCGCGTAACTCTTCACGCAAAACTTCATCGGCGGTTCCTGCCGCCTCAATCTTCTTCAGACGTTCGACACGACGTTTTAATTGTGCAAGCTCTTCGTATAACCTGCGAGTCTTGTATGCTTCCGCTTCAAGCGTGCCGGTCTTCTCGGCCACTACTTGCTGGGCCTCCTTCATCTGAGAATGGTATTTTTCTGTAAATGAAACAAAAAAAAAATACTTAAAACAAGTTGATATTATATACAAATCACAATGCTTTACCTAAATGAAGTTTAAGATCAGCGGCCGATTGGGCGCTCTCTATAGCTTTGCGTTTGTGCATCTCCATTGCCTGTTGTCTCAGCATGAGTTCTTTTTCGGCACAAGTTATGCTACTCTGAAGTAAACGCTCTTTTTCTTCCAATCGACGAACGACCTGGTTTTGAGCTTCAACTTGCATGTTCAACGTGGATACCTTAAGAGAAAGCATTCAGTCAAAACTTTTCACTGTTCAACAGAATTCTTCTGGAAACATACCTGTTCAACCAACATATCCTTTTCTTCCCTTTGTAGTTTGTGTACTTGCTGGGCTTTAATCCGTTCTGACATGAGTTTAAAATTAGCGTCATCTTTTTCACGTAACTGCTGAATTAGACGAGAATTTTGTTCTTGCATGTCTTCGAATGCTTGACCGGTCACTTCCATTTCGTTCAAAAGGGCCTCTTCTTCTTGTTTCTGCGCTGCTACTTGTTTCTGTAGCTGATGAACGCCTTCTTCTAGGGAACGAATTTTGCGTACGGCTTCATCATCGGCTAGACGTTTACGCTCCTCACGTTTGCTTTCCGAACTAGCCTGCATCTTCTTCAATTGCTGCTTCAAATCGTCTATTTCAAGTCGAGCTTTCCGCTCAGCCGCCATCAAACAGGTCTTATCTCGGGTCTCTTTGCCAACACCTTTGTACATATCTAGAAGAAGTTTCATTTCTCTTTGATCAATATGTGCCTTTCTGCAAAAGAAAAATGAATTCATGCGATTTAAAAAAAAGTCGACTTGAATTCGATGTAACTATGTTTTTTTCCCATACTTAAGCTGAGCTTTAAGGTCTCGGACCACCTCCGCTTCGGCATTTTTCTGTTCCTTGATCTTGGCAGCGGCCGCTGCAGCCGCAGCCAAAACGGCTGGGTCTGGCTTGGTCTCAGAAAGCTCTTTCTTAATATCAGCTTTCTCTTTTTTGACATCTCCAAGGTCGTCTTTCGTGTCTTCAGTTGTAGAATCATCGTCGGGTTCTCTTTTGATTTCAAGATCATCCTTGACGAGAGTTGGGTCAATTGTTTCACCAGAGAGTCCGGTAGAATCTGTCGTATCAGCGTTCTCGGCTGCTTCACGTTGAGCAGCAGCGTCGGCATCACGAGCATCCCGAATTTCCTGTAGTGCTTGTACCTTAGCCTGACTTTCTTCCAATTCACGCTTAGTTTTTGGCTAGTTCTCCGCTTGTTTCTCTATATTTCCTTCTCAAATGACACCATGATTGGTGGAGAATTCAAGGTTAGACGACAAGACATTGATTCAATTTAGTTTAATACAAATCAAGTTATACTGACCTTCGATAACGATGGACTTCGCCTTTAAGCTGTTGATTATGGTTCTGCAATGAAGTGATGAGATGGCGCATTTCGCGATTAATGGGTCCCGTTTGCTCATTAGCTGCCAGTTGTTGTTCAAATTCAATCCGCAGCATCTCATACTCTTTGCGCACTTGAGCCAGCATATCTTCCAACTGAATGACCTCAGTTCTTAATTGCTTCTGTCTCAGTAGCTCGTCACTCTTTCAATAATACAATCAACCAGTTGGTAAAAAAATAAGAATAAAGTGGGAAAGGATCTGAAATTACCTCCATCAGCTCAATTTGGCGAAGATGAGCATTTTTAGCTGTATGCCACTGTTGGCGAGCTTCGTCCAATTGTGTCTTGAGACCCATGGAATCGTTATAAAGCACTGAAAACTGCGACTGCAGGCACTTGTACTCGGTGGTCTCTACAACTACCGACTCAGGCAATTGACGAATCTACAAAATAAATTTTTACATTCTCAAGAATCTATTATTCATAAAAAAGGCGAATTTACATCCATCTTGAGATGCTCTAATTGTTGTAAAACATCTCTGTGATTTTGGTGAAGACGATCGAGTTCAGCTAAACGGTTTGCAGCCATTTCTCTCTGTTCCTCTAATTCTTTGTGTTGATCTTCCATCTAAATAGAAAACTGCATTAATTACAAATTCACTGTGAAAACTAAATCCTTCATGTACCTTTTTTGAGAGACTGACACTACTTTACTTCCAGAAGTCTTCTCTGCTTCCACCTGAACTCCAGCCTGATGTTGTTGCTGAAGAACCTTAATTTTTTCAAGTGCTTCTCCCAAATGATTTTCTAATGAATCAGCACGGTGTCTTCGTTTTTGCAATTCGTAATCTAAATCATCTACTCGGTTCTGCAACTCTGCCGCTTCAGTTTCTTTCGCTGTAAGTTGTTCTTGCATCTCTTTTAACTGAAAGAGAAAAAAATAATTAAACTAATGTAGTCAGGATTTGGCAGTTTAACCTACCTTAAGAGATATGGCATGGTTTTTTTCATGAAGAGAAGTGTTCAAAACATGGAGGTTACTATTCTCAGCTTGAATTTCGGCATTCACCTGCTTAATAGCTTCTTCTAGATTGGCAACTTCACCTGTTAATGTAAATTTTATTATTTGTTTCTAATATTAAAAATAAGTTATGACTAACCAATTCCATTATCTGACTCTCCTTTTAAAGCAAGTGTGACTTTTTCATTCCTTTGGAGGAGTCTGTCAAAAGCTCTAATTAATTTAGCAACAGCCCGCTGCGATACAAGCACTCGGTTAGCAAGTTTCTCATCAAGCTCATCTTTGTCCCAGGTGGAGAGGAGTGCAAGAAAAGATGTGGTAGCCTCACTTTCATCTGAATCACACCAATTTAAAGATTTGAGAATTTAGACACAAATAAAAATTTCTTGACTTTACATACTTTTGCTTTCATTTTCATCAGCAGTTTCTGCATCAAATCTTTGCAAAAGAATTCTGACATCTTCATTCAACTGGTTCCAATACCGATTAATGACATTCAAGACTGCATCATCTTGCATCTGTCTCTTCTCTAGCTGTTCAATTCTCTGCCTTAATTCTGCTTCTGTTCTTTGTCTGAGTTCCAAACGCTGTTTAACAATTAAAGTTATTAGATTTGTGACAATCATGTAAAAAACATCATTGATTACCTGAGAGAGTTTTTTGTTTTGAAATTGAAGAACCTTCATGTCCATCTCTTCTAAAGAGGAGATGGCACCAAGTCTGATAGGTTCAAATTGAACTTTCTTACATTGAGGGCCAGAGCTGCCTCCAGTCTGAGAATCTTCGGCTGGTCGTTTTGACATCTTGAGATTCTTTGACAGTTGAAATCTGCTTGGATAAAACCTAGCAGCAACAGTCTGTCAGAAAGAAAAAAGATTAGCAAAAACAAAAGAAAAGAAAATTTCTGTCCAACTCGAAAGAAACTCGAAAGACGATGCAAGATAGTATTATTAGGATTTGGAATTTTTCTATTGCAGATGAACAAGGAGAATTTCTCCCGGGAACTTACTCGACATGAAATTAGCCAACTGTCTTGTCTGGTGTATCGAAATACCCTTTTGTCATTGATGAAAAAGATGACAAAATCACGGAGACAGATTTCAGACGCCACGAAATAAACCAATGGCAGCCATTAAAATTTAAAGGCTTAAAGCAATCAATAAGAGGATAAACAGCATCTAGCCATATATAACAGGACGCAGTGACTTGAGGGCTGCGCTGCTTTTTAAATTCTTTAAGATTTTTAACAAATAATTGTATATAATCTGTAAAATGAATGATAACTAAATTTAGCAATTTTTAATTAAACGAGTAACAATAACAATTAAATTTTAAAATGCTGTATGAGATTTTGGCATCATGCTTGTATACCTTGTAGCCTTGTATTTCAAACGATTTCGAAGAAACAAGACGTACCTACAGGATTTCATTTCTTTTAAAAAAGAGTTTATACATTTTAAAGGGAATTAGTGACTATGCAGTATGCAAGTCTGTTTCTTTGGCTTGGTCGGTGGCCTTGTAGAACATTATCACCAGATAATGTTTTATACCAAGTTGGAATAATACGTGATTATCATATCACATAGAGATATGAAGTAGGCGGTGGAACATACAAAATAATAACTTGAAATATTGGATAATAAATTAGACGAAATAAACGAGCGATAACCAAGGGACACCCTTCGGGACAACACTTATGTTGAAAACTCAAGTTCATTGGCTAGTTTAATTATCTCTGCATGCACACGCATAGATTTTGTCCACGATTTATTTTTAAATGTGACTTCACAGATGCGTCGGATAACAAAGGTGTTAGTCCAACGATTTTCTCTTAGCTCTTCAAAAGATTCAGAATTTTTAACTTGACATTTAAACCTACGATAAATAAATTCGATAAACCAACTGTAGAAAATGTCGTATGTTCAACAAATTGAAAATAAGGTATTTATGGTTTTATAAATATAGTTATTTAGTCGATGTATCAATACTTTACAAAAAATATATACGTATTTAGAAAGATCTCGAATTGTGGTCTCTTTGCAAGAATTCAGCGCACGAACCCGTAGACTGGAAAAGGATAATAATTCTTCTTCGTAGTGGAGCCAACGTGAACAAACGCAGCAATGGATGGACAGTGCTTCTGTGGGTGTGCTGGAAGAATCAGAACGATTCGCTGCCCAAACTGATCCGAATCCTGATAAAATATGGAGCCAACGTAAACGAAACCGACCCTAATGGCAACAGGGCATTGTATATTCTTTGTCGTTACAATCAATCACCTCATTTAATTCATTCGATTAAAGCGCTGATCGATGGAAAAGTGGACGTGAACCAAATAGATCGCAGGCGATGGAACGTGTTACACTATTTGGCTCGATTCAATCAATCGAAAGAATTGTTTTCTATAATGGAATTACTCATCAACAATGGAGCGAACGTTCAAGCCACTGATTTGGAAGGTTGGCATGTACTTCATTACCTGGCGCGTTTTTATCAAGGCACCGATCTTATAAATTTTTTCTACCTAACTATCCACCACAAGATCAACCTTGAAGTTCGAAATTTAGAAGGCTGGAACGTCCTTCATGTTTTGTGCCGCTATTACGGTCAAGTTGGCAAATTGCAACCAATTTTCCAGCTACTTGTTGAGAAAGGAGTTAATATTCACTGCCGCACTTACAAGAACCTCCATGCGCTAGAACTGATGCTTTTCAACCCTTGTGGAGATTTTCATTTGACTTGCGTCTGGTTAATGTGTCATCGTCGTACAGACTGGGACAACTTGGATTGGAATGATGAATCAGTACTAAATATGGCGAAACTAGGTTGCCAAGAGTGGACACACTATTTTAGTGGCGTCAACGTTTATCGCTGCGAAGATGATAAGGGTAAATCGGCTATAGATTACCTGGCTGAAGTTTATTTGAATTCAACTCCATTATGTCCACAGTGCCGTCCAAAATGGCAGTTTGACAAATTCTTTATTTACAACCCAAATGGAACCGACGTTTGCAAGAACACCAAACCCAGTCGGAGAATAGAATTTACAGAATTCCTCCCCTCCGCACAAGAGAGACTCATTTCCCTCCGTTCGTGCTCCATAGTTTCATCAGAACATGACTTGAAACCGGTTCCAGAACCTGACAACTGGCGTTGGATGGCTTACGATTGGCAAAGAGATCAACTCAGCTTAGATAGAATTGAATTTTACTTAAGTGAACATTCACATTGGCATTGCTTTGATTTCTGTCGTTGGTGTACTATTTTTGGTCATGTTCGCGGCTATTTGAAGAGCTTAACGGATTGTATTCGTGTGTTAGACAATCGCTTCGAAAGTGGACCACTTATCGAATATGGTAGCTGGGCCGAAAGGAGTGATATTCTTGCGGCCAATGAATTTGATTTTGGAATTCCATTGAAACATTTCTCAGCTCTGGTATCAGAAACAAGCAGTAGTGTAGACGCTACTGTTATTTTTACGAAAGTAGGAGCCGAAGCTGATGCATTTTACACCGATTACGGTATCAGCTCTGGTCGTCTATTATTCTATTATAAATCCCTTGTCGAAGAAGCAAGCAGTCGAATCTGGAACGTTCGATTTTTCCATCCAGTTTTTTCTCTTTCTGAAACTTGCGTGACTTTGACGTTTATTTACCGTGGCCCTGGAGAAAAACCTTTGAAAATCAGCGTCGATTTAACTTTGGTCATTAATATCAGTAGTCGTCCGACCAGTGGTACTACGTCTCAATACAATGGTGCACCTCATTCACTTGACGTTTTGTTTGGATTAAATAACTATCAACAGCAGACACGACATTTGGTCCCACATCGCCGCAACGAAAGGGGCCGATGGAAAGTGTCTTACTTTGCGTTAGAACGAGAAGTTTTTCTTCATCAGTCGTGTTTTCCCTACGTTTCTCAAGTGCTGCGCCTGCTCAAATTTTTTGTCCTTATGTCTAATCACCGGAGAAATCCACATCGCGATGGAGCAGAACACACTATACAACGAAAAACTAGCCCTTCTTCCTACGCCCTCAAAACATGTTTGTTCCATTACATGAAAAATGTTCGCCCGCCCTGGAATCCCGCAGATCGCATACATCATTGCATCGGTGTACTTAGAGTCTATTTAACACAGGGCTCTCAAATAAAGTCATTCTTCGCGAGAAATGTCGTAGCGTGTGAGATCAGTTATGACAGCACTTTAATTGTCAAAGAAATCTTGACAAAACTTAAAGTTATAAGGAACCAAAGAGACTAAACTCATTCGTTTGATCAAGACATGTCTGTAATGTTATTTTAAAAAATGTCCATTTCAATGTTATTCTTTAAAAACAGTACATTTGTATTATACATTGAACTCCGTTTCTGTGTTCGTTTGAATTTTGCGATCACTCACACAATTTCTGTCAACTAGTGATGAACACCTCACTCCGGTCTACCGTGAATCCGTGATAGTAAAAAATTTCTGAGCATTTCGGCTATTTTCTCCTCTAAGTAAAAGAATAGGCTAGATAAAACTAAATAAATTAATAATAAACAACAAAATTGCGGGATGGATACATTTAGATTTTTTCGTCACTTTCTTGAACAAGTTCTTGAAATACAAGGTAGTTGTCATATGATACAGGCCCATTTAAAATTGATGTCGTGTTTACTCTAAGAGTAATATGGGACATTATGTACATACACAGCGGAAACATTTAAGATTGAATTGTTTACAGAACACCGGCAGCCTTCAAGTCAGCGAGCATCTTGACGACGTGCTCGGGCATGGGAGGAGGAGTTGGCAAATGGTCACCAGTGGCTTGGAAACCGTTTTCATCGGCGGTCCAGTTGACGGTGATGACGACGCCATCGGGAGAGGTGTAAGAGTAAGATCCCTTGGAGACGGTGCCAATATCCTCGGGTTTAGGTCCAACTTGCTTTTGGCTGCCGCTCTCGGAGACCTTGGTGCCATCAGCGCTCTCGAAACTGTTTAAAAATTGATTTAAAGTTGAATCAAATACGATTTAAGCAGAATATAACCGATAGCTTTGGCAGTATTAACTTACTCGAAAGAATAGCTGCCATCGGCGTTCATTTCGCTGTTGGATGACACAATTTCAATTGGCTTCTTGTCCCCTTGAGGTGCGGCAAGGGCTACAGCCAAGAAAGCGAGAGCGATGATCTAACAAAGCAAAAAAAAAAGCGAAAGGATTATAAGATAAGACTATTTGAAATTCAAAATTTCACAATTTTTTTTAACTTACCAATTTCATTGTAGTAGTGAAGATTGTTCTTCTTACAGTTGAGAGAGAAGTGTGAAGATGATACCAATGCTGACCATCTTTTATATTTTTACATAGCGGCCTGAAAGTGATTGGAAGACCTTCCATGGCAAACATTCTCTTCTTTAGCTGGAGGCGTCGTATCGTATGGAGATGAGCGAAAGGAGAAATTGGTGGGTAGTAACAGCAATAGAAGTAATACCTTCCTCATACAAAAATCCTATTTTAGGCCATGAAGGAAGAAACAGTGGAACTACAATAGAAACTCTTTGTAATTGCAAATTCCACGACATTCAGGGTCGTCTGATATCTACTTTTACTCTTTTCAAATTGCGTCTCTGCTTTCTGGACTGTGTCAAATAGGTGGGATGTGTGCAAAAGCACCACAACCCGGTCAGCGGTATAAAGAACTGAGCGTGCATGATTGCTTTTCGAGAAAATCAAGATGAGTAAATGCTGAGTGAAATTTCTGGCAACACAACGAGTAATATTAAGATAAACAAAAATAAGCAAAAAATGTGTGAATGCAGCAGTTTTTCTCAACATTGCGTTATTCATGCATTTAATTCTCAGGAACATGAATAATCTGTCAAAAGTGAATGAGTCTAGTATATTTTCAGTCGCAAATTCCGTATACGGATAGAGTTACCATGAACTGGGTTGATAAATCGCACTCCCTTTCTTTTGCATAATGCCATACCATAGCCTGTAGTGATTTGAATCAAGTTATTCTACTTGAAATGAAATTCTTCGTGGCAGGGCGTGTTCCGAGTATTCCTTATAGCCGATCTATCACGACCCTAATCAGAAATGAAAAAGAATGAAAACTTGGCTAGTTTGCCTAGTTATGTGTAGCTAGTTGAATAATAATCGGTACTACATGTTTCAAAGCCCTTGCAAGTGAAATAAACGGGACGGTAATTTGGCTTGGACTTGAAACACAAAATAAGGTTGTATCGATTAAGTGAAAGGACCGTGGCATTGAATAAAATGATATTTTAAAAAAAACTAGTTTGTTCTACTTAAAGAATGACGCCGGCAATTTTTATCCAATGTATAGAAGGCTGGGCAGTAGGTGGACGTAGGTTCATTTAAATTATAGTTTCTCCTACGGCAAATCTCGACAAGCTCGAATGTCAAATTTTTTATTATATAAGAATGGAATATTGTAAAAAAAAAAAAAGACCGCAAAACATTTTTGTAAATGATTTTGATGTCCCACTAGGATGTCAACGCTAACTGCGCACGCAATAATTTTTGTAAAATAGTATGAACGGGTATGAAATGTATGTAAGATTAGTTGTATTTTTCGATCAACTTTGGTTTCGATTAATCGCAATATACATCGTTAAACATCGATTTTTTTAAACAAAACAAAGTTAGAAATAAATAGAACTAAGCATTTCTTTATTTCTCTTTAAACATAATATACATATTATGAAAACAAAAAAAAAATAAATAACTTCCGTCGTCGAACGCCCTCATTCTGGAACAAATTTTCATTTGCATGGATCTTCCATTGCCCATTTTTTGTATACAACTGCCTTAATCGTAAAAAAAATCGATTTTTAAGATTTGACTGTGTTACAAGTACACCTACGTTCAAGATGGGTTTTATAACTTTTCCTTACAATTTCATGTTCATAATTTTTAAAAAATTTGTTTTATGTAAGTATTTTACAAACGAAAAATTGTACATTTTGAACGCGTTACTTATTTCACTTTTACAACTGAAACTTATAAAAAAATTATTTTATAAAATTTCCCTTTTTTCCTATATTCTTACTCCTGAAATCACTTACAACTGCTGCCCAGCCGTATAGAAACTGTACTATAAACTAGAATTGCAATAGAAAAAAAAAATATCTAGAAATTTCGATTTGTTTATTGATATGAATCCAATTCGGTCAGTTCCAGTAAGGGACTACATCTCTACTGAGAATCAAACGCGACCCATTTGGCCAAAATAAATAAGCCAGACGAAGGATGATAAGGATAATGTTTTAATAATTCTGCGCACAGTTCTGTTTCGGCCAAAAAGCAGTATTTGATCAAAAGATGAATCTCGTCGGCAGTATTTGATTACAGACAAAAACCCTAGAAGGAATCGAACCGAATCAAACCATTAGTTCAATATAATTTTTCGGAAATAAGAAAAAAAAAACAGCCACAAGGCTTTCACAGTAGTCAACCTCTTCTAGACGATCAGGAACAAGTTTTCCAATGGCACGAATAAAATAAAGGGAAAGCTAGGATATGAGGGTCAAGTGTATAGTGGGATAGTGTCTATATTCTTATACTCTAGTCTATGAAAGTAACTGTGGAATAAAGAGGGATTTGGCCAAAATAGAACACAAGAAACCACCCCGGGTGCTTGTATGCATGAAACCCATTTACATATAGCCACAGAGATTGTTGAATTCCTAGTGTATGAGAGAAACGTAAGATTGGGTGTGGGGCAAGAGTAGAATGGTATTGTCATTCAGATCGTATAAATAAAAAGTTTGCTGGTGAAAAAGACATCAGTTACTTCTAGCTAACCAAACTAAATTCAACCATGAAGATTGCAAGTTAAATTCATATCTAATATTTCCAACCATTAAATAGATTTTTACATCATAGTCATTGTTGACTAAACAAAACCTTCCTGATTTTACCTTATAGTTCATCATTGCCGCTATCTTGGCCGTTGCTGCCGCTGTCCCCTCCAGCTACTCGAGCTACGAGAAGAAATACGAGAAGGACTACAAATATCCCGAGATCACCGTCACCGGCCAATCCGATGAGCGCAACGTCGACGGAAGCAGCAAGTGGAAGTAAGTCTTTTCTGCTGGTTTCCTTTTTTCGAAGAAAAATCCTCACGATGCAAAACACTTCTAACAATCATTTTGTAATAGCTACGCCCAGTCTGACTACACCACCCGTGACGAAAACCCAGGAACAGAAGAAATTCACCGTGACCACCGTCGATGATTACGGCAAAGAATATACCAAGGAAGTTTACGGTAACACCAACAAAGGATCTTCCTACTGGGTTTCCCCTGAAGGTGAGAAATTCACTTTGACCTGGGCCGCTGACAACGCCGGATTCCAACCCAAAGGTGACCACTTGCCCGTTGCTCCCGTCCACGTCTACGAGCTCCCAGTTGCCCCCGTCCACGAATACGTTCTCCCCGTTGCTCCCGTCCACGAATACGAACTCCCAGTTGCCCCCGTTCATATTCCTTTCAACGGAAAGGGATTCAAGATTTACTAAATTATTCTATTTATTTAAATCCATAAATTATTTCAATGCATTCAGTGCTATAATGATTTGGAATCGTTGTTGTAAATAAACACACCAGAAGATCTTACATTACTGGTACTTTTATTTGGTTAAAATACACGCTAAATCGGACTGGGTGTACTTAACGACACTAATTAAGTATTTGAAAGTTAAGTACATCGTAAGTGTTGTTTTTCCCGTACTTACTTAAGTATATAGAGTAACTAATTAAGTACGTGATGTACTTTAAGTACATCGAATGAGTACTTACGCATAAGTATTCAGTTTTAACTTATAAGTACTCAAGATACGTATACTTAGCATTAAAAAGTTATTGGAAATTTAGAAATTTTTTTCAGGTAACTTTTTTGCGAGATTTTGCCGTAAGGGTTGATCATTCCCAATTTTAAACAAAATAATATTTTGCATTTATTACCCTATGTATAGGCGAGCTTAAAATTTCTAAGTCCTAATACTTTATAGAAACAGATTATTATAAGATTATTTCGTTACTTTAAGATTTTTCCGTAAGGGTTGATCATTCCCAATTTTAAACAAAATAATATTTTGCATTTATTACCCTATGTAGGCGAGCTTAAAATTTCGAAGTCCTAATACTATAGAAACAGATTATTTATTCTAAGATTATTTCGATAATATAATATAACTACAATGGCTCAGTGGTAGAGCACTCGATTAGCAGTGAAGAACACCCGTGTTCGATTCCTGGTGGAGACATATATTTTTTCGTACTTGTAAGCCAAGTACCCCGCATACCTAAGAAAGTACCCGATAACACTTAGTATATAAGTACATAAGGAACTAAGTAAGTATTAAATCGACACTTATAAGTGTCGATCTGCAAATCAACACTTATAAGTGTCAATAAGTATGCCCAATCCGATTTAGCGTGTAGAAAATCAGAATTGTCCTGTACGTGTATATCTAAAAATGGCTGAATTGCAATGACTAGTTCAGAGGTTGGAAATTTAAGTATAGCCATCAAAATTACCGAGTTGCTCACATCACTTTTCCGGCATTCATGTTTGCGATCTCACATATCTCAGCAAGTATCTCAGCAGCCACACTGTTTTAACAATCTGTAATCAATGAGACAACAAATGAAGTTCATTGAAATTAATAGAATTCAATCTCAAAATACAGTTAGTATACATAAGCAGGTTACATGTTGATCAAAGATAAGTCGATTTTACATTTACAATTTCACGTCTAAAAGAATACTTGAAGGGAAATATATTCGTTGGTGTTGGAATGGTCGATTCAAATGCAAAAAGCTACTGAATTCAAAGAGTCTAAGCAAAAATTAAAACCTACATCAACAATTGAATGGTAAGAAATGGCATTCTTGAGACATTTTCATAATTTTAGTTTGAAATTTCTTTAAGCTAGCACGCTGCTTTAATCAAGGACGGAAAGTTTGTAAATTTCGGTAATAAAAACATTTTTTTTATTTTCGTAAAATGTTTAAATGAATCTTTCTTACATTGGTTCATCAAGATGCAACCAACTTAAAATAATATAACCAGCTAATCATGGGTATAAAAAATTATCGTAATGAGTTTTGGGTGCTGTGCCACTTGATGTGCGATAATCGGAGACCATTACGTACAAGATTTTGTATCAAAGAAAATAAAATTATACATCGTATTACTTTGAGTAGACGCCGGAAAATGGGAAAATTGCCTATGAAATAGCTATTTTTCTCGTGGATTATCCGTTGAATAGGTAAGTTCTACCAAAGAGAAGGGTTCCCTCGTATATTACTTCGCTGAAAAATATATAAATCAGAATGTGATTTGTCCCAAAAATCTGGGTCAGCAGAATGGCACTGATTTTCCCTTCACTAGACTATATAAGCTTACATTTGACAGACCAAAAGCATCAGTTGTTTAACAAACCAACCGAATTCAATATGAAGCTGGTAAGCAACAACTCCAAAAATTGTCTTGTGGTCAACTAAAAACCAACCCGACATTATTGAAGTAAAATAAAATTTTCAACTTTTCTTTAGTTCATCATCGCCGCTGTCTTGGCCGTTGCTGCCGCCGTCCCCTCCAGCTACTCGAGCTACGAGAAGAAATACGAGAAGGACTACAAATACCCAGAAATCACCGTCACCGGCCAATCCGATGAGCGCAACGTCGACGGAAGCAGCAAGTGGAAGTAAGTCTTTTCTGCTGGTTTCCTTTTTTCGAAGAAAAATCCTCACGATGAAAAATACTTATAATAATTATTTCGCAATAGCTACGCCCAGTCTGACTACACCACCCGTGACGAAACCCAGGAACAGAAGAAATTCACCGTGACCACCGTCGATGATTACGGCAAAGAATACACCAAGGAAGTTTACGGTAACACCAACAAAGGATCTTCCTACTGGGTTTCCCCTGATAGCGAGAAATTCACTTTGACCTGGGCCGCTGACAACGCCGGATTCCAACCCAAAGGTGACCACTTGCCCGTTGCTCCCGTCCACGTCTATGAGCTCCCAGTTGCCCCCGTCCACGAATACGTTCTCCCCGTTGCTCCCGTCCACGAATACGAACTCCCAGTTGCCCCCGTCCACATTCCTTTCAACGGAAAGGGATTCAAGATTTACTAAATTATTCAATTTATTTAATTCCATAAAATATTTCAATGCATTCAGTGCTACTGCTATATAATGATTTGGAATCGTTGCTGTAAATAAAAGACACCAGAAGATCTTACACTACTAGTACTTTTATTTGGTTAAAATAGAAAATCAGAATTGTCCTGTACACCCAAATATGGCTGAAGTGTAGCAAGATCAAGTTCAAACAAGGAAATAAAATTTGAGTAAAATGTTTAGCCATCAAAATGATCAAGCTGTTCACTATAACGAATTAATGATCTGTATAATTAATATTACAGCAAATGCAATTCATTCAAATAATAAAATCTAGTCGCAAAATACATCAGTATCTTGTTATATTTGGAAAAAAAATCGATTCATTTAAAATCGCGAGTTAGAAACATTCTTGAGGATGAGAAAAATAGACGTTGGTGTAGTGTTGCAATGGTTCATTCAAATTCTTTGGGCTGGCTTATTTTAAGAGTCCAGGCAAAAATTTTAACTCACTTGCCACATCAACGATTATTAAAAAAGATATGAAATACTATTCTGGCTGAAGTGTAGCAAGATCAAGTTCAAACAAGGAAATAAAATTTGAGTAAAATGTTTAGCCATCAAAATGATCAAGCTGTTCACTATAACGAATTAATGATCTGTATAATTAATATTACAGCAAATGCAATTCATTCAAATAATAAAATCTAGTCGCAAAATACATCAGTATCTTGTTATATTTGGAAAAAAAATCGATTCATTTAAAATCGCGAGTTAGAAACATTCTTGAGGATGAGAAAAATAGACGTTGGTGTAGTGTTGCAATGGTTCATTCAAATTCTTTGGGCTGGCTTATTTTAAGAGTCCAGGCAAAAAATTTTAACTCACTTGCCACATCAACGATTATTAAAAAAGATATGAAATACTATTCTTGAGAACTTTATTTTAGGGTTTGAAATTTTCTCAAGCTAATCCGGTGTCAATCTAACAGGGACGTATTTTTTCATGTAATTAAGGACGGATAGTTTTTTAAGATAAAACAAACTTTTATTATCGTAAAATGTTTTTGATATTGCATTTTTAGATGCAACCGGCTTTAAATAAACAGCAGCAGTTAAGGATAGATATTCGAAAACTTAAAGTGAGCTATGCGTGCTGTGAGAAAATCGAATTCATTAAAGGATTTTTCAAAGAAAAATTATACCTATTATATCTTATAGGCTACCTTTGATTTGACACCAAGCAGAAAGTGTTACAATTAAGATATAATTATTTTTCTTGTGGATTATTTGTTGAATAGATATTTAGGTTCTTTCAAAGAGAAGGGTTTCTCTCGTATAAAATTCGCCGAATAATATGTGTATCATGTGATTTGTCCCAAATAACTGGGTCAGCAGAATGGCACTGATTTTCCCTTCACTAGACTATATAAGCTTACATTTGACAAACCAAAAGCACAGTTGTTTAACAAACCAACCGAATTCAATATGAAGCTGGTAAGCAACAACTCTAAAAATTGTCTTGTGGTCAACTAAAAACATACCCGACATTATTGAAGTAAAATAACATTTTCAACTTTTCTTTAGTTCATCATCGCCGCTGTCTTGGCTGTTGCTGCCGCCGTCCCTCCAGCTACTCGAGCTACGAGAAGAAATACGAGAAGGACTACAAATACCCAGAAATCACCGTCACCGGCCAATCCGATGAGCGCAATGTCGACGGAAGCAGCAAATGGAAGTAAGTCTACCCAGCTTATCTATTTTTCTCGAAGACAATCCTCACTATGAAAAAACACTAACAACAATCATTTTGTAATAGCTACGCCCAGTCTGACTACACCACCCGGGACGAAACCCAGGAACAGAAGAAATTCACCGTGACCACCGTCGATGATTACGGCAAAGAATATACCAAGGAAGTTTACGGTAATACCAACAAAGGATCTTCCTACTGGGTTTCCCCTGAAGGCGAGAAATTCACTTTGACCTGGGCCGCTGACAACGCCGGATTCCAACCCAAAGGTGACCACTTGCCCGTTGCTCCCGTCCACGTCTACGAGCTCCCAGTTGCCCCCATCCACGAATACGTTCTCCCCGTTGCTCCCGTCCACGAATACGAACTCCCAGTTGCCCCCGTCCATATTCCTTTCAACGGAAAGGGATTCAAGATTTACTAAATTATTATTTTTTTTTTTAAATTGAACATCTAAATTATTGCCATGTAATTTGTATGCAGTGGCATTTTTGTGTGGTGTAAATATATAAATTCAAAATATCTACCATCATTCATATTTTTTTTGTATAGGCCTATATGTTGTTGGCTGGTGTATAGTCAGTAAATACTTCGGTTACAATAATAACATCACTTTTTTCAAATATCAGTGTCTCACGGAGCTGTAGGAGCCGTTAAAAACAAGTGCGTTTGATTTTTAACATACTGTACTGTATTCTCTAAAGTACCGTTCACAATCGAGCCTATTTGAGGGTCACTTCTTAAGTAATTAAATTCAAGCAACCTTTTTTGTGGAAGTCAACAGGTTATTCTTTTGCATAAAAACTGTTGCTTAAACTGGATTACATTAACCGTAACGTTAAAAAAACGCTGGAGTGTGAACGTGACTTAAGAGCATGCTGATTACTGTTTATTGTGTTAGGTATATTTAGCGTGGGTTCTGTTTTGAACTGGAGTTTGATATACGCGTTTCTTTTCAATAACATCCTAGTATTAGCGGCTACGACGAATAAAATAGAAATAATTTTCAAAATTCAACTTGGTAAAGTCTGATAAAGTTGAATTTATTTCTCACTTTCATGTAAGAAAGTTGTCATATGATACAGGCCCATTTAAAATTGATGTCGTGTTTATTCTAAGAGTAATATGGGACATTATGTACATACACAGCGGAAACATTTAAGATTGAATTGTTTACAGAACACCGGCAGCCTTCAAGTCAGCGAGCATCTTGACGACGTGCTCGGGCATGGGAGGAGGAGTTGGCAAATGGTCACCAGTGGCTTGGAAACCGTTTTCATCGGCGGTCCAGTTGACGGTGATGACGACGCCATCGGGAGAGGTGTAAGAGTAAGATCCCTTGGAGACGGTGCCAATATCCTCGGGTTTAGGTCCAACTTGCTTTTGGCTGCCGCTCTCGGAGACCTTGGTGCCATCAGCGCTCTCAAAAACTGTCAAAAAATTATTTAAAATTGAATCAAATACGATTTAGTAGTATATTTTTTTTACTCGAAAGAATAGCTGCCATCGGCGTTCATTTCGCTGTTGGATGACACAATTTCAATTGGCTTCTTGTCCCCTTGAGGTGCGGCAAGGGCTACAGCCAAGAAAGCGAGAGCGATGATCTAACAAAGCAAAAAAAAAGAAAGTTAGGATTAAAAGATAAGATGATGAAGATCAGCAAAATTTGACAATTAATCCAAGGAATGACTTACGTATTTCATTTTTGCAAGTTTGGAAGTTGACTGCTCTTCTGTATTTAGTTGAGAGAATTGTGAAGATGATTCTGAAAACGCTCTTCTTTTATACACGTACGAAATCTATGCACAGATGAAAGTGATTGTAGGTGACCTTTATTCTCAAGTAACATTCTCTTCTTCTGCTGGAGGCGTCCTATTATATGGAGATGAGAGAAAGGAGAAACTGTCAGGTACGTACTAACAGCAATTCTTCCTCATAAAATACCTTATTGAGGTAGAAAGAGGCGGTCTATAGCCCAAAGAAGAGTTCATCAATTGTAAATAACGCAACAGTCAGGGTCATCTTCAACTTTTACTCTTTCTCCATTGCTCATCAACTCCCGCCTGATAGATGCGTGAGGTGTTATCTGGTTGTTGATATCATGCGTACGCTCAGCAACACCGCGCAGAGTGCATCCGGCAGGATTCTCATGACGAAGGTCACCGAGTTCCTCGAAATCGTGATGTCATCTTAGTTGAATGTAAGCCAAATGGTCCCTTCAGGGATGAATAGGTAATCATACATGGCAGAAAGATTTGAACTACTGAGCTCTTTGAAGAATGAAAATGAAAGTGTAAAGAAAAGCCGACATTATTCAAGCGTTCATTAAACGGTAAACTTTAAAATCGTATGGCAATCAACGGAATTCTATTCGGAGAAGATTTAGCAATTTTTGGCAACTTAAAAAGTGGCAACTTTCTTCACAAAATTTACACCCGGACAATAGTCACACTTACAACATTCAGTATAGCTTTAAAAGTTGAAGATTTTCCGTCGTTGCTTTGAAATTCTTCTAGCTATTTATGAAAAGAAACATGATGTGTGTGTGCGCTAGAGCCTAGAAGTGTAGACACCACAGCAGGTACCTAAATAATATGAATGATGATGGAACGATTTTTTTTAAAGTTAGCTGCCGAGCCCATCTCGTAACTTTTTCCGTTATGATAGAAAAAAGGAAGGTCGATGAATTAGGCAATAAATCTGTGCCGCTTCTCTCACGATTGCGGCGAACTAGAAACAAACGAGATTCCTCTTCATGAATAGCAATTTTTCTAATGCACACTTCTAGTAGAATTAAAACAATTTTTTTTCACATGGAGATACTAACTAAAACTCATTATATAGATAGTAGTTTTTATATTATGAAATGAAATGCTAAAACATCTCATTCGTGTATACCGTATTGTGGTCCTGCAACTTACGCAGACATTTTTATTGAACTTTCTATTTTTATGTCTGATTCTGACCCGTTTTTATCTTACATGCTTCGTAAACAGAAAAAGAAAAGATACAAGCGAATGAATCTGATACGTGAATGATACGTGAATAACATAATACAAAATTCAAGATACTTAATTTACTCAGTGTATTGGATTTGGTACTTATTTAAAATTAAAATCAAATCCGTGTAAAAAGAATCCTGTCAAATCAGTTCCAAATCAAATCACGTGTAAAATCTGAATTTTCAAATCAAATCTTTGAAAAAATCGTAAAAATCCAAATCCTTAAAAAGTTTTTAAAAATCCAAATCAAATCCAAATCAAATCCAAATCAAATCCATATTTTTTTTTGTTTATTTTGCCCTAAGCAGAGACGGTTTCGAAGGGATGGAAGTTACGTTTAATGAACACGCACAGCAAGCATATCAAATATGTTGGTTTTGTCTTATTTCTATTTGCCGACAAAATTTCATCAGCTGTGCTAAACGCACAGCTGTGCTAAGCGCTTGATGTTAGCTGATGAAAAAGCTAACATAACTCGAGTTCCAAGAATATTTTTTTTTAAAGTCCCTATTTGCAAATTCTGATAAATTCTCATCAAATACGGATTGACGAAAAACATTCATATTTGGTGATATGTTGTATACAACAGTTTCCTCTTAATTATTTTTTTTTTGAATTTTATTATTTAAAATTCGGCGTTGAATTAATAATTTACCAAAATTTTCAATTTCAATTGAATATTTTTTATAGCATATTTAATAATTTCCTGGAAAGGTTTTTACAGAGATCATTATTTGCTGATAGACGTGATAGTAACTAAGTTCATGAAAAAAAATACATCTTTACAGCAATTTTTTTTAATGTAAGGATGTCCTTTTAAATAGCTTAACTCCACTAGAGCGCTTCTGAACGTGGGTGAACTACTTGATTTTCATCTGCTTTACGGCCTTTACCCTTTACATCTTCTCTTTCCAGAAGATTTATAGAAGTTGGCCCATACACTCTCATTCTTCCGGGTGCTTCGAAGGTACTCCGAACTCGTAGCGAAATGAAGAGTGCCTCTAATTCGAAGGGGTTATGCTTCGAAGCTCGAGGACGCTTGTTCGAGTAACCGTCTACGAGCCTTCGAACGGATCCTTCGAATCCGTTCGAATACCTCCTTCGAGTACCCACATAAGGTTACTCGTAGATGGGTCTACGAAAGACCGATTTCACCAGCTGCCCATAGCACAGGCCTTATTTACACAGGAGATCCCCAAATAAAATTCAGTTCAATATTAAATAATTTAAAATACACCAAAACACCAATGGTTCCATCAATTCAATTGTATATTTGACAAATAAGAAGTTGTACAAACAATAAACTTAACTAGAGTAAATTTTGGCATAATAGGTCGAATCGTTCAGGTAGAAATACAATGAACATTAAAATTTAGTACAAAGTATCTGTCCAGAAAACTTCCCTAGAACATCAGCAGGTTTGAAGCCATGGCATAAAACCTGCAATATAAAGTAAAAGACAGACCAATTAATGGCTTATAGAACATCAAAACATTTAAATTAGAATATTACCAAATTGATTTCAGTGTAAGATTTTTGACAGGAATGGGAGACTTTCTTGCATCGGTTTCACTTGATACAGATCAAACCTCCAAGATATAACATATGAAACTCCATGGCATAAAACCTGTAATATAAAGTAGAAGACCAATTAATGGCTTAGAACAACAAAACATTTAAATTGGAATATTACCAAATTGAATGGGAGACTCTTGCATAGAAGCACATCGGTTTCACTTGACACAGATCAAACTTCCAAGATATAACCAGGGCTGCTGCCAGCAATCCAACTATAATCAATAAACACAAACAATTAAACAACAATAAATAAATAATTGAAACAACATTATTACTTGTTGTCTATGGCTGTAATTTCACTAGCTGACTTTCTTGCATAGAAGCACATCGGTTTCACTTGACTAGACTTGACCGGACTTGACTGGACTTCATATTATAAAATATGAAACTCCATGGCATAATACCTGTAATATAAAGTATAAGACCAATTAATGGCTTAGAACAACAAAACATTTAAACTAGAATATTACCAAATTGAATGGGAGACTTTCTTGCATAGAAGCACATCGGTTTCACTTGACACAGATCAAACCTCCAAGATATAACCAGGGCTGCTGCCAGCAATCCAACTATAATCAATAAACACAAACAATTAGACAAAAATTTAAATGAATAATTGAAACAACATTATTACTTGTTGTCTATCTGTAATTTCACTAGCTGACTTTCTTGCATAACCTCAGAAAATAAGAAAAAATACTAAAAGATTGCGTCTCAGATACTAGCGACATCTGCGAAGAAAAATTTTCATAAAAGGATTTGGATTTGATTTGGATTTTAGACAATATTTCAAATCAAATCCAAATCCAAATCCTGACATAAAAAATCTTTTAAAATCCAAATCAAAATCCGAAAGGATTTGGATTTGATTTGGATTTGATTTGATTTGCGGGCCAAAATCCAATACACTGAATTTACTTTCCTTTTCAGCATGGTGTATAAGTTTCCCGTAGGGATTCTGTACAACTTTGGTGATACAGGAGGAACAAATGTTGCAAATTTTTACCAATAGATGGCGTTAGGATATTGTTTTTGCATTTGAACTGCGCGCCTCGAATTTTGATAATTTTTGAACAGCGCGCCTCGAACTGTAATATTTCCATTTGAACTGCGCGCCTCAAATTGGAATTGCATTTGAACCAGGCGCCTTGAGAACGTCATCTGTGGCAGAGTCATCCTGATCCTGGATGACTCTGTCTGTGGGCCAAAGTTATTGAATTGCCTGCATTATTTTGCGCTTATTTTATAGCCCGTATAAACACAAAAGCTATGGTATCATCCAATTTTTTTCTATGGTTGCTGTATTTGGGTCCCCTAGTATGCCCCAGAACCATTATTTGTCAATGATACCATTTATATCATATAGATAAAATCGAAAATACAAAACTCCCTGGTCTCGATTTCAATGAAAAAGTTTGCAAATTTTTATCTCAATAACTAACAAATGAATTTCAACGAAACTTTCACCAAAGCTTTAAAATTGGTTGTGCTACCCGACATAATTTTTTCGTAAACTTTTGATCGTTAGTTATGGTGAAAACTCAAAAACATTGAAATTTGGATACTGGCATAGCTTCGCATAGCTTATAAACACAATGGCTATGATATAATCAAATTTTTTTCTATGGTTGATGTAATTGGATCCCCTAGTATGCCCCAAAACCATTATTTGTCAATTATACAATTTTTAAGGAGGTCTGGTGTAAAAATGACTTAAAGAAATCAAATGAAAAATGTTATCCTGTGAACTAGTTGTTAAGTTTCAAAATTGAACATGTTTGTGGGATTCCAAAAATTTTAAAATGGGTATTATAGGTAGTGTAACACATATACAATATATTCTGGACTAATTGTTACTCCTGGATTGTACAAAGTATTAATAAAATCAAAAAGTTGTTTGACTGGGTTTCAAAGCGTCCCTCAGGAAGAAAACTTTTATTTTGCGCTTATGTTATAGCCCGTATTAACACAGTGGCTATGATATAATACAAATTTTTTTCTATGGTTGGTGTACTTGGGTCCCGTAGTATGCCCCGAAACCATTATTTGTCAATCATATCATTTGTAAGGAGGTCTGCGGTAAAAAAGACTTAAAGAAATCAAATGAAAAATGTAATCCTGTGAACTAAATGTTTAGTTTCAAAATTGAACATGTTTTTATGATTCCAAAAACTTTAAAATGGGTATTATAGGTAGTCTAATACATATACAATATATTCTGGACTAATTGTTACTCCTGGATTGTACAAAGTATTAATAAAATCAAAAAGTTGATTGACTGGGATTCAATGCCGCCCTCAGGAAGAACATTTTTATTTTGCGCTTATGTTACAGCCCGTATAAACACAATGGCTTTGGTATCTTCCAATTTTTTTCTATGGTTGGTGTACTAGGGTCCCCTAGTATGCCCCAGAACCATTATATGTCAAGGATACCATTTACAAGGAGGCCTAGGGTAAAAAAGACTTAAAGAAATCAAATGAAAAATGTAATCCTGTGAACTAATTGTTTAGTTTCAAAATTGAACATGTTTGTATGATTCCAAAAACTTTCAAATGGTTATTATAGGTAGTCTAATACATATACAATATATTCTGGACTAATTGTTACTCCTGGATTGTACAAAGTATTAATAAAATCAAAAAGTTGATTGACTGGGATTCAATGCCGCCCTCAGGAAGAACATTTTTATTTTGCGCTTATGTTACAGCCCGTATAAACACAATGGCTATGGTATCTTCCAATTTTTTTCTATGATTGGTGTACTAGGGTCCCCTAGTATGCCCCAGTACCATTATTTGTCAAGGATACCATTTACAAGGAGGCCTAGGGTAAAAAAGACTTAAAGAAATCAAATGAAAAATGTAATCCTGTGAACTAATTATTTAGTTTCAAAATTGAACATGTTTGTATGATTCCAAAAACTTTAAAATGGTTATTATAGGTAGTCTAATACATATACAATATATTCTGGACTAATTGTTACTCCTGGATTGTACAAAGTATTAATTAAATAAAAACGTTGATTGACTGGGATTCAATGCGTCCCTCAGGAAGAAAACTTTTATTTTGCGCTGATGTTATAGCCCGTATTAACACAATGGCTATGATATAATACAAATTTTTTTCTATGGTTGGTGTACTAGGGTCCCCTAGTATGCCCCAGAACCATTATTTGTCAATTATATCATTTGTAAAGAGGGCTGCGGTAAAAAAGACTTAAAGAAATCAAATGAAAAATGTAATCCTGTGAACTAAATGTTTAGTTTCAAAATTGAACATGTTTGTATGATTCCAAAAACTTTAAAATGGTTATTATAGGTAGTCTAATACATATACAATATATTCTGGACTAATTGTTACTCCTGGATTGTACAAAGTATTAATAAAATCAAAAAGTTGATTGACTGGGATTCAATGCCGCCCTCAGGAAGAACATTTTTATTTTGCGCTTATGTTACAGCCCGTATAAACACAATGGCTTTGGTATCTTCCAATTTTTTTCTATGGTTGGTGTACTAGGGTCCCCTAGTATGCCCCAGAACCATTATATGTCAAGGATACCATTTACAAGGAGGCCTAGGGTAAAAAAGACTTAAAGAAATCAAATGAAAAATGTAATCCTGTGAACTAATTGTTTAGTTTCAAAATTGAACATGTTTGTATGATTCCAAAAACTTTCAAATGGTTATTATAGGTAGTCTAATACATATACAATATATTCTGGACTAATTGTTACTCCTGGATTGTACAAAGTATTAATAAAATCAAAAAGTTGATTGACTGGGATTCAATGCCGCCCTCAGGAAGAACATTTTTATTTTGCGCTTATGTTACAGCCCGTATAAACACAATGGCTATGGTATCTTCCAATTTTTTTCTATGGTTGGTGTACTAGGGTCCCCTAGTATGCCCCAGAACCATTATATGTCAAGGATACCATTTACAAGGAGGCCTAGGGTAAAAAAGACTTAAAGAAATCAAATGAAAAATGTAATCCTGTGAACTAATTGTTTAGTTTCAAAATTGAACATGTTTGTATGATTCCAAAAACTTTAAAATGGTTATTATAGGTAGTCTAATACATATACAATATATTCTGGACTAATTGTTACTCCTGGATTGTACAAAGTATTAATAAAATCAAAAAGTTGATTGACTGGGTTTCAAAGCGTCCCTCAGGAAGAAAACTTTTATTTTGCGCTTATGTTATAGCCCGTATTAACACAATGGCTATGATATAATACAAATTTTTTTCTATGGTTGGTGTACTTGGGTCCCGTAGTATGCCCCAGAACCATTATTTGTCAATTATATAATTTGTAAGGAGGTCTGCGGTAAAAAAGACTTAAAGAAATCAAATGAAAAATGTAATCCTGTGAACTAAATGTTTAGTTTCAAAATTGAACATGTTTGTATGATTCCAAAAACTTTAAAATGGTTATTATAGGTAGTCTAATACATATACAATATATTCTGGACTAATTGTTACTCCTGGATTGTACAAAGTATTAATAAAATCAAAAAGTTGATTGACTGGGATTCAATGCCGCCCTCAGGAAGAACATTTTTATTTTGCGCTTATGTTACAGCCCGTATAAACACAATGGCTTTGGTATCTTCCAATTTTTTTCTATGGTTGGTGTACTAGGGTCCCCTAGTATGCCCCAGAACCATTATATGTCAAGGATACCATTTACAAGGAGGCCTAGGGTAAAAAAGACTTAAAGAAATCAAATGAAAAATGTAATCCTGTGAACTAATTGTTTAGTTTCAAAATTGAACATGTTTGTATGATTCCAAAAACTTTCAAATGGTTATTATAGGTAGTCTAATACATATACAATATATTCTGGACTAATTGTTACTCCTGGATTGTACAAAGTATTAATAAAATCAAAAAGTTGATTGACTGGGATTCAATGCCGCCCTCAGGAAGAACATTTTTATTTTGCGCTTATGTTACAGCCCGTATAAACACAATGGCTATGGTATCTTCCAATTTTTTTCTATGGTTGGTGTACTAGGGTCCTTCTAGTATGCCCCAGAACCATTATATGTCAAGGATACCATTTACAAGGAGGCCTAGGGTAAAAAAGACTTAAAGAAATCAAATGAAAAATGTAATCCTGTGAACTAATTGTTTAGTTTCAAAATTGAACATGTTTGTATGATTCCAAAAACTTTAAAATGGTTATTATAGGTAGTCTAATACATATACAATATATTCTGGACTAATTGTTACTCCTGGATTGTACAAAGTATTAATAAAATCAAAAAGTTGATTGACTGGGTTTCAAAGCGTCCCTCAGGAAGAAAACTTTTATTTTGCGCTTATGTTATAGCCCGTATTAACACAATGGCTATGATATAATACAAATTTTTTTCTATGGTTGGTGTACTTGGGTCCCGTAGTATGCCCCAGAACCATTATTTGTCAATTATATAATTTGTAAGGAGGTCTGCGGTAAAAAAGACTTAAAGAAATCAAATGAAAAATGTAATCCTGTGAACTAAATGTTTAGTTTCAAAATTGAACATGTTTGTATGATTCCAAAAACTTTAAAATGGTTATTATAGGTAGTCTAATACATATACAATATATTCTGGACTAATTGTTACTCCTGGATTGTACAAAGTATTAATGAAATCAAAAAGTTGATTGACTGGGATTCAATGCCGCCCTCAGGAAGAACATTTTTATTTTGCGCTTATGTTACAGCCCGTATAAACACAATGGCTTTGGTATCTTCCAATTTTTTTCTATGGTTGGTGTACTAGGGTCCCCTAGTATGCCCCAGAACCATTATATGTCAAGGATACCATTTACAAGGAGGCCTAGGGTAAAAAAGACTTAATGAAGTCAAATGAAAAATGTAATCCTGTGAACTAAATGTTTAGTTTCAAAATTGAACATGTTTGTATGATTCCAAAAACTTTAAAATGGTTATTATAGGTAGTCTAATACATATACAATATATTCTGGACTAATTGTTACTCCTGGATTGTACAAAGTATTAATAAAATCAAAAAGTTGATTGACTGGGATTCAATGCCGCCCTCAGGAAGAACATTTTTATTTTGCGCTTATGTTACAGCCCGTATAAACACAATGGCTTTGGTATCTTCCAATTTTTTTCTATGGTTGGTGTACTAGGGTCCCCTAGTATGCCCCAGAACCATTATATGTCAAGGATACCATTTACAAGGAGGCCTAGGGTAAAAAAGACTTAAAGAAATCAAATGAAAAATGTAATCCTGTGAACTAATTGTTTAGTTTCAAAATTGAACATGTTTGTATGATTCCAAAAACTTTCAAATGGTTATTATAGGTAGTCTAATACATATACAATATATTCTGGACTAATTGTTACTCCTGGATTGTACAAAGTATTAATAAAATCAAAAAGTTGATTGACTGGGATTCAATGCCGCCCTCAGGAAGAACATTTTTATTTTGCGCTTATGTTACAGCCCGTATAAACACAATGGCTATGGTATCTTCCAAATTTTTTTCTATGGTTGGTGTACTAGGGTCCCCTAGTATGCCCCAGAACCATTATATGTCAAGGATACCATTTACAAGGAGGCCTAGGGTAAAAAAGACTTAAAGAAATCAAATGAAAAATGTAATCCTGTGAACTAATTGTTTAGTTTCAAAATTGAACATGTTTGTATGATTCCAAAAACTTTAAAATGGTTATTATAGGTAGTCTAATACATATACAATATATTCTGGACTAATTGTTACTCCTGGATTGTACAAAGTATTAATAAAATCAAAAAGTTGATTGACTGGGTTTCAAAGCGTCCCTCAGGAAGAAAACTTTTATTTTGCGCTTATGTTATAGCCCGTATTAACACAATGGCTATGATATAATACAAATTTTTTTCTATGGTTGGTGTACTTGGGTCCCGTAGTATGCCCCAGAACCATTATTTGTCAATTATATAATTTGTAAGGAGGTCTGCGGTAAAAAAGACTTAAAGAAATCAAATGAAAAATGTAATCCTGTGAACTAAATGTTTAGTTTCAAAATTGAACATGTTTGTATGATTCCAAAAAACTTTAAAATGGTTATTATAGGTAGTCTAATACATATACAATATATTCTGGACTAATTGTTACTCCTGGATTGTACAAAGTATTAATAAAATCAAAAAGTTGATTGACTGGGATTCAATGCCGCCCTCAGGAAGAACATTTTTATTTTGCGCTTATGTTACAGCCCGTATAAACACAATGGCTTTGGTATCTTCCAATTTTTTTCTATGGTTGGTGTACTAGGGTCCCCTAGTATGCCCCAGAACCATTATATGTCAAGGATACCATTTACAAGGAGGCCTAGGGTAAAAAAGACTTAAAGAAATCAAATGAAAAATGTAATCCTGTGAACTAATTGTTTAGTTTCAAAATTGAACATGTTTGTATGATTCCAAAAACTTTAAAATGGTTATTATAGGTAGTCTAATACATATACAATATATTCTGGACTAATTGTTAATCCTGGATTGTACAAAGTATTAATAAAATCAAAAAGTTGATTGACTGGGATTCAATGCCGCCCTCAGGAAGAACATTTTTATTTTGCGCTTATGTTACAGCCCGTATAAACACAATGGCTATGGTATCTTCCAATTTTTTTCTATGATTGGTGTACTAGGGTCCCCTAGTATGCCCCAGAACCATTATTTGTCAAGGATACCATTTACAAGGAGGCCTAGGGTAAAAAAGACTTAAAGAAATCAAATGAAAAATGTAATCCTGTGAACTAATTATTTAGTTTCAAAATTGAACATGTTTGTATGATTCCAAAAACTTTAAAATGGTTATTATAGGTAGTCTAATACATATACAATATATTCTGGACTAATTGTTAATCCTGGATTGTACAAAGTATTAATAAAATCAAAAAGTTGATTGACTGGGATTCAATGCCGCCCTCAGGAAGAACATTTTTATTTTGCGCTTATGTTACAGCCCGTATAAACACAATGGCTATGGTATCTTCCAATTTTTTTCTATGATTGGTGTACTAGGGTCCCCTAGTATGCCCCAGAACCATTATTTGTCAAGGATACCATTTACAAGGAGGCCTAGGGTAAAAAAGACTTGCAGAAATCAAATGAAAAATGTAATCCTGTGAACTAATTATTTAGTTTCAAAATTGAACATGTTTGTATGATTCCAAAAACTTTAAAATGGTTATTATAGGTAGTCTAATACATATACAATATATTCTGGACTAATTGTTACTCCTGGATTGTACAAAGTATTAATTAAATAAAAAAGTTGATTGACTGGGATTCAATGCGTCCCTCAGGAAGAAAACTTTTATTTTGCGCTTATGTTATAGCCCGTATTAACACAATGGCTATGATATAATACAAATTTTTTTCTATGGTTGGTGTACTTGGGTCCCGTAGTATGCCCCAGAACCATTATTTGTCAATTATATCATTTGTAAGGAGGTCTGCGGTAAAAAAGACTTAAAGAAGTCAAATGAAAAATGTAATCCTGTGAACTAAATGTTTAGTTTCAAAATTGAACATGTTTGTATGATTCCAAAAACTTTAAAATGGTTATTATAGGTAGTCTAATACATATACAATATATTCTGGACTAATTGTTACTCCTGGATTGTACAAAGTATTAATAACATCAAAAAGTTGATTGACTGGGATTCAATGCCGCCCTCAGGAAGAACATTTTTATTTTGCGCTTATGTTACAGCCCGTATAAACACAATGGCTTTGGTATCTTCCAATTTTTTTCTATGGTTGGTGTACTAGGGTCCCCTAGTATGCCCCAGAACCATTATATGTCAAGGATACCATTTACAAGGAGGCCTAGGGTAAAAAAGACTTAAAGAAAGTCAAATGAAAAATGTAATCCTGTGAACTAATTGTTTAGTTTCAAAATTGAACATGTTTGTATAATTCCAAAAACTTTAAAATGGTTATTATAGGTAGTCTAATACATATACAATATATTCTGGACTAATTGTTACTCCTGGATTGTACAAAGTATTAATAAAATCAAAAAGTTGATTGACTGGGTTTCAAAGCGTCCCTCAGGAAGAAAACTTTTATTTTGCGCTTATGTTATAGCCCGTATTAACACAATGGCTATGATATAATACAAATTTTTTTCTATGGTTGGTGTACTTGGGTCCCGTAGTATGCCCCAGAACCATTATTTGTCAATTATATAATTTGTAAGGAGGTCTGCGGTAAAAAAGACTTAAAGAAATCAAATGAAAAATGTAATCCTGTGAACTAAATGTTTAGTTTCAAAATTGAACATGTTTGTATGATTCCAAAAACTTTAAAATGGTTATTATAGGTAGTCTAATACATATACAATATATTCTGGACTAATTTTTACTCCTGGATTGTACAAAGTATTAATTAAATCAAAAAGTTGATTGAGTGGGATTCAATGCCGCCCTCAGGAAGAACATTTTTATTTTGCGCTTATGTTACAGCCCGTATAAACACAATGGCTATGGTATCTTCCAATTTTTTTCTATGGTTGGTGTACTAGGGTCCCCTAGTATGCCCCAGAACCATTATATGTCAAGGATACCATTTACAAGGAGGCCTAGGGTAAAAAAGACTTAAAGAAATCAAATGAAAAATGTAATCCTGTGAACTAATTGTTTAGTTTCAAAATTGAACATGTTTGTATGATTCCAAAAACTTTAAAATGGTTATTATAGGTAGTCTAATACATATACAATATATTCTGGACTAATTGTTACTCCTGGATTGTACAAAGTATTAATAAAATCAAAAAGTTGATTGACTGGGTTTCAAAGCGTCCCTCAGGAAGAAAACTTTTATTTTGCGCTTATGTTATAGCCCGTATTAACACAATAGGCTATGATATAATACAAATTTTTTTCTATGGTTGGTGTACTTGGGTCCCGTAGTATGCCCCAGAACCATTATTTGTCAATTATATAATTTGTAAGGAGGTCTGCGGTAAAAAAGACTTAAAGAAATCAAATGAAAAATGTAATCCTGTGAACTAAATGTTTAGTTTCAAAATTGAACATGTTTGTATGATTCCAAAAACTTTAAAATGGTTATTATAGGTAGTCTAATACATATACAATATATTCTGGACTAATTGTTACTCCTGGATTGTACAAAGTATTAATAAAATCAAAAAGTTGATTGACTGGGATTCAATGCCGCCCTCAGGAAGAACATTTTTATTTTGCGCTTATGTTACAGCCCGTATAAACACAATGGCTTTGGTATCTTCCAATTTTTTTCTATGGTTGGTGTACTAGGGTCCCCTAGTATGCCCCAGAACCATTATTTGTCAAGGATACGATTTACAAGGAGGCCTAGGGTAAAAAAGACTTAAAGAAATCAAATGAAAAATGTAATCCTGTGAACTAATTGTTTAGTTTCAAAATTGAACATGTTTGTATGATTCCAAAAACTTTAAAATGGTTATTATAGGTAGTCTAATACATATACAATATATTCTGGACTAATTGTTACTCCTGGATTGTACAAAGTATTAATAAAATCAAAAAGTTGATTGACTGGGTTTCAAAGCGTCCCTCAGGAAGAAAACTTTTATTTTGCGCTTATGTTATAGCCCGTATTAACACAATGGCTATGATATAATACAAATTTTTTTCTATGGTTGGTGTACTTGGGTCCCGTAGTATGCCCCAGAACCATTATTTGTCAATTATATAATTTGTAACGGAGGTCTGCGGTAAAAAAGACTTAAAGAAATCAAATGAAAAATGTAATCCTGTGAACTAAATGTTTAGTTTCAAAATTGAACATGTTTGTATGATTCCAAAAAACTTTAAAATGGTTATTATAGGTAGTCTAATACATATACAATATATTCTGGACTAATTGTTACTCCTGGATTGTACAAAGTATTAATAAAATCAAAAAGTTGATTGACTGGGATTCAATGCCGCCCTCAGGAAGAACATTTTTATTTTGCGCTTATGTTACAGCCCGTATAAACACAATGGCTTTGGTATCTTCCAATTTTTTTCTATGGTTGGTGTACTAGGGTCCCCTAGTATGCCCCAGAACCATTATTTGTCAAGGATACGATTTACAAGGAGGCCAAGGGTAAAAAAGACTTAAAGAAATCAAATGAAAAATGTAATCCTGTGAACTAATTGTTTAGTTTCAAAATTGAACATGTTTGTATGATTCCAAAAACTTTAAAATGGTTATTATAGGTAGTCTAATACATATACAATATATTCTGGACTAATTGTTACTCCTGGATTGTACAAAGTATTAATAAAATCAAAAAGTTGATTGACTGGGTTTCAAAGCGTCCCTCAGGAAGAAAACCTTTTATTTTGCGCTTATGTTATAGCCCGTATTAACACAATGGCTATGATATAATACAAATTTTTTTCTATGGTTGGTGTACTTGGGTCCCGTAGTATGCCCCAGAATCATTATTTGTCAATTATATAATTTGTAACGAGGTCTGCGGTAAAAAAGACTTAAAGAAATCAAATGAAAAATGTAATCCTGTGAACTAAATGTTTAGTTTCAAAATTGAACATGTTTGTATGATTCCAAAAACTTTAAAATGGTTATTATAGGTAGTCTAATACATATACAATATATTCTGGACTAATTGTTACTCCTGGATTGTACAAAGTATTAATTAAATCAAAAAGTTGATTGAGTGGGATTCAATGCCGCCCTCAGGAAGAACATTTTTATTTTGCGCTTATGTTACAGCCCGTATAAACACAATGGCTATGGTATCTTCCAATTTTTTTCTATGGTTGGTGTACTAGGGTCCCCTAGTATGCCCCAGAACCATTATTTGTCAAGGATACCATTTACAAGGAGGCCTAGGGTAAAAAAGACTTGCAGAAATCAAATGAAAAATGTAATCCTGTGAACTAATTGTTTAGTTTCAAAATTGAACATGTTTGTATGATTCCAAAAAACTTTAAAATGGTTATTATAGGTAGTCTAATACATATACAATATATTCTGGACTAATTGTTACTCCTGGATTGTACAAAGTATTAATAAAATCAAAAAGTTGATTGACTGGGTTTCAAAGCGTCCCTCAGGAAGAAAACTTTTATTTTGCGCTTATGTTATAGCCCGTATTAACACAATGGCTATGATATAATAAAATTTTTTTTCTATGGTTGGTGTACTTGGGTCCCGTAGTATGCCCCAGAACCATTATTTGTCAATTATATAATTTGTAAGGAGGTCTGTGGTAAAAAAGACTTAAAGAAATCAAATGAAAAATGTAATCCTGTGAACTAAATGTTTAGTTTCAAAATTGAACATGTTTGTATGATTCCAAAAACTTTAAAATGGTTATTATAGGTAGTCTAATACATATACAATATATTCTGGACTAATTGTTACTCCTGGATTGTACAAAGTATTAATTAAATCAAAAAGTTGATTGAGTGGGATTCAATGCCGCCCTCAGGAAGAACATTTTTATTTTGCGCTTATGTTACAGCCCGTATAAACACAATGGCTATGGTATCTTCCAATTTTTTTCTATGGTTGGTGTACTAGGGTCCCCTAGTATGCCCCAGAACCATTATTTGTCAAGGATACCATTTACAAGGAGCCCTAGGGTAAAAAAGACTTAAAGAAATCAAATGAAAAATGTAATCCTGTGAACTAATTGTTTAGTTTCAAAATTGAACATGTTTGTATGATTCCAAAAAACTTTAAAATGGTTATTATAGGTAGTCTAATACATATACAATATATTCTGGACTAATTGTTACTCCTGGATTGTACAAAGTATTAATAAAATCAAAAAGTTGATTGACTGGGATTCAATGCCGCCCTCAGGAAGAACATTTTTATTTTGCGCTTATGTTACAGCCCGTATAAACACAATGGCTTTGGTATCTTCCAATTTTTTTCTATGGTTGGTGTACTAGGGTCCCCTAGTATGCCCCAGAACCATTATATGTCAAGGATACCATTTACAAGGAGGCCTAGGGTAAAAAAGACTTAAAGAAATCAAATGAAAAATGTAATCCTGTGAACTAATTGTTTAGTTTCAAAATTGAACATGTTTGTATGATTCCAAAAACTTTAAAATGGTTATTAATAGGTAGTCTAATACATATACAATATATTCTGGACTAATTGTTACTCCTGGATTGTACAAAGTATTAATAAAATCAAAAAGTTGATTGACTGGGTTTCAAAGCGTCCCTCAGGAAGAAAACTTTTATTTTGCGCTTATGTTATAGCCCGTATTAACACAATGGCTATGATATAATACAAATTTTTTTCTATGGTTGGTGTACTTGGGTCCCGTAGTATGCCCCAGAACCATTATTTGTCAATTATATAATTTGTAAGGAGGTCTGCGGTAAAAAAGACTTAAAGAAATCAAATGAAAAATGTAATCCTGTGAACTAAATGTTTAGTTTCAAAATTGAACATGTTTGTATGATTCCAAAAACTTTAAAATGGTTATTATAGGTAGTCTAATACATATACAATATATTCTGGACTAATTGTTACTCCTGGATTGTACAAAGTATTAATTAAATCAAAAAGTTGATTGAGTGGGATTCAATGCCGCCCTCAGGAAGAACATTTTTATTTTGCGCTTATGTTACAGCCCGTATAAACACAATGGCTATGGTATCTTCCAATTTTTTTCTATGGTTGGTGTACTAGGGTCCCCTAGTATGCCCCAGAACCATTATTTGTCAAGGATACCATTTACAAGGAGGCCTAGGGTAAAAAATACTTGCAGAAATCAAATGAAAAATGTAATCCTGTGAACTACACTGTTAAAATGGTTCCCACTTTTTCGGGGTTGCAAACCACGAAAAAATCGCATGACCCCCAAATTTTCAAATTGATCTAAATTTTCGGGGTTTTAAATACGAATTTACTATTTGCAACGAAACCCCAAATTATTTGTTGAAAAAAACCCTAAAAAATAATAACATTCTATACTAAAATAAGAAACATTAAGCAGTTTTAATAAATGGATATATTGCATTCAAAGGAACTAGATGACGTAATTCACTTTTTGAAGGGACATATAAATGAGTAGTACGTTCAAGACATGGTTTATGAAATTGGTAAACGGAATAATCAGACAGTTGTGTTGGTGACAAAGCTAAATGGAAACGATCGTCTCTCTTTACAAGTTCGAAAGACTGAAAATGGTTATCAAATCTCAGTGTGCGGTAAACTTCACAGACAAAAACGAACTTGCCATCATAAGAAAATATATTGGTAATTAAACCAAATGCACCTCTTCGCTGTCTGACATTACTGATAGGGACTACATTACCCTAGGGAGAACGATGCGTTCAGCCTCAATCATGCCTATCAAAATAAAATGTGTTTCATTTTACAACCACCAGAATATTGTTATCATTATAAAAACATTCAATACTAACCAAAGTGTTCGACAAAATATTTGTTTTGGGTAGACTGATGCTTAAGTTTTTCAGACGGTTTGTCCTGACAATCTAAAAGACTAGACAGGGCTGACCTAGGATCCAAGTTGTTTTCCAGTATTAGATGCAAGGCTTCCTTTAACTTTCTATTTACAGCTTCATTCACTAGTTTGGTCCCCACATCCATCACATACTTAATGTTTACTTGTGTCATCTTTCTGCCAAGATATTTAGAACAAAATCTCCAGCAAGCAAACTTAAATCATTATAATTGGACGAGCTTGTAAACAAGCAACATCATCACAGATTGTTTCAAGACCTGTAAACGCATTAAGAATCAATAAATAAAACTAATGCCAGGATTCAGATAATTACAACCAATTTTAAATTACCTAAATTGTGTGGTGAGTCAACGTAATCTGAGTTGACAACACACCCCATGCCACCTTGCTCACTAGGTGTGCCATTTGAATTTCCTTCTATCACATTTGCAGAAACCGAAAAAAACAATGGATGAAACTTTCTTAAATGTTGTTTCAGACCACTAAATGGTTTGAAGTTTGCTGTGTGAAAACACTCAGTTGTGTACAGACAAGCGCTAGTAAAGTTTTTGGTCTTTCAAGTGAATAGTACTTAAATGATGCAGCATTATCGTTTGGCTATCCTTAGTCACAAAGTTGCATTGCATTATTTGGCAGGGGTAACAGTCTTACTTCATTTGCACCTCTTTTTTTTATACAAGAATGCATTTTTTTGACAATTTAATTTTCAATTCTTTTAATCAAGTCTAAAAGAAACCAAGAAGATGACAGAAAGCGCATGATTGCCAAATTGTCGCTAAATTCCCAATACGAGTAATTTCAAAACGATTTTAATTTTAAATGAAAGGATTTGTTTGGTCATATTTTTTACTTTATCTAAATTTTTAGTTAGTTACGACTTATTTATCAAGCAATTATTTATCATTTTGAATTATTGCTCTGACTGAGGGACTGAGAGGACGACACAGCATCCAGCATGACAGACTTAATAGACGAGCAAGATGGCGAAGTCAGCATCTAGCTTCAATATACCTATTGGTAAATCTTCAAGATGTATTTTTGTTACCGTACAAATATTAAGTTTACAAAATCAGCGAAATTGCACATCTGGTATTTGTATTGCTTACTATTTTCTTGTGATTGTTTTATTAACATTTGTGTTATTTACAAATTAGAGGTTGACATGGTTTCTTACCAGGGCAATGTGGCCAAATTTATTGAGGTGTGTCGTGATCTTGGCGACAAAAAAACTATGAAATATTTGTGGAAATTGACTTTTGAAGGAAGAAGAAAAGAGATAGTACCAAATAAGTTTGATAACGTTCAGCATCTTTTGAAAACGGCTTGTCCAGTATTGAACCAACCGGAATATGTAAGTTGTTTCAAAATTCTTTTTTAAGTTTAAAAAATCTAGCCAACTACTTCAGCCATTCTGATTCTCCTTAATTACAGCTTCATGAAGAGTTTGGAATGATAAAGAGTGCTGGAATCTGCCGTAAGTTTTGGGACAATTGGACTGCCTGTGTACCAATACTTGTACCATGGTATAGGAAGATGGTAGGCGTAGATGAGAGAGCGAAAACGGGACGAAAATTGGAATGGGTCGCTACTGGCAACTCTGGCAGGTGTGTAGCGGTTGGGCCTACTTTAACATGGGGTCTTATGGGACTACCCCTTTTGAAGCTTTAAATTAAGGTGTAAAAAAATTTTTTTTGATTTTTAAAAATTTGAATCGTGTGTAGAATTAATTATTTTATAAAGTTCATTATCTTAATTTTTTATTAAAAATGCTTGTATAACATAAAACAAATCAAAACGGTCCACGGATTTCTGAAATTCCGCTTCTGCTAGACTGTTCCACGTTCTATAACGTTCTATAATGTGGAACAGTCTAGCAGAAGCGGAATTTCTAAAATTTTCCGACAGTTTAAATTTTTTTAAAATTATACAGGCATTTTTAATTGAAAATTAAGTTAATGAACTTTGTAAATTAATTAATTCTACGCATGAATCCGATTTTTTCTAATGAAAAAAAAAATAATTACACCTTAATATAAAGCTTCGAAAGGGGTAGTCCCATAAGACCCCATGTTAAAGTAGGCCCAACCGCTACACACCCTGCCAGAGTTGCCGATTGTTACACATTCCAGTTTTCGTCCCGTTTTCGCAGTCGACGGCTCTGGGAAGTGCGCCTACCATCTTCCTATACCATGCTTGTACAGTATGCGATTAAGACAAAGAAAAAAGGAGATGCTTTGAGCCAACTCTTTGATGTGTACGGTGAAGACATTAAAACACAATCCTTTGGTAATGCTTCAACCCTTTAAATTTCAATGTACCGATAAAATCTAATTTTTATTTTTTGTTTCACTTTTACAGAGAGTCAAGCATGTTTTGCTTTAGAAATTCTCCCTCTGCTATTACTTGTTAGAAATAAGAAAGGTGTTGCAGCTAATTTTTTGTACAACGTACAGGAGGTAATCGAATAGCCATACATTTAAATATAGTAAATTAATAATTGTTAATTAAATCTAATTTTATAGGAGACTATCAATTTAGAAGCATTTTTGAAGAAAGCTGTGAATCGTCCTCCCTACATACTGAACATCGGAGGGTCCCATCACGTCGTGGTTGACAACGAAATTTTGATGACGTCCCAATCTGTTACTGAAGCATTATTGAATTAACTAACACCTTTTTATAATTGGAATGTATTGAGAAGGAAAAAATTGTTTGAAATACAGAACGTTCGATTTTCATCTATTGATTGTCCGTATATACTTTTTATTTAACTTTAAACACATTTTTGTATTTTTATGCATTAAAAACTTTTGGTTTACATCCCCAAAAACTCGTATTTACAACCCCAAATTTTTCGTAATGTTTTTGGTCCCAAGTTTTTCGTATTGAACAACTACGAAACTACGTCTACAAATATTTGGGGGTTTTAGCACCCAAAAAGTGGTAAAAAATTTTAACAGTGTAGTTTCAAAATTGAACATGTTTGTATGATTCCAAAAAACTTTAAAATGGTTATTATAGGTAGTCTAATACATATACAATATATTCTGGACTAATTGTTACTCCTGGATTGTACAAAGTATTAATAAAATCAAAAAGTTGATTGACTGGGTTTCAAAGCGTCCCTCAGGAAGAAAACTTTTATTTTGCGCTTATGTTATAGCCCGTATTAACACAATGGCTATGATATAATACAAATTTTTTTCTATGGTTGGTGTACTTGGGTCCCGTAGTATGCCCCAGAACCATTATTTGTCAATTATATAATTTGTAAGGAGGTCTGCGGTAAAAAAGACTTAAAGAAATCAAATGAAAAATGTAATCCTGTGAACTAAATGTTTAGTTTCAAAATTGAACATGTTTGTATGATTCCAAAAACTTTAAAATGGTTATTATAGGTATTCTAATACATATACAATATATTCTGGACTAATTGTTACTCCTGGATTGTACAAAGTATTAATTAAATCAAAAAGTTGATTGAGTGGGATTCAATGCCGCCCTCAGGAAGAACATTTTTATTTTGCGCTTATGTTACAGCCCGTATAAACACAATGGCTATGGTATCTTCCAATTTTTTTCTATGGTTGGTGTACTAGGGTCCCCTAGTATGCCCCAGAACCATTATTTGTCAAGGATACCATTTACAAGGAGGCCTAGGGTAAAAAAGACTTAAAGAAATCAAATGAAAAATGTAATCCTGTGAACTAATTGTTTAGTTTCAAAATTGAACATGTTTGTATGATTCCAAAAAACTTTAAAATGGTTATTATAGGTAGTCTAATACATATACAATATATTCTGGACTAATTGTTACTCCTGGATTGTACAAAGTATTAATAAAATCAAAAAGTTGATTGACTGGGATTCAATGCCGCCCTCAGGAAGAACATTTTTATTTTGCGCTTATGTTACAGCCCGTATAAACACAATGGCTTTGGTATCTTCCAATTTTTTTCTATGGTTGGTGTACTAGGGTCCCTTAGTATGCCCCAGAACCATTATATGTCAAGGATACCATTTACAAGGAGGCCTAGGGTAAAAAAGACTTAAAGAAATCAAATGAAAAATGTAATCCTGTGAACTAATTGTTTAGTTTCAAAATTGAACATGTTTGTATGATTCCAAAAACTTTAAAATGGTTATTATAGGTAGTCTAATACATATACAATATATTCTGGACTAATTGTTACTCCTGGATTGTACAAAGTATTAATAAAATCAAAAAGTTGATTGACTGGGTTTCAAAGCGTCCCTCAGGAAGAAAACTTTTATTTTGCGCTTATGTTATGGCCCGTATTAACACAATGGCTATGATTTAATACAAATTTTTTTCTATGGTTGGTGTACTTGGGTCCCGTAGTATGCCCCAGAACCATTATTTGTCAATTATATAATTTGTAAGGAGGTCTGCGGTAAAAAAGACTTAAAGAAATCAAATGAAAAATGTAATCCTGTGAACTAAATGTTTAGTTTCAAAATTGAACATGTTTGTATGATTCCAAAAACTTTAAAATGGTTATTATAGGTAGTCTAATACATATACAATATATTCTGGACTAATTGTTACTCCTGGATTGTACAAAGTATTAATTAAATCAAAAAGTTGATTGAGTGGGATTCAATGCCGCCCTCAGGAAGAACATTTTTATTTTGCGCTTATGTTACAGCCCGTATAAACACAATGGCTATGGTATCTTCCAATTTTTTTCTATGGTTGGTGTACTAGGGTCCCCTAGTATGCCCCAGAACCATTATTTGTCAAGGATACCATTTACAAGGAGGCCTAGGGTAAAAAAGACTTGCAGAAATCAAATGAAAAATGTAATCCTGTGAACTAATTGTTTAGTTTCAAAATTGAACATGTTTGTATGATTCCAAAAAACTTTAAAATGGTTATTATAGGTAGTCTAATACATATACAATATATTCTGGACTAATTGTTACTCCTGGATTGTACAAAGTATTAATAAAATCAAAAAGTTGATTGACTGGGATTCAATGCGTCCCTCAGGAAGAAAACTTTTATTTTGCGCTTATGTTATAGCCCGTATTAACACAATGGCTATGATATAATACAAATTTTTTTCTATGGTTGGTGTACTTGGGTCCCGTAGTATGCCCCAGAACCATTATTTGTCAATTATATCATTTGTAAGGAGGTCTGCGGTAAAAAAGACTTAAAGAAATCAAATGAAAAATATAATCCTGTGAACTAAATGTTTAGTTTCAAAATTGAACATGTTTGTATGATTCCAAAAACTTTAAAATGGTTATTATAGGTAGTCTAATACATATACAATATATTCTGGACTAATTGTTACTCCTGGATTGTACAAAGTATTAATTAAATCAAAAAGTTGATTGACTGGGATTCAATGCCGCCCTCAGGAAGAACATTTTTATTTTGCGCTTATGTTACAGCCCGTATAAACACAATGGCTATGGTATCTTCCAATTTTTTTCTATGGTTGGTGTACTAGGGTCCCCTAGTATGCCCCAGAACCATTATTTGTCAAGGATACCATTTACAAGGAGGCCTAGGGTAAAAAAGACTTGCAGAAATCAAATGAAAAATGTAATCCTGTGAACTAATTGTTTAGTTTCAAAATTGAACATGTTTGTATGATTCCAAAAAACTTTAAAATGGTTATTATAGGTAGTCTAATACATATACAATATATTATGGACTAATTGTTACTCCTGGATTGTACAAAGTATTAATAAAATCAAAAAGTTGATTGACTGGGATTCAATGCCGCCCTCAGGAAGAACATTTTTATTTTGCGCTTATGTTACAGCCCGTATAAACACAATGGCTTTGGTATCTTCCAATTTTTTTCTATGGTTGGTGTACTAGGGTCCCCTAGTATGCCCCAGAACCATTATATGTCAAGGATACCATTTACAAGGAGGCCTAGGGTAAAAAAGACTTAAAGAAATCAAATGAAAAATGTAATCCTGTGAACTAATTGTTTAGTTTCAAAATTGAACATGTTTGTATGATTCCAAAAACTTTAAAATGGTTATTATAGGTAGTCTAATACATATACAATATATTCTGGACTAATTGTTACTCCTGGATTGTACAAAGTATAAATAAAATCAAAAAGTTGATTGACTGGGTTTCAAAGCGTCCCTCAGGAAGAAAACTTTTATTTTGCGCTTATGTTATAGCCCGTATTAACACAATGGCTATGGTATAATACAAATTTTTTTCTATGGTTGGTGTACTTGGGTCCCGTAGTATGCCCCAGAACCATTATTTGTCAATTATATAATTTGTAAGGAGGTCTGCGGTAAAAAAGACTTAAAGAAATCAAATGAAAAATGTAATCCTGTGAACTAAATGTTTAGTTTCAAAATTGAACATGTTTGTATGATTCCAAAAACTTTAAAATGGTTATTATAGGTAGTCTAATACATATACAATATATTCTGGACTAATTGTTACTCCTGGATTGTACAAAGTATTAATTAAATCAAAAAGTTGATTGACTGGGATTCAATGCCGCCCTCAGGAAGAACATTTTTATTTTGCGCTTATGTTACAGCCCGTATAAACACAATGGCTATGGTATCTTCCAATTTTTTTCTATGGTTGGTGTACTAGGGTCCCCTAGTATGCCCCAGAACCATTATTTGTCAAGGATACCATTTACAAGGAGGCCTAGGGTAAAAAAGACTTGCAGAAATCAAATGAAAAATGTAATCCTGTGAACTAATTGTTTAGTTTCAAAATTGAACATGTTTGTATGATTCCAAAAAACTTTAAAATGGTTATTATAGGTAGTCTAATACATATACAATATATTATGGACTAATTGTTACTCCTGGATTGTACAAAGTATTAATAAAATCAAAAAGTTGATTGACTGGGATTCAATGCCGCCCTCAGGAAGAACATTTTTATTTTGCGCTTATGTTACAGCCCGTATAAACACAATGGCTTTGGTATCTTCCAATTTTTTTCTATGGTTGGTGTACTAGGGTCCCCTAGTATGCCCCAGAACCATTATATGTCAAGGATACCATTTACAAGGAGGCCTAGGGTAAAAAAGACTTAAAGAAATCAAATGAAAAATGTAATCCTGTGAACTAATTGTTTAGTTTCAAAATTGAACATGTTTGTATGATTCCAAAAACTTTAAAATGGTTATTATAGGTAGTCTAATACATATACAATATATTCTGGACTAATTGTTACTCCTGGATTGTACAAAGTATTAATAAAATCAAAAAGTTGATTGACTGGGTTTCAAAGCGTCCCTCAGGAAGAAAACTTTTATTTTGCGCTTATGTTATAGCCCGTATTAACACAATGGCTATGATATAATACAAATTTTTTTCTATGGTTGGTGTACTTGGGTCCCGTAGTATGCCCCAGAACCATTATTTGTCAATTATATAATTTGTAAGGAGGTCTGCGGTAAAAAAGACTTAAAGAAATCAAATGAAAAATGTAATCCTGTGAACTAAATGTTTAGTTTCAAAATTGAACATGTTTGTATGATTCCAAAAACTTTAAAATGGTTATTATAGGTAGTCTAATACATATACAATATATTCTGGACTAATTGTTACTCCTAGATTGTACAAAGTATTAATTAAATCAAAAAGTTGATTGAGTGGGATTCAATGCCGCCCTCAGGAAGAACATTTTTATTTTGCGCTTATGTTACAGCCCGTATAAACACAATGGCTATGGTATCTTCCAATTTTTTTCTATGGTTGGTGTACTAGGGTCCCCTAGTATGCCCCAGAACCATTATTTGTCAAGGATACCATTTACAAGGAGGCCTAGGGTAAAAAAGACTTAAAGAAATCAAATGAAAAATGTAATCCTGTGAACTAATTGTTTAGTTTCAAAATTGAACATGTTTGTATGATTCCAAAAAACTTTAAAATGGTTATTATAGGTAGTCTAATACATATACAATATATTCTGGACTAATTGTTACTCCTGGATTGTACAAAGTATTAATAAAATCAAAAAGTTGATTGACTGGGATTCAATGCGTCCCTCAGGAAGAAAACTTTTATTTTGCGCTTATGTTATAGCCCGTATTAACACAATGGCTATGATATAATACAAATTTTTTTCTATGGTTGGTGTGCTTGGGTCCCGTAGTATGCCCCAGAACCATTATTTGTCAATTATATCATTTGTAAGGAGGTCTGCGGTAAAAAAGACTTAAAGAAATCAAATGAAAAATATAATCCTGTGAACTAAATGTTTAGTTTCAAAATTGAACATGTTTGTATGATTCCAAAAACTTTAAAATGGTTATTATAGGTAGTCTAATACATATACAATATATTCTGGACTAATTGTTACTCCTGGATTGTACAAAGTATTAATTAAATCAAAAAGTTGATTGACTGGGATTCAATGCCGCCCTCAGGAAGAACATTTTTATTTTGCGCTTATGTTACAGCCCGTATAAACACAATGGCTATGGTATCTTCCAATTTTTTTCTATGGTTGGTGTACTAGGGTCCCCTAGTATGCCCCAGAACCATTATTTGTCAAGGATACCATTTACAAGGAGGCCTAGGGTAAAAAAGACTTGCAGAAATCAAATGAAAAATGTAATCCTGTGAACTAATTGTTTAGTTTCAAAATTGAACATGTTTGTATGATTCCAAAAAACTTTAAAATGGTTATTATAGGTAGTCTAATACATATACAATATATTATGGACTAATTGTTACTCCTGGATTGTACAAAGTATTAATAAAATCAAAAAGTTGATTGACTGGGATTCAATGCCGCCCTCAGGAAGAACATTTTTATTTTGCGCTTATGTTACAGCCCGTATAAACACAATGGCTTTGGTATCTTCCAATTTTTTTCTATGGTTGGTGTACTAGGGTCCCCTAGTATGCCCCAGAACCATTATATGTCAAGGATACCATTTACAAGGAGGCCTAGGGTAAAAAAGACTTAAAGAAATCAAATGAAAAATGTAATCCTGTGAACTAATTGTTTAGTTTCAAAATTGAACATGTTTGTATGATTCCAAAAACTTTAAAATGGTTATTATAGGTAGTCTAATACATATACAATATATTCTGGACTAATTGTTACTCCTGGATTGTACAAAGTATAAATAAAATCAAAAAGTTGATTGACTGGGTTTCAAAGCGTCCCTCAGGAAGAAAACTTTTATTTTGCGCTTATGTTATAGCCCGTATTAACACAATGGCTATGGTATAATACAAATTTTTTTCTATGGTTGGTGTACTTGGGTCCCGTAGTATGCCCCAGAACCATTATTTGTCAATTATATAATTTGTAAGGAGGTCTGCGGTAAAAAAGACTTAAAGAAATCAAATGAAAAATGTAATCCTGTGAACTAAATGTTTAGTTTCAAAATTGAACATGTTTGTATGATTCCAAAAACTTTAAAATGGTTATTATAGGTAGTCTAATACATATACAATATATTCTGGACTAATTGTTACTCCTAGATTGTACAAAGTATTAATTAAATCAAAAAGTTGATTGAGTTGGATTCAATGCCGCCCTCAGGAAGAACATTTTTATTTTGCGCTTATGTTACAGCCCGTATAAACACAATGGCTATGGTATCTTCCAATTTTTTTCTATGGTTGGTGTACTAGGGTCCCCTAGTATGCCCCAGAACCATTATTTGTCAAGGATACCATTTACAAGGAGGCCTAGGGTAAAAAAGACTTAAAGAAATCAAATGAAAAATGTAATCCTGTGAACTAATTGTTTAGTTTCAAAATTGAACATGTTTGTATGATTCCAAAAAACTTTAAAATGGTTATTATAGGTAGTCTAATACATATACAATATATTCTGGACTAATTGTTACTCCTGGATTGTACAAAGTATTAATAAAATCAAAAAGTTGATTGACTGGGATTCAATGCCGCCCTCAGGAAGAACATTTTTATTTTGCGCTTATGTTACAGCCCGTATAAACACAATGGCTTTGGTATCTTCCAATTTTTTTCTATGGTTGGTGTACTAGGGTCCCCTAGTATGCCCCAGAACCATTATATGTCAAGGATACCATTTACAAGGAGGCCTAGGGTAAAAAAGACTTAAAGAAATCAAATGAAAAATGTAATCCTGTGAACTAATTGTTTAGTTTCAAAATTGAACATGTTTGTATGATTCCAAAAACTTTAAAATGGTTATTATAGGTAGTCTAATACATATACAATATATTCTGGACTAATTGTTACTCCTGGATTGTACAAAGTATTAATAAAATCAAAAAGTTGATTGACTGGGATTCAATGCGTCCCTCAGGAAGAAAACTTTTATTTTGCGCTTATGTTATAGCCCGTATTAACACAATGGCTATGATATAATACAAATTTTTTTCTATGGTTGGTGTACTTGGGTCCCGTAGTATGCCCCAGAACCATTATTTGTCAATTATATCATTTGTAAGGAGGTCTGCGGTAAAAAAGACTTAAAGAAATCAAATGAAAAATGTAATTCTGTGAACTAATTGTTTAGTTTCAAAATTGAACATGTTTGTATGATTCCAAAAACTTTAAAATGGTTATTATAGGTAGTCTAATACATATACAATATATTCTGGACTAATTGTTACTCCTGGATTGTACAAAGTATTAATTAAATCAAAAAGTTGATTGACTGGGATTCAATGCCGCCCTCAGGAAGAACATTTTTATTTTGCGCTTATGTTACAGCCCGTATAAACACAATGGCTATGGTATCTTCCAATTTTTTTCTATGGTTGGTGTACTAGGGTCCCCTAGTATGCCCCAGAACCATTATTTGTCAAGGATACCATTTACAAGGAGGCCTAGGGTAAAAAAGACTTGCAGAAATCAAATGAAAAATGTAATCCTGTGAACTAATTGTTTAGTTTCAAAATTGAACATGTTTGTATGATTCCAAAAACTTTAAAATGGTTATTATAGGTAGTCTAATACATATACATTATACAACATATTCTGGACTAATTGTTACTCCTGGATTGTACAAAGTATTAATAAAATCAAAAAGTTGATTGACTGGGTTTCAAAGCGTCCCTCAGGAAGAAAACTTTTATTTTGCGCTTATGTTATAGCCCGTATTAACACAATGGCTATGATATAATACAAATTTTTTTCTATGGTTGGTGAACTTGGGTCCCGTAGTATGCCCCAGAACCATTATTTGTCAATTATATAATTTGTAAGGAGGTCTGCGGTAAAAAAGACTTAAAGAAATCAAATGAAAAATGTAATCCTGTGAACTAAATGTTTAGTTTCAAAATTGAACATGTTTGTATGATTCCAAAAACTTTAAAATGGTTATTATAGGTAGTCTAATACATATACAATATATTCTGGACTAATTGTTACTCCTGGATTGTACAAAGTATTAATTAAATCAAAAAGTTGATTGAGTGGGATTCAATGCCGCCCTCAGGAAGAACATTTTTATTTTGCGCTTATGTTACAGCCCGTATAAACACAATGGCTATGGTATCTTCCAATTTTTTTCTATGGTTGGTGTACTAGGGTCCCCTAGTATGCCCCAGAACCATTATTTGTCAAGGATACCATTTACAAGGAGGCCTAGGGTAAAAAAGACTTGCAGAAATCAAATGAAAAATGTAATCCTGTGAACTAATTGTTTAGTTTCAAAATTGAACATGTTTGTATGATTCCAAAAAACTTTAAAATGGTTATTATAGGTAGTCTAATACATATACAATATATTCTGGACTAATTGTTACTCCTGGATTGTACAAAGTATTAATAAAATCAAAAAGTTGATTGACTGGGATTCAATGCCGCCCTCAGGAAGAACATTTTTATTTTGCGCTTATGTTACAGCCCGTATAAACACAATGGCTTTGGTATCTTCCAATTTTTTTTCTATGGTTGGTGTACTAGGGTCCCCTAGTATGCCCCAGAACCATTATATGTCAAGGATACCATTTACAAGGAGGCCTAAGGTAAAAAAGACTTAAAGAAATCAAATGAAAAATGTAATCCTGTGAACTAATTGTTTAGTTTCAAAATTGAACATGTTTGTATGATTCCAAAAAACTTTAAAATGGTTATTATAGGTAGTCTAATACATATACAATATATTCTGGACTAATTGTTACTCCTGGATTGTACAAAGTATTAATAAAATCAAAAAGTTGATTGACTGGGATTCAATGCGTCCCTCAGGAAGAAAACTTTTATTTTGCGCTTATGTTATAGCCCGTATTAACACAATGGCTATGATATAATACAAATTTTTTTCTATGGTTGGTGTACTTGGGTCCCGTAGTATGCCCCAGAACCATTATTTGTCAATTATATCATTTGTAAGGAGGTCTGCGGTAAAAAAGACTTAAAGAAATCAAATGAAAAATGTAATCCTGTGAACTAAATGTTTAGTTTCAAAATTGAACATGTTTGTATGATTCCAAAAACTTTAAAATGGTTATTATAGGTAGTCTAATACATATACAATATATTCTGGACTAATTGTTACTCCTGGATTGTACAAAGTATTAATTAAATCAAAAAGTTGATTGAGTGGGATTCAATGCCGCCCTCAGGAAGAACATTTTTATTTTGCGCTTATGTTACAGCCCGTATAAACACAATGGCTATGGTATCTTCCAATTTTTTTCTATGGTTGGTGTACTAGGGTCCCCTAGTATGCCCCAGAACCATTATTTGTCAAGGATACCATTTACAAGGAGGCCTAGGGTAAAAAAGACTTGCAGAAATCAAATGAAAAATGTAATCCTGTGAACTAATTGTTTAGTTTCAAAATTGAACATGTTTGTATGATTCCAAAAAACTTTAAAATGGTTATTATAGGTAGTCTAATACATATACATTATACAATATATTCTGGACTAATTGTTACTCCTGGATTGTACAAAGTATTAATAAAATCAAAAAGTTGATTGACTGAGATTCAATGCGTCCCTCAGGAAGAAAACTTTTATTTTGCGCTTATGTTATAGCCCGTATTAACACAATGGCTATGATATAATACAAATTTTTTTCTATGGTTGGTGTACTTGGGTCCCGTAGTATGCCCCAGAACCATTATTTGTCAATTATATCATTTGTAAGGAGGTCTGCGGTAAAAAAGACTTAAAGAAATCAAATGAAAAATGTAATCCTGTGAACTAATTGTTTAGTTTCAAAATTGAACATGTTTGTATGATTCCAAAAACTTTAAAATGGTTATTATAGGTAGTCTAATACATATACAATATATTCTGGACTAATTGTTACTCCTGGATTGTACAAAGTATTAATTAAATCAAAAAGTTGATTGACTGGGATTCAATGCCGCCCTCAGGAAGAACATTTTTATTTTGCGCTTATGTTACAGCCCGTATAAACACAATGGCTATGGTATCTTCCAATTTTTTTCTATGGTTGGTGTACTAGGGTCCCCTAGTATGCCCCAGAACCATTATTTGTCAAGGATACCATTTACAAGGAGGCCTAGGGTAAAAAAGACTTGCAGAAATCAAATGAAAAATGTAATCCTGTGAACTAATTGTTTAGTTTCAAAATTGAACATGTTTGTATGATTCCAAAAAACTTTAAAATGGTTATTATAGGTAGTCTAATACATATACATTATACAACATATTCTGGACTAATTGTTACTCCTGGATTGTACAAAGTATTAATAAAATCAAAAAGTTGATTGACTGGGTTTCAAAGCGTCCCTCAGGAAGAAAACTTTTATTTTGCGCTTATGTTATAGCCCGTATTAACACAATGGCTATGATATAATACAAATTTTTTTCTATGGTTGGTGTACTTGGGTCCCGTAGTATGCCCCAGAACCATTATTTGTCAATTATATAATTTGTAAGGAGGTCTGCGGTAAAAAAGACTTAAAGAAATCAAATGAAAAATGTAATCCTGTGAACTAAATGTTTAGTTTCAAAATTGAACATGTTTGTATGATTCCAAAAACTTTAAAATGGTTATTATAGGTAGTCTAATACATATACAATATATTCTGGACTAATTGTTACTCCTGGATTGTACAAAGTATTAATTAAATCAAAAAGTTGATTGAGTGGGATTCAATGCCGCCCTCAGGAAGAACATTTTTATTTTGCGCTTATGTTACAGCCCGTATAAACACAATGGCTATGGTATCTTCCAATTTTTTTCTATGGTTGGTGTACTAGGGTCCCCTAGTATGCCCCAGAACCATTATTTGTCAAGGATACCATTTACAAGGAGGCCTAGGGTAAAAAAGACTTGCAGAAATCAAATGAAAAATGTAATCCTGTGAACTAATTGTTTAGTTTCAAAATTGAACATGTTTGTATGATTCCAAAAACTTTAAAATGGTTATTATAGGTAGTCTAATACATATACAATATATTCTGGACTAATTGTTACTCCTGGATTGTACAAAGTATTAATAAAATCAAAAAGTTAATTGACTGGGATTCAATGCCGCCCTCAGGAAGAACATTTTTATTTTGCGCTTATGTTACAGCCTGTATAAACACAATGGCTTTGGTGTCTTCCAATTTTTTTCTATGGTTGGTGTACTAGGGTCCCGTAGTATGCCCCAGAACCATTATATGTCAAGGATACCATTTACAAGGAGGCCTAGGGTAAAAAAGACTTAAAGAAATCAAATGAAAAATGTAATCCTGTGAACCAATTGTTTAGTTTCAAAATTGAACATGTTTGTATGATTCCAAAAACTTTAAAATGGTTATTATAGGTAGTCTAATACATATACAATATATTCTGGACTAATTGTTACTCCTGGATTGTACAAAGTATTAATTAAATCAAAAAGTTGATTGACTGGGATTCAATGCCGCCCTCAGGAAGAACATTTTTATTTTGCGCTTATGTTACAGCCCGTATAAACACAATGGCTATGGTATCTTCCAATTTTTTTCTATGGTTGGTGTACTAGGGTCCCCTAGTATGCCCCAGAACCATTATTTGTCAAGGATACCATTTACAAGGAGGCCTAGGGTAAAAAAGACTTGCAGAAATCAAATGAAAAATGTAATCCTGTGAACTAATTGTTTAGTTTCAAAATTGAACATGTTTGTATGATTCCAAAAAACTTAAAAATGGTTATTATAGGTAGTCTAATACATATACATTATACAATATATTCTGGACTAATTGTTACTCCTGGATTGTACAAAGTATTAATAAAATCAAAAAGTTGATTGACTGGGTTTCAAAGCGTCCCTCAGGAAGAAAACTTTTATTTTGCGCTTATGTTATAGCCCGTATTAA